>JAIFGZ020000228.1:0-549771 GCA_019925245.2 Oryza australiensis
ATCCGTGTGGACCCCGATTTTGAGTCGGGAATCTTTCGTGTTCATAGTACCATTCCCTGGATCAAGTAGTTGGTACCCACGAATGCAAGATCGATAATCAAGTGCACATGCACGAATAGTCTTACAATACCATTATTACATAAATAGGCCCGAAGGCATTGTTCATTCCACAGACCTTATGGTCCGAATACAACATAAAAACAGAGTTTAGATAAGGCAGCGGAAAGAGGCGGCGGCTTGTCCATTGCCACGTGCAACGACCGGGACTAAGGTCTAATATGCGCCGTCGAGTTCCTTTTCGCCCTCCGCGTAGTACGCGTAGGGTCTTCTCCGCGCTTCATTTCCATCACCGGAGGTTTGTGCGTATAGCAAGGGTGAGTACCAACCGTACTCAAAGCAAGTCAACACAGAATTGATGCATATGATAGGGATATTCAAAGAACACGGCTAGGGTTATTTTTGCGTAAAGCCGCTTTTCAATTCTTTTCACAAGCCTACCGACTAGCCAAAATCAAGTTTTAATTTCATGGTTCATTAATCCGGCGACGGTTTCGTCTACCATCCATCGTGATTCCAAGGATGGCTTCCCGTCTCCGGTTCGTCATGATTTTCTGGGAGTCCACCCCTTCTCGCATTCTCGAGAAGTTGATCCACCAACGAATAAAATCATCATGCAAACCCATCCCAGCAGTTTTAAGTTTAAAATCTAGCCAAGCGAAAGTCTTGTCACGATGCTCAATATCCGCGAGCACGGCTATTCGAATAGATTGATTCATTCACACCTGCAGTGGATGTACACTTTACCCGTACTCCGCGACAGCCCAACAAATGAGCCTACGCCTCAACACATGAGACGGTCACGGCAAAGCCTTTCGATAACCTTGCTTTGGCGTACCCGCTCCATGAACTTTAGCCCTCATGCACTCTAGCCGTCCTTTTCTAGCAAAGAGAGGAGTTCTCGGCGCACCCGGGGTAAGGGAAGTCTTTCCAGATCTTTAAGTTTACTTAACATTAGTTTATTCCCACCATTCATAACAAAGGCCGCAGCCTCATCCTCATCCCATAACCACATCATAGAGAACCATCTATGCAAGGATACCGCCTCCGCTCGCCTATCTAGTCGGCTAGGTCTATACCCATTCGAGAAGTACGGTTGACCGGCTCGTTTCCGGCTATCTCATGGCTCGGTCCTTAATTGACAGTGGTCGGCACTTGCCTTTTCCGGAATCCACCCAAATCATCCCAGCCGCCCTAGCCTAAAACATTTGTATAGTACTTTCAATTTTCATCAAACTTAGTTCATCGTGGCCATGTGGCGCTCATGTCTCCACATGCCGAAGCTCAACTACCTCCCTAAG
Source organism: Oryza australiensis (assembly GCA_019925245.2). Taxonomy (NCBI): domain Eukaryota; kingdom Viridiplantae; phylum Streptophyta; class Magnoliopsida; order Poales; family Poaceae; genus Oryza; species Oryza australiensis. The sequence continues at coordinate 1,359 of JAIFGZ020000228.1, forward strand.
GTAGTTGCCCAAGCACAAAGCTTTTTCATAAAGTCATGAGTATGCATGGTCTAAGTTTAGGGCTATTAGCGGTTTACCGAAGTTATGCTTCGGTTATTTGTATCACATCGCGAGTTACAAGGAGTAATTCTAAAGGTAAACAATAGCAAGGTATGGCATAACAAGTATAGGCAATCCGGTAAAGCATGCATGTTTAGAGTTTAAAATAACATCATTTCGCAAAGGGGATCAATATGTTCAAAGGGTGTGAAGACTTGCCTTGCTCGCACACTTGAGGGGTGGGATCTTCGCGGTGTCGATGCCGGTTTCTTCGCACGCTACCCGTACGTGCGAGAGATCAATTGAATTCAGTTAGAATTCAACTAAACACCGAGAGATCGAAAAGAACCACAAAAGCCATGAAAACCACTTCAAAGAGTTTTGCCGAAAATTCTACTCGAGTTAGAACAAGGGTTGCGAGGAAAATCCGGGTTTTGGAATCGAGTTGATGACCTAGGGTTTTCGCAAAGTCGGCGATCGTAATAAATTTGGAAATTACGTTTGAAAATATCAGCGAAGAAAATTCATGCTCGAAATTTGAGGGTTTGGGTACAAAAGCGAAACCTATTTCGATGGCGGGAAAGAATTAAACGGAATCCGGATTGAAAAACGATGCGAATGGAAATTTCTGAAAACGCCCGATTCCGATTTTTCAAACTTTGCACCGAGAAAACATGCGAGAAAATAATTTATTTTTCCCCAAAATTTTACTCAAATCATCCCAAAATATTTTTCCAAATTTTCCAAAATTTTTCCTAATTTTTCCCTATTTTTCTTTTTTTTTTTTTTTTTCTATTCACTCGCAGACTTGTTCATTCGCCGCAACATGTTCGACCGAGGTCCAGCGAAAACAGAGGCCGACCGGCGCGAGCGCACGGGGAAGAAGGGGTGGCGGCGGGCTTACGCGGCGACGGCGGCTCTCGGGGAGGTACGGCGAGGCTCGGGCGACTTCGGCGCACGGCGGCGACGGCGGTGGCTCCGGTTCTCGCGGCGACGCAGGGTGCTCGGTGATTAGAGCGCGGCGTTGGTGCTCGGGAAATGGAAGAGGAGGCGGCAGCGGTGCGGAGTAGGGCGGGGAGCTCGGCCTATTTATAGGCGCGCGTGACGGAGATGGGAGGAGGGGGCTCGGGCGCAGCACGTGCGGCGGTCCACGCGGCGGCGCGAAGGCCGGGCCGGCGCGGGCTGGACGCGCGGCGCGAGAGGGGCGCGGCGCGAACGCGGGCCGCGTACGGCATCGAACGCGTGGGCGAACGCACGAGGTGCGGCGGGGTCCGGCGGACGGCGCGCGCGAGGGGCGTGAATCGCGTGCGGGTCCGGCGCGGCGGCGGGCGCGTGGCGCGACGAGCGGGCGCAGGGGTGAAGTGGGGGCCAGGTGCGCGCGCGGCTGCGGGGCGCGGGCGCGGCGGGGTCCGCGCGGCGCGCTGGCTGGGCGGCGCGTGGCGCGCGGGGCGGCGGCGCGCGCGGCAGTGCGGCGCGTGGCGCGTCGCGGGCGCTTGGCGCGTGACGGCCGGGCGATGCGCAGCGCTGGGCGGCCGGGGCCGACGGCGCCGAGCATCTTGTGACCAATGAACAAGTGCGATCCGTTAATTTCCCGATTTTCTATTTTCTTTTCCCATTTTCCATTTTCTTTCCTTCTAAAAATTCCAAAATAAATCCTAATATTGTAAAAATAATTTTTAACTCTATATTTTAAACTTTTTCTTGACTTTTATTTTCCACAATTATTTTTCATACTTATTTAAATTCTTTTTCCAAATTTTCATAATTCACTCATTTTTAACAAAATCAAATTCCCACATTTCGGTACGCTCCCGAAAATTTTACTATTTATTTTGTATTTTAATTTATCTTCTCCCAACCAAAATTTTTATTTTATATTACTCGAAATGCGTTTTCACAAATCCGCACTTTTTCCTGATTCTTTTTAAAACCCCAGTGCGACTTTCGCACCGACATTTTGTCAACTCCGAAAACTCCAAACATGCCAAAAAGGGAATTGATCACGACTAAATTTATGCAACCGAGCCGCGAATAAGAAACAACAAACCCGAGAAATAGCAATAAACCAAGGTTTTTGAAAGTTCCGATTTTTACGCTCCGATTTCGGTTCTCCGATTTTCAGGATGTTACAAACCTACCCTCTAACAATAAATCTCGTCCCCGAGATTTCTTACGGTTGCTTGAGTAGGTGTGGATATTCCGTCCTCGGAACTCTTCGCTCTCCCAGGTAGCCTCTTCTTCCGTGTGATTGCTCCATTGTACCTTGTACATGCGCCAAGATTTGGTCCGTGTCTTCTTTTTCGCCTCGTCAATATCTTGATTGGATGCTCCGGGTAAGTAAGATTACGTGGACGTGGATGGCTTCTAAAGGAGCTTGCTCTTCGGTACCCGCAAACATTTCTTCACTGCGATACGTGGAATACCGGGTGGACATCGGAGAGATTCTCGGGCAGCTCCAATTGGTAAGCCACTTCTCCTTTCCTAGCGCTTATCAAGAATGGGCCCACGTATCGTGGTGCGAGTTTCCCTTGACTTTGAATCTCGGGTTCCCGTAGTGGTGAGACTTTTAGATACACGTAGTCACCTTCTTTAAATTCCAATTCTCTTCGACGGGTGTCCGCGTAGCTCTTTTGCCGTGATTGAGCAGCTTGTAGTCGGTCCCGGATCGGCGAACCTTTTCCTCTCGCCTCCTTAATTATGTCAGCCCGAATATGGTTCGTTCACCGGCTCTCGACCACATTAATGGGGTTCGACATCGGCGACCAAATAAAGCTTCGTTTGGCGACATCTTCAAACCGGCTTGGTAGCTGTTGTTGTAGGAGAACTCGGCGTACGGCAAACATTTCTCCCAATCCTTGGTGAAATCCAACGCACAAGCTCTCGCATGTCTTCTAGCACTTGATTCGTCCTCTCGCCCGCCCGTCGCCTGCGGGTGATAAGCGGTACTAAAGGCAAGGTGACTCGCCGAGTGCCTCGTGGACCTTGCTCCAAAAATGAGATGTGAATTGGGTACCACGATCCGATATAATCCTTTTTGGTACACCGTGGAGACACACAATCCTACTCATATATAATTCCGCTAGCTTGGCACCGTTGTAGTTGGTTTTCACAGAATAAATCCGCGAGCCTTGGTGAGCCGATCTACTATTACCCAAATGGAATCGTAACCGATCGCATAGCCTTGGGTAATCCTACTATGAAATCCATGCCTATCTCGTCCCATTTCCATTCGGAATCTTGAGTGGCTGCAGCAAGCCACTGGCGTTGATGTTCGGCTTTCACCCTTTGGCACACATCGCACACGGCTACGTATTCGGCTACATCCCTCTTCATATTAGGCCACCAGTATTCTCCTTTTAAATCCTGGTACATTTTCGTGCTTCCGGATGTAACGAATATGCCGATTCGTGGGCTTCCTTTAAGATCAATCCCCTCAAACCGCCTCGTTCGTGCACACGATTCTCTTCTTGTACCACAAGATTCCCTTGTCATCTACCGAAAACTCCCGAGCGCGTCCGGCCATACGTTCCTTAATTTCCCGGATTTCCTCATTCCCTCTTTGGGCTTCCTCTATTTGAGTTCTCGTAGGGGCTGGATTTCCAAGTGAGTTCACTTCTCCGTGAGGAATCAGTGCAGATTGAGCCGAGCCATTTCTTCCCTGGAGCTCATTAGCCACACCTCCCAATTCCATGTGGTTGCATTGGGCTTCGGCTCAGCGCATCGGCCACTACATTTGCCTTGCCAGATGGTAATGGATTCCTAGATCGTAATCCTTGATCAACTCCAACCATCGCCCGTCGTAGGTTGAGATCAGCCGAGTAAAGAAATATTTCAAGCTCTTGTGATCGGTATACACATCACGGTGGTTTCCGATCGATAGTGTCTCCAGATCTTCAATGCGTGTACCACGCGGCTAATTCCAGTCATGTGTGGGGTAATTCTCTTCGTGGGGTCAGAATCGTCGTGAGGCATACGCTACGACCTTTCCATCCTGCATCAACACTCCTCCCAATCCTTGCCGGGATGCATCACAAGACATCACGAAGTCCTTCCGGTTGTCGGGTAAGGTCAAGATTGGAGCGGTGGTTAACTTTTCTTTTAATTGGTCGAAGGCTTTTTGGCACTTTTCATTCCATTCAAACTTCTTTTCCTTCTTCAGAGTTGAGTCATAGGTCGGGCTACGGTGGAAAACCCTTCGATAAACCGTCGGTAATAACCGGCCAAGCCCAAGAAACTCCGAACTTCCGTTACCGACTTGGGTGCCTTCCATTCCATAACGGCTTCGACCTTGGCGGGGTCCTACCGCTACTCCTCCGCTGAAACCACGTGGCCAAGAAAAGCGACTTCCTTGAGCCGAACTCGCATTTGCCGAACTTTGCATACAGTTGGTGCTCTCGTAGCTTTTCCAAGACTAGTCGTAGATGCCCGCGTGTTCCTCATCGTTCTTGGAGTAGATAAGTATATCGTCGATGAACACCACTACGAATTTGTCCAGATACTCCATGAACACCTTGTTCATTAGGTTCATAAAGTACGCAGGGGCATTGGTCAATCCAAAGGACATCACCGTGAACTCGTATAAGCCGTATCGTGTAGAGAATGCCGTCTTAGGAATATCTCCGGCTCTAATTCTCAATTGATGATATCCCGACCGTAGATCAATCTTGAGAACACCCGCGCACCCTTAAGTTGATCGAATAGGTCATCGATCCGGCAGCGGGTACTTGTTCTTGATAGTGACTTCGTTCAGCGATCGGTAGTCCACACACATTCTCATGCTCCCATCCTTCTTCTTGACGAAAGTACCGGAGCTCCCGGGAGAAGAGCTGGGGCGAACGAATCCCTTCTCTTGTAGTTCCTTTATTTGTTTCTTGAGTTCCTCCAACTCGTTGGCTCGGCATTCGATAGGGCCTCTTGGATATGGGGGCAAGTACGTGCATTAAGTCGATGATGAACTCTACGTCGCGATCCGGGGCATTCCGGGTAATTCCTGGGAAACACATCCGGGTATTCTTGTACTACCGGCATTCCACCTAGAGGTAGCATGGTGAACACTCCGCAGCCTTGTTCACATAGCCTTGGGTTTTGATCCATAGTTATGCTCATCGGTGATCCCCACGGGGTGGATACCGTGACTTCCCTTCGGCATGCAGCCTATAATTCCATTATTTTTGGTCAACCAATCCATTCCGAGTATGACATCTATGGTTTGGGGCGATAACACCATAAGGTTTGAGAGAAACACCACGTCTCTAATCCGTATGGGCACGTTAATGCAGGCATGGGGTACGGTTATGTCTCCCCAGCGAGTGTACCAACATAGGCCTCTTAAGTGCTACTTGGTGTAGGTGGTGTTGTTTGCTTACTTGGGAAGATATGAATGAATGCGAGGCTCCGTAATCGAATAAAACTTTAACGGTGTAGAGTTGATAGAGAACATACCCATCAATACGCTCCGGTCCTCCCGTGCTTCCGCCCGCACATGATTCACCGGCCACGTCGAAACCCGTGGCGCCTCGTTGGGTAGCGGGGTCCCGAATGCACTCGCCCCGCCGCAGGGGTGGGGTTCTCTGACGGGTGTGGCATTGGCGCCGTGCGCAGGGGTGTTGCGTGGTTTTGGGCAGCTATTGGAGTAATGCCCGAATTCTCCGCAGTTGAAAGTACTCACATTCCTTCTTCCCGGAGCGGCTAGGGTTGGTGTGGGTGTACGAAGCCGTGGTGTAGCTGACCTGTTGACATGGTCGGAAGCGAGAGGACGTCCGCCTGCGGGACGTTTGGCTTCCATCCGCACGGGTGGCTCCCTTGGGGCGTTGTGGCGTTCCCCGAAATGGGCGAGCCATAGCGAGCCTCCTTTGCGGTTATTGTCCACCACCTTTTGGTCATGCTCAAGTCGGACGACCTTGTTGATGAGGCTTTGGAAACCGGTGTGATCCCGCCCGATCATTGGTCCCCTCGTTCGTCATTTAGTCCTCAATGAATTTGTCTATCTTTTCTTCTTCGCCCGCTGTGTCGCGGTGGCGTAACGGGCAAGCTGGGTAAACTGTTCGATACTCCCGTACCGAGGTGTTCCCTTGACGCACTCGCGGAACTCGTTCTTCTTCATCCTCATTCGCAAATGGCACGAAATTCTCACTAACGCAGCCGTGAATTCCTCCCATGTTGGCTCGCCGGCGTCTTCGCTCGTGTCTCCTTGTAGGTGTCCCACCGCCACTCGCGGGACCCTCCAACCGGTTAGTAGCGAAGACCACTCTATCAGCTTCTGACTCGACGAGGGTTAGCTTCTTTTCTATCACTCTTAGCCAATCTTCGCGTCCATAGGTTCTTCGGCCGTGGAAAAAGTGGGCGGCTTAGCTCTCATGAATTCCCCGCACTCGATCCTCCTCGACCTCCTTGATTATTGGCGATCGCTTGGAGTAGCCGGGTCCGCATAGCCATGACCTCCGCCGGGTGGAGGGGTTGGGTTCCGGCGGGTTTTCGTTGGTTGCCGCGGCTCGCGACGATGTGCCATCTCGAAGAAGAGAGATGAATTAAGAGAGCGATCTAGTTTAGGTTATGGTTCACGGAAATTTTTCTTCAAGTTCCTTCGAATGATCTTCACTCAACAGCAAGGTGAAACAATAAATAGCATACGAATTAAGACATCGCAAGGCGATGCCCAGGTTCATCATATTACATATAGGTACATGGACTGTATACACACAGTCCTCCATGCCAGATAGCAATAATAATTATATCGTTCAGCTAGATCAACTAATTAAGGGTAAATAGGAAGTGCGCCGGTCGGGAAGGTCCTTCCGCCTAGTCATCCAACCACCCGCAAGAGCCAGCGCGCGGAAGCGGGTGGTCCGTCGCGAAGCAAACCGAAGTCCCCACGGCTCGGAGGTGGCGGCCTCGGAGTCACGCCGAATCTTTCGACTCGGTGGCCGCGTACTCTTGCGAGCGCTCCGCGGGTGAGGGGGCCTCCCGTGTGAGTCAAGCGACGAGGGGGAACTTCCTCCTCCATTGAGTCGGTGTCGCTAGACTCCCATTTGATCTCCATGGGCTCCGCCTCGACTCCGTGTCGGTGTGGATCTGGATGGGGTTACCCTCTCCCGATCCCGCTCGGAGGGTACCGGCACGGAGCTCTGGGGTGGCAGCAGTGGGGTCGACTGTATGGTGCGGCTCTGTGCTCAACATGAAAGCTTGCTCCATCATAGCTTGAAAAGTATCAAAGCTTGCTGGAGTTATATGGTAATAGTGGTCGGGCACAGGGCGGGATGTGATGGTACAGCTCGTGGAAGTACTGCACAGACAGGATGAGTGTGCAACTGCTCCTCTAGCCGGTTGATCTCGCCGCTTGCTTTTCCCGAGCCGCTCTTCCAGCTCTACTAGAGCCTCCCTCGGCCATGTAGCGGTCCGAGAGTTGCTCATACCGAGCACCATTGGCCTGCAGCTCGTGTTCGCAAAGATGCTTATCTCGGTCTCCACAGCCTTGGTGGCCGGCGACCGATCATTGAGGCGTGATCGCGATCGTTGATCTCGAGCGGGCCTCCTCGTAATGATCGCTCGTCGTCTCCGCCCAACGCGATAAACGCGTGACCATCGGGTTGTAGCAGCAGGGGTAGCCTCCACTGCGTGCACCGGGTTGCCCTCTTCGCGATAAGGGTGATGCACCGAACTCGTCATTGTGAGTTCGGCACGGTGTTCCGCATTAAGGCGAAGGAAGGCCTCGCGAGCGCATCCCGAATAGCCGCTTCGCTAGGTCCCGGGGTAGCGAGTGTGGAAGCGTAGGATGTCTCACTCCCCATGCGGGCTTCTATGGACACGGCCGCTCCTCCCAGTGCTGGATACATCTCGAGCCATGTCTCTTGGTGTGATAAGTGGGCGGTTCCGGTATCTCAAGCACCATAGTAGAGACTCGAAGTTGTACCACGAACCCCTCGTCTCGCGGGTTAGTGACTTCCCTGTGTTCCGTCGTGGTTTGACATCCGCTTTTGTGCAATTTAGGGTTAGCGAGAGGGAGCTATCATAATCATTTGGTATAAAGAAATACGATGTAGAAAAGATATATTTGCATTTTCGGAAATAATAGTTTAAAACTGCTCCTACCGTAGGGATATTTCCTTTAGCCATCTAGTTAGGGGTAGGGCGCCATTTGGTCTTAGCCTACGGTCGCATGGCTCGATACCAGCTCGTGGACCCCGATTTTGAGTCGGGAATCTTTCGTGTTCATAGTACCATTCCCTGGATCAAGTAGTTGGTACCCACGAATGCAGATCGATAATCAAGTGCACATGCACGAATAGTCTTACAATACCATTATTACATAAATAGGCCCGAAGGCATTGTTCATTCCACAGACCTTATGGTCCGAATACAACATAAAAACAGAGTTTAGATAAGGCAATGGAAAGAGGCGCGGCTTGTCCATTGCCACAGCAACGACCGGGACTAAGGTCTAATATGCGCCGTCGTTTCTTCGCCCTCCGCGTAGTACGCGTAGGGGTCTTCTCGCTCTTCATTTCCATCACTGGAGGTTTGTGCGTATAGCAAGGGTGAGTACCAACCGTACTCGCAAGTCAACACAGAATTGATGCATATGATAGGGATATTCAAAGAACACGGCTAGGTTATTTTTGCGTAAAGCCGCTTTTCAATTCTTTTCACAAGCCTACCGACTAGCCAAAATCAAGTTTTAATTTCATGGTTCATTAATCCGGCGACGGTTCCGTCTACCATCCATCGTGATTCCAAGGATGGCTTCCTGTCTCCGGTTCGTCATGATTTTTCGGGAGTCCACCCCTTCTCGCATTCTCGAGAAGTTGATCCACCAAGCGAATAAAATCATCATGCAAACCCATCCCAGCAGTTTTAAGTTTAAAATCTAGCCAAGCGAAAGTCTTGTCACGATGCTCAATATCCGCGAGCACGGCTATTCGAATAGATTGATTCATTCACACCGCAGTGGATGTACACTTTACCCGTACTCCGCGACAGCCCAACAAATGAGCCTACGCCTCAACACATGAGACGGTCACGGCAAAGCCTTTCGATAACCTTGCTTTGGCAGTACCCGCTCCATGAACTTTAGCCCTCATGCACTCTAGCCGTCCTTTTCTAGCAAGTGAGAGGAGTTTCGCGCACCGGGTAAGGGAAGTCTTTCCCAGATCTTTAAGTTTACTTAACATTAGTTTATTCCCACCATTCATAACAAAGGCCGCAGCCTCATCCTCATCCCATAACCACATCATAGAGAACCATCTATGCAAGGATACCGCCTCCGCTCGCCTATCTAGTCGCCTAGGTCTATACCCATTCGAGAAGTACGGTTGTACCGGCTCGTTTCCGCTATCTCATGGCTCGGTCCCACTGACCAGTGGTCGGCACTTGCCTTTTCCGGAATCCACCCAAATCATCCAGCCGCCAGCCTAAAACATTTGTATAGTACTTTCAATTTTCATCAAACTTAGTTCATCGGGCCATGTGGCGCTCATGTCTCCACATGCCGAAGCTCAACTACCTCCCCTAAGGTAGTTGCCCAAGCACAAAGCTTTTTCATAAAGTCATGAGTATGCATGGTCTAAGTTTAGCGGGCTAGCGTTTAGCCAAGTTATGCTTCAGTTATTTGTATCACATCGCGAGTTACAAGGAGTAATTCTAAAGGTAAACAATAGCAAGGTATGGCATAACAAGTATAGGCAATCCGGTAAAGCATGCATGTTTAGAGTTTAAAATAACATCATTTCGCAAAGGGGATCAATATGTTCAAAGGGTGTGAAGACTTGCCTTGCTCGCACACTTGAGGGGTGGGATCTTCAGCGGTGTCGATGCTGGTTTCTTCGACGCTACCCGTACGTGCGAGAGATCAATTGAATTCAGTTAGAATTCAACTAAACACCGAGAGATCGAAAAGAACCACAAAAGCCATGAAAACCACTTCAAAGAGTTTTGCCGAAAATTCTACTCGAGTTAGAACAAGGGTTGCGAGGAAAATCCGGGTTTTGGAATCGAGTTGATGACCTAGGGTTTTCGCAAAGTCGGCGATCGTAATAAATTTGGAAATTACGTTTGAAAATATCAGCGAAGAAAATTCATGCTCGAAATTTGAGGGTTTGGGTACAAAAGCGAAACCTATTTCGATGGCGGGAAAGAATTAAACGGAATCCGGATTGAAAAACGATGCGAATGGAAATTTCGAAAACGCCCGATTCCGATTTTTCAAACTTTGCACCGAGAAAACATGCGAGAAAATAATTTATTTTTCCCCAAAATTTTACTCAAATCATCCCAAAATATTTTTCCAAATTTTCCAAAATTTTTCCTAATTTTTCCTATTTTTCGTTTTTTTTTTTTCTATTCACTGCGACTGTTCATTCGCCGCAACATGTTCGACCGAGGTCCAGCGAAAACAGAGGCCGACCGGCGCGAGCGCACGGGGAAGAAGGGGTGGCGGCGGGCTTACCGGCGACGGCGGCTCTCGGGAGGTACGGCGAGGCTCGGCGACTTCGGCGCACGGCGGCGACGGCGGTGGCTCCCGGTTCTCGCGGCGACGGTGGTGCTCGGTGATTAGAGCGGCGTTGGTGCTCGGGAAATGGAAGAGGAGGCGGCAGCGGTGCGGAGAGGCGGGGAGCCTCGGCCTATTTATAGGCGCGGCCGGGACGGAGATGGGAGGGGGGTCGGCGCAGGCACGGTACGGCGGTCTCCACGCGGCGGCGCGAAGGCCGGGCCGGGCGCGGGCTGGCGACGCGCGGCGCGAGAGGCGCGCGCGCAACGGGGCCGCGTACGGCATCGAACGCGTGGGCGAACGCACGGGTGCGGCGGGGTCCGGCGGCGCGGGCGCGCGAGGGCGTGAATCGCGTGCGGGGTCGCGCGGCGGCGGCGCGTGGCGCGACGAGCGGCGCGGTAAGGGGCAGGATGCGCGCGCGCGGCGCGGGCGCGGGCGCGGCGGGCGCCGGCGGCGGCGGCGCGGGCGCGACGGGCGCGGCGGCGCGCAGGCGCGCTTGGGCGCGTGGCGCGTCGCGGCGCGGCGCGTACGGCCGAGGCGGCGCGCGCGCGGCCGGGCGGGTACGACGCCGAGCATCTTGTGACCAATGAACAAGGCGATCCGTTAATTTCCCGATTTTCTATTTTCTTTTCCCATTTTCCATTTTCTTTCCTTCTAAAAATTCCAAAATAAATCCTAATATTGTAAAAATAATTTTTAACTCTATATTTTAAACTTTTTCTTGACTTTTATTTTCCACAATTATTTTTCATACTTATTTAAATTCTTTTTCCAAATTTTCATAATTCACTCATTTTTAACAAAATCATTCCCACATTTCTGTACGCCTCCCGAAAATTTTACTATTTATTTTGTATTTTAATTTATCTTCTCCCAACCAAAATTTTTATTTTATATTACTCGAAATGCGTTTTCACAAATCCGCACTTTTTCCTGGATTCTTTTAAAACCCCGGTGCGACTTTCGCACCGACATTTTGTCAACTCCGAAAACTCCAAACATGCCAAAAAGGGAATTGATCACGACTAAATTTATGCAACCGAGCCGGCGAATAAGAAACAACAAACCCGAGAAATAGCAATAAACCAAGGTTTTTGAAAGTTCGATTTTTACGCTCCGATTTCGGTTCTCCGATTTTCGGGATGTTACAAAGAGGCCTTATCGAATGCCGCCCAATGAGTTGGAGGAGCTCAAGAAGCAAATAAAGGAACTACAAGAGAAGGGATTCGTTCGCCCCGCCTCTTCTCCCCGGGAGCTCCAAAGTGCTCTTCGTCAAGAAGAAGGATGGGAGCATGAGAATGTGTGTGGACTACCGATCGCCGAACGAAGTCACTATCAAGAACAAGTACCCGCTACCTCGAATCGATGACCTATTCGATCAACTTAAGGGTGCGCAGTGTTCTCCAAGATTGATCTACGGTCGGATATCATCGTTGAAGATTAGAGCCGAGATATTCCTAAGACGGCATTCTCTACACGATACGGCTTATACGAGTTCACAAGTGATGTCCTTTGGATTGACCAATGCCCCCGCGTACTTTATGAACCCGATGAACAAGGTATTCATGGAGTACCTGGACAAATTCGTAGTGGTGTTCATCGACGATATACTTATCTACTCCAAGAACGATGAGGAACACGCGGAGCATCTACGACCGGTACCGGAAAAGCTACGAGAGCACCGCTGTATGCCAAGTTCAGCAAATGCGAGTTCGGCTCAAGGAAGTCGCTTTCGCCACGTGGTTTCAGCTGAGGAGTGGCAGAGACCCCGCCAAGGTCGAAGCCGTTATGGAATGGAAGGCACCCAAGTCGTGACGGAAGTTCGGAGTTTTTGGGCTTGGCCGTTATTACCGACGGTTTATCGAAGGGTTTTCAACCGTAGCCCGACCTATGACTCAACTTCGAAGAAGGAAAAGAAGTTTGAATGGAATGAGAAGTGCCAAAAGCCTTCGACCAATTAAAAGAAAAGTTAACCACGCCCCAATCTTGACCTTACCCGACAACCCAAGGACTTCGTGATGTACCGTGATGCATCCCGCAAGGATTGGGAGGAGTATTGATGCAGGATGGAAAGGTCGTAGCGTATGCCTCTCGGCAGCTAGACCCCACGAAGAGAATTACCCCACACATGACTGGAATTAGCCGCGGTGGTACACGCATTGAAGATCCGGAGACACTATCTCGATCGGGAACCACCGTGATGTGTATACCGATCACAAGAGCTTAAAATACTTCTTTACTCGCTCGATCTTAACCTACGACAGAGGCGATGGCTGGAGTTGATCAAGGATTACGATCTAGGAATCCACTATCATCCCGGCAAGGCAAATGTAGTGGCCGATGCGCTGAGTCGCAAAGCCCAATGCAACCACATGGGATTGGGAGATATGGCCAGCGAACTTCAAGAAGAAATGGCTAAACTCAATCTCGCACCGATCCTCACTGAGAAGTGAACTCACCGGAAATCCAGCCCTACCGAGAACTCAAATAGAGGAAGCCCAAAGAGGGAATGAGGAAACCTGTGGAATCAAGGAACGCATGGCCGCTGGACGCGCTCAGGAGTTTTCAGTAGATGACAAGGGAATCTTGTGGTACAAGAAAAGAATCTGTGTGCCTGAACGAGGCGGTTTGAGGGGATTGATCTTAAAGGAAGCCCACGAATCGGCATATTCGTTGCATCCCGGAGCACAAAAATGTACCAGATTTGAAAGGAGAATACCGGTGGCCTAATATGAAGAGGGATGTAGCCGAATACGTAGCCGTGTGCGATGTGTGCCAAAGGGTGAAAGCCGAACATCAACGCCCACCGGCTTGCTGCAGCCACTCAAGATTCCAGAATGGAAATGGGACGAGATAGGCATGGATTTCATAGTAGGACTACCTAAGTCTGCGGTGGTTACGATTCCATTTGGGTAATAGTAGATCGGCTCACCAAGACCGCGATTTATTCCCGTGAAAACTAACTACAACAAGTGCCAAGCTAGCGGAATTATATATGAGTAGGATTGTGTGTCTCCACGGTGTACCAAAAAGGATTATATCGGATCGTGGTACCCAATTTACATCTCATTTCTGGAGCAAGGTTCACGAAGCACTCGGCGAGTCACCTTGCCTTTAGTACCGCTTACCACCCGCAGATCGACGGCGACCGAGAGGACAAATCAAGTGCTAGAAGACATGCCGAGAGCTCCGTGCGTTGGATTTCACCAAGGATTGGGAGAAATGTTTGCCGTACGCCGAGTTCTCCTACAACAATAGCTACCAAGCCGCTTGAAGATGTCGCCAAACGAAGCTTTATTTGGTCGCCGATGTCGAACCCCACTAATGTGGTCGAAACCGGTGAACGAACCGTATTCGGGCCCGACATAATCAAGGAGGCGGAGGAAAAGGTTCGCCCGATCCGGACCGACTACAAGCGGCTCAATCACGACAAAAGAGCTACGCGGACACCCGTCGAAGAGAATTGGAATTTAAAGAAGGTGACTACGTGTATCTAAAAGTCTCACCACTACGGGGAACTCGAGATTCAAAGTCAAGGGGAAACTCGCACCACGATACGTGGGCCCATTCTTGATAAGCGCTAGGAGAGGAGAAGTGGCTTACCAATTGAACCGCCCGAGAATCTCTCCGATGTCCACCCAAAGGTTCCACGTATCGCAGCTGAAGAAATGTTTGCGGGTACCGAAGAGCAAGCTCCTTTAGAAGCCATCCATGTCCACAAGTGATCTTACCTACCGAACATCCAATCAAGATACTAGACGAGGCGAAAAGAAGACACGGACCAAGTCATGGCGCATGTACAAGGTACAATGGAGCAATCACACGGAAGAAGAGGCTACTGGGAAAGCGAAGAGTTCCCGAGGACGAATACCCACACCTACTCAAGAATCGGTAAGAAATCTCGGGACGAGATTTATTGTTAGGGGTAGGTTTGTGACATCCTAAAAATCGGAGAATCAAAATCGGAACGTAAAAATCGGAACTTTCAAAAACCGTGGCCTATTGCTTCTTCTCGGGTTTTGTTGCTTCTTATTTGCGCTCGTTGCATAAATTGTTACGTGATCAATCCCCTTTCGGAGTTTTTGGAGGTTTCGGAGTTGTCAAAACGGTGATGCGAAAGCCGCATCAGATTTTAAAAAGGAATCCGGGAAAAGTGTGGATTTGTGAAAACGCATTTCGAGTAATATAAAATAAAAATTTTGGTTGGGAGAAGATAAATTAAAACACAAAATAAATAATAAAATTCTCGGAGGCGTACTCGAAATTTGGGAATTTTATTTTATTAAAAATGGGTGAATTATGAAAATTAGGAAAAAGAATTTAAATAAGTATGAAAAATAATTGTGGAAAAAAAATGAAAGTCAAGAAAAAGTTTAAAATATAAAGTTAAAAATTATTTTAGAATATTGGGATTTATTTTGGAATTTTTAGAAGGAAAGAAAATAGAAAATGGGAAAAGAAAATAGAAAATCGGGAAATTAACAAGTCGCACTGTTCATCGGTCACCACTGTCGACGCAGACGCCCGGCCAGCAAGGCCGCGCGCCGCCCGCCAGAGGCGGCCGCGCACGCTGCAGCGCCACGCGCGCGCCGCGCCAACCGCGCTCGGCTCCCCACGCGCGCACGCGCCACGCCGGCGGCACGCCGCGCCGCGCGGCGCCACGCGCGCCAACGGAAGGCCAAGGCTGAAGCCGGACTCAGGCGCCGCGCGCCGCCAGGCGCCGCGCGCGCCGCAGGCTGCGCCCGCCCGCAGCCGGCACCACTCGGCGCCGCGCGCGCGCCACGCGGCCGAAGCCACGCTCCGGCCCCTACCTCGCGCGCGCACGCCGCTCCGGACCCCGCCCGCGCCGTGCGCCTCGCCGCCGCGGCGCCCGGCCGTACCCGGCCCCCGAGCTGCGCCGCGTGTCGCACCGCGCCGCGCACGCCCGAGCCGCCCCCTCTCCTCTCGCGCCGCGCCGCGCCACGCCTATAAAAGGGCCGCGCCCGCGCCACATTTCACCGCACCGCCGCCGCTCCTCTCCCCGTTCCCGAGCGCCGCCGTGCGCAAGGCCTCCCGCGCCCTCCGCACCTCCCGAGGCGTCGTCGCCGGTGAGCCCCTCCTTGCGCCGCCCTTTTTTTCGCTGCCACCGCCCCTGTTTTAGGGCGCCCTGGCCGAACACCTTGTGGCAAATGAATAGTGCCGCCAGAGAAAAAAAAGAAAAAAAAAGAAAAAGAAAAAAAAAGAAAAAGAAAATAGGGAAAAATTTTGGAAAAATTTTGGAAAATTTGGAAAAATATTTTGGGAAGTCTTGAGTAAAATTTTGGGCAAAAATAAATTATTTTCTCGCATGTTTTCTCAAGTGCAATGTTTGAAAATCGGAATCGGGCGTTTTCCGAAATTTCCATTCGCATCGTTTTTCAATCCGGATTCCGTTTAATTCTTTCCCGCCATCGAAATAGGTTTCGCTTTTGTACCCAAACCCTCAAATTTCGAGCATGAATTTTCTTCGCTGATATTTTCAAACGTAATTTCCAAATTTATTACGATCGCCGACTTTGCGAAAACCCTAGGTCATCAACTCGATTCCAAAACCCGGATTTTTCCTCGCAACCCTTGTTCTAACTCGAGTAGAATTTTCGCAAAACTCTTTGAAGTGGTTTTCATGGCTTTTGTGGTTCTTTTCGATCTCTCGGTGTTTAGTTGAATTCTAACTGAATTCAATTGATCTCTCGCACGTACGGGTAGCGTCCGAAGAAACCGGCATCGACACCGCCGAAGATCCCACCCCTCAAGTGCGCGAGCAAGGCAAGTCTTCACACCCTTTGAACATATTGATCCCCTTTGCGAAATGATGTTATTTTAAACTCTAAACATGCATGCTTTACCGGGTTGCCTATACTTGTTATGCCATACCTTGCTATTGTTTACCTTTAGAATTACTCCTTGTAACTCGCAATGTGATACAAATAACCGAAGCATAACTTCGGTAAACCGCTTAGCCCCGCTAAACTTAGACCATGCATACTCATGACTTTATGAAAAAGCTTTGTGCTTGGGCAACTACCTTAGGAAGGTAGTTGAGATTCGGCATGTGGAGACATGAGCGCCACATGGCCATGATGAACTAAGTTTGGTGGAAATTGAAAGTGCTATACAAATGTTTTAGACTGGGCGGCTGGATGATTTGGGTGGATTCCGAAAAGGCAAGTGCCGACCCCGGTCAATTAAGGACCGAGCCATGAGATAGCCGGAAACGAGCCAGCACAACCGTACTTCTCGAATGGGTATAGACCTAGCCGACTAGGTAGCCGAGCGGAGGCGTATCCTTGCATAGATGGTTCTCTATGATGTGGTTATGGGATGAGAATGAGGCTGCGGCCTTTGTTATAAATGGTGAAATTAAACTACCGTTAATTAAACTTAAAGATTGGAAATGTCTTCCCTTACCCCGGGTGCGCCGTAACTCCTCTCACCGCTAGAAAAGGACGGCTAGAGTGCATGAGGGCATAAGTTCATGGAGCGGGTACGCCAAAGTGAGGTTATCGAAAGGCTTTGCCGTGGCCGCTCTCATGTGTTGAGACGTAGGCTCATTCGTTGGGCGTCGCGGAGTACGGTAAAGTGTACATCCACCGCAAAGGTGAATGAATCAATCTATTCGAATAGCCGTGCTCGCGGATATTGAGCATCGTGACAAGACTTTCGCTTGGCTAGACTTTGAACTTAAAAATACCGGGATGGGTTTGCATGATGGTTTCATTTGTTGGTGGATCAACTTCTCGAGAATGCGAGAAGGGGTGGACTCCCGTAAAATCATGACGAATCGGAGACGGAAGCCATCCTTGGAATCACGATGGATGGTAGACAGAACCGTCGCCGGATTAATGAACTATGAAATTAAAACTTGGTTTTTGGCTAGTCGGTAGGCTTGTGAAAAGAATTGTGAAAACCGGCCTTACGCAAAAATAACTCTAGCCGTGTTCTTTGAATAACCCTACCATATGCATCAATTCTGTGTTGACTTGCCGAGTACGGTTGGTACTCACCCTTGCTATACGCACAAACCTCTGATGGAAATGAAGAGCCGAAGACCCCTACGCGTACTACCCGGAGGGCGAAGGAACCGACGGCGCATATTAGACCTTAGTCCCTGGCCGTTGCTCGTGGCAATGGACAAGCCGCCCCTTTCCGCTGCCTTATCTAAACTCGTTTTATGTTGTATTCGGACCATAAGGTCCCGTGGGATGAACAATGCCTTCGGGCCTATTTATGTAATAATGGTATTGTAAGACTATTCGTGCATGTGCACTTGATTATCCAAGATCGCATTCGTGGGTACCAACTACTTGATCCAGGAAATGGTACTATGAACACGAAAGGTTCCCGACTCAAAATCGGGGGTCCACACGGATTCACCGAGGCACTCAGGGGGGCTGCCCACTCCCAGGATCCGGGAGAGGGGGCGAAACCTTGGTGGGGTTCGCTTGGTTAGAAGAGGGGTTATACGAAAGGTCCTATCACAGTTCCCTTTTCGTGGTACCGCGGTGGTATTTCGGCGCACGGGAAACCGTGTTGTGGGCTGTGTCTTGTGGGTACAGTTGTACACCTCTGATCAGAGTATATCTATTCGATAGCCGTGCCTGCGGTGATGGGGCGATCAACCGAGCCCTCCGTGATTAGTCTCACACTTTTACACCCTAAGTTTTGGAACATGACTAGTACAGGTGGATGGTTTGGGCCTGTCGCAACGTGGGGATAACGTTGGACAGTGTTGGAGTCAAAATGCTTTACTTACTCAATTTATCGTTGTTTATGTGTTAAAAATTCGTATTGTTTGGAAAAACTCCCGCCGTTTGCGCAAAAGCAAACCTTAGCCGACCTTTGTCTCCCCGCATTCATTCTTCTTCCCTTCCGGCGTGACTTGTTGAGTACGTGGAAGTACTCATCCTTGCTTCTTCACCAGAACCTGAGCCAGAGGTTGAAGACGAAGATGAAATGGAGTAGGCTTTGTCCTGCACTCTGGAAGCTGCCGGTGGAATGGTCGAAGCCGCGTGGCCAGCGTCAAGCTTAGGCTTGAGCCCTTTTTCTTTCTCCGCTGCTCTTTTGTAAACTTTTTGTATTGTTTCTAAGATGTGGAACTGTAATATCAACAATTGTCGTATGTGTACCCTGGCTGGTCCTGGACAGTGATTTTAATACACATATAGCTTTGGAAATTCGGGTCTGAATTTCTGGGCGTGACAATCCAATTTTCACAACTCTTTTCACAAGCCTAACAACTAGCCAAGTCAAGTTTTAGTTCCATAGTTCATTAAGTTGGCGACGGTTCTGTCTACCATCCCTCGTGATTCCAAGGATGGCTTCCCGCCTCCGGTTCGTCATGGTTTTCTGGGGAGTCCACCCCTTCTCGCATATCGAGAAGTTGATCCACCAGTGAATAAAAATCATCATGCAAACCCATCCCATCATTTTAAAGTTTAGAGTCTAGCCAAGCGAAAGTCTTGTCACGATGCTCAATATCCGCGAGCACGGCGATTCGATAGATTGATTCATTCACACTGCAGTGGACGTACACTTTACCCATACTACGCGACTGCCCAACAAATAAGCCTACGTCCCAATACATGAGACGGTCATGGCAAAGCCTTTCAATAACCTCACTTTGGCAGTACCCGCTCCATGAACTTAAGCCCTCATACACTCTAGCCGTCATTTTCTAGCAGTGAGAGGAGTTCTGGTGCACCCGGGATAAGGGAAGACTTCATTCATCAAGTTATATTAATTTCAAATTTTCAATCATCCTTTCTCAATCTCATCTCATACATAAGAACCACTATGCAAGGGTACCGCCTCCGCTCGGCTATCTACTCCGCTAGGTCTATACCCATTCAAGAAGTACGGTTGTACTGGCTCGTTTCTCGGCTATCTCATGGCTCGGTCCTTAATTGACCAGGGTCGGCACTTGCCTTTTCCGGAATCCACCCAAATCATCCAGCCGCCCCAGTCTAACATATTTGTTTGGAACTTTCAGTTTTCATCAAAACTCATTTTATCATTCTCATAGCAATGTGGCGCTCATGTCTCCACATGTCGTATCTTGACTACCTTCCCTAAGGTAGTTGTCCAAGCATAAAGCTCTTCATAAAATCATGAGTATGCATGAATCTAAAAATAGCATGGCTAAGCATTTTACCGAAGATATCCTCCGGTTGTATGTATCACATCGAGGGTTACAAGGAATAATTCTAAAGGTAATCAATAACAAGGTATGGCATAACAAGTATAGGTAATTCTCTATGTATAGCATGCATGTTTTAAGTTTAAAATAACATCATTTCGCAATTGGGATCAATATGTTCAAACAGTGCGATGACTTGCCTTGTTCGCACGCTTGTTGAGCAGGGTCTTCAACGGAGTCGATGCCTGCTTCTTCAGGTGATATCCGTACGTGCGAAAGATCAATTGAAGTCAATTAGAATTCAATAAAATACCGAGGGATCGAAAAGAACCATAAAAACCATGAAAATGACTCCAAATATTTGGTCTAGAATTCCACTTGACTTCGGGCAAGTATTGCTAGGGAAAAATCCGAGTTCGAACTCGAGTCGATGCCCTAGGGTTTTCGCAAAACGACGATTGTAATTATTTGAGAAAACAGATTTGGAAATATCAGCGGAGGGATTTGTACTCGAGGTTTTGAAGGTTCGAGCACAAAAGAGAAACTTATTTAAATGGCGAGGAAGAATTAAATGAAATACGGATTTAAAAATGACGCGAAACAAAATCTCGGAAAAGTCTAATTTCGATTTTCAAATTTTGCTCCGAGAAAATATACAAGAAAATAATTTATTTTTGCCCAAAAATTCACTCAAATCCTTTCAAAATATTTTTCCTAATTTCCTATAATTTTTCCTATATTTTTTCTCTATTTCTCTTTTTCCCTTTTTCTTTTTCTTTTCTTTTTCACTCGCCCACTATTCATCGCCCACAAGGGGCCGACGCGGCGGTCCGGCGCGGCATTGCACACGCGGCGCGCGGGTGGCTGGGTCCGGGCGTGCACGGGGCCGGGTTTGGGGCGGCGCACGTGGCGTGAGCGTGGTGGGGTCGGGGCACGGCGGTAACGCAGGGCGCGAGCGAGCGGGTCCGGCGCGGCGTCGGGGCGCGCGCCGCGACGTGCAAGCGGATGGGCGCGGACGCACGGCACGGCGAGGGCGCGGGGTCGGCACGGCGGCAAATGCGTGGCGGCAAGGGCGCGGGCGCGGCGCGCGAGGCGCGGCGTGCGCGGTAGCCGGGCCGGCGAGGGCACGGTGCGTGCGCGCGCACGTGGAGCGCGCGGCGCGGCGCGGTACGGCCGGGCGACACGCGGCGGCGCGCGGCCGGGGCCGTACGGCGTCGAGCGGTTGATGAGCAATGAACAGTGCCGATTTTTAATTTTCCCGATTTTCAATTCCATTTTCAAATTCCAAATTTTCCTTCACACTAAAAATTCCAAAAAATACATAGTATTCCCAAAATTAATTAAAAATATATTTTCAACTTTTCACCAACTTTATTTATTTTTAAATATACATTTCCCATATTTAATTTTATTCCTTTTTCCTAAATCCATAAATCACCACTTTAAATTCCAAATAAATTGCCTAGATTTCATATAAATCCCTTAAAATAGTTTATTGTCTATTTCATTCCCTAATTAATTTTCCATAATCACCATTTAATATTTTTTTCTCAAATACATATCTTCATAAATCCACATCCCTTTTCCGATCTTATTTTAAAAATTCCTAACCTTATATTTCGAGATTTTCTTCCCAACGAAAATCCAAATCGTTTGGTTTTCACAAACACAGAGAGGAATTGTCCACAACTAAATTCATGCAACTGAGCTGGCAAATAAGAAGCAACAAACACGAGCAAAAAGGCAACAAGCAAAAGTTTTTGCAAGTTCCAATTTTTTATGTTCCGATATTAATTTCTTCGATTTTAAGGATGTTACAGCTCAGCTCCTTTAGAGATGCATTTGTGGATCTTGAAAGGCCCTTCCCAATTTGGTGACCACTTGCCGAATTTGTTATCTCTAGATCCAATCGGTAGTATCAATTTCCAAACGAGCTCGCCTTCTTCGAAAGATTTAGGCACCACTTTTTTGTTATAATGTCTGGCTACTCGTTCTTTATCCCTTGTAAGTCTTTCCAAGGCCCTCATCCTGGATAAAACTAAGTCTTTTGATTCGTCCACCATCAAGTGATAATAATCGTCGGCTGTAAGTTGATCCTATAGCTGAATGCGTCTTGAGCCAACGACGCTCTCCCATGGTAGCACTGCCTCATGCCCGTAGACCAGCTTGTACGGAGGGACTTGAATTGATCCGTGGCATGCCATCCGATACGCCCACAGTGATTCGGCTAATCGGCTGTGCCACTATTTAGGGTACTCAGAGATCTTTCTTTTAATCAACTTAATCAAACTTTTGTTTGAGGCTTCAGCTTGCCCGTTGGCCTGTGCATAGTACGGCGAAGAATTAAGTAGCTTGATTCCCATGCTGTCAGCAAACTGAACAAACTCATCCGATACGAAGATAGATCCCTGGTCTGTTGTTATCGTTTGTGGGACGCCAAATCGGTAGATAATATGTTCTTTGACAAACTCGATTGCGTCCTTGGAATCCACTTTCCTTAGGGGAATCACCTCCACCCACTTTGTGAAGTAATCCGTCGCCACCAGAATAAATTTATGCCCTTTGCTTGAGGGTGGATTGATCTGGCCAATCATATCGATGCCCCATCCTCTGAACGGCCAAGGCTTAATGATTGGGTTCATAGCCGATGCTGGTGCTCGTTGTGTTGCGCCAAACTTCTAACATTCTTGGCAGCCTTTGTAATACTTGAAACAATCCTCCAGCATCATCGGCCAGAAATACCGTGCTCAGCAAAGCAGCCACTTCATTTTGTGGGCCGATTGATGTGTGCCACAGATCCCTTCATGCACTTCCCCGATGGCCACTTTGGCCTGATCGGCTCCCAAACATTTGAGTAGCACACCATCAATCGTCCGATAGTACGGATCTTCATCGAGCAAAACATATCTTAACGTCTTGTATCGTAGCTTCCTTGTAGCCGATTGAGGAGGGTTTTTGAGATAGTCAGACTTCAAACCTCCAATCATCGGCGTAATGGCGGCAACCCCTATGTCAATTTCTTTCAACATCGGCCGATAGCCCGATGCCCCCGAGCTAAATCGTTGGCCTCGTGTTTTGCTCTCTGGGGATGTGTTTCAAAATAACTAGCCGAAAACCGTCCATTAATTCCCGGCATTGCTGATAATAGACCATGAGCGCATCATTTTTGCATTCGTATTCTCCTGATAATTGGCTGATGACCAACAATGAATCTCCCATTATTTTGATGGCGTCGGCTTCAACTTCCTTGAGTAGATGTAATCCTTTAAGGACGGCTTCGTATTCGGCTTGGTTGTTCGTAGCATGGGGGTTGATGGCGAAAGCAAACTCGAAACTTGCCCCCTGGGCGAAATAATGACTAAGCCGATGGCGCAGCCGTTGGTGCAAACTGAGCCGTCGAACGTCAAAGTCCAAGGCATAATTTCCACCGAGCCGATTGAATCATTTCTGTGCTCCACAATGAGATCGGCTATAGCTTGTCCTTTGACTGCCATTGGTGTCTGATACCTCAAATCAAACTCTGTTAGCACAAGGATACACTTCCCAATTCTTCCTTTCCACACTGGAGCTGATAGCATGTACTTAACTACATCGGCTTTGCAGATTATTGTGCACTCGTTGGATAGCAGATAATGCCTTAACTTTGTACAGGAGAAATAGAGGCATAGGCATAACTTCTCCACAGGTGAATATCTCGTCTCTGCATCTAGTAACCGTCGGCTGAGATAGAAGATAGCTTCTTGAATTAGAACGGAGCCGATTGACTTGTCATCGGCTGATAGGTACAGCTTAAACGGTATCCCTTTTTGTGGAGGCATTAGAACTGGAGGGGAACTCTGATAATTCTTGATGTTGTCCAAAGCCTTTTGTTGCTATGCCCCCATGTGAATGTTTGATCGGCTTTCAGCCGAAGTAGTGGTGTGAATGGCTCCATCTTTTCTGAGAGATTGGCTATGAACCATCTGATGAAATTTATCTTGCCGATCAATGACTGGAGTTGTTTCTTGTCCTTCGGAGGTTGAATTGTCTTGATAGCATTTATGCTTCTTGGTGTAACCTCAATTCCTCTTTCATGAACAAGAAATCCGAAGAACTACCCGGCCGATACACCGAACGCACACTTGAGAGGGTTCATTTTCAGGCCATATTTCCTTGTCCGCTCTAACACTTGTCTCAGATCAGCTATATGGCCCTCTATTTCCCTGGATTTGACAACCACGTCGTCAATGTAGATCTCTACTAGTGAACCGATCATGTCATGAAAAATGTAGTTCATGGCCCATTGATATGTTGCCCCAGCATTCTTCAGGCCGAAGGTCATTACCACCCATTCGTACAAGCCGATTGCGCCGGGACACCGAAAAGCAGTCTTGTGGATGTCTTCGTCAGCCATAAATATTTAATTATAACCCATATTGTCGTCCATGAAACTGATAATTTTGTGGCCCGAAGCAACATCGACAAGGAAATCAGCTATCGGCATTGGGTATTCGTCCTTAGGGGTGGCCTTGTTTAGACTCTGAAATTGATGCACACCCTAAGCTTACCTTTTTCTTCAACACTGGGACAATGTTTGAGACCCACTCGGCATATCGGCAAGGCCAAATGAATCCTGCATTGTATAGCTGAGTGATTTCAACTTTAATTGCATCGTACATATCGGCCTTAAACCTCCTGGGAGGCTGTTTGAACGGCCAATAGCCTGCCTTAATTGGCAGTTGATGGACCACTATTGATCGGCTGAGGCCGGGCATCTCGAAGTACTCCCAAGCAAAACAATCTTCATATTCTTTTAACAATTTGATAAGCTAGGATCTACAATGAGGAGACAGATTTTTGCTAATGTACGTCGGCCTTGGCTTGTCACCAGAGCCGATGTCAATTTTCTCTAATTCGTCGGCCGACGTGAAACTTTGCCCAAGCTTGCCATCATCTTCGTCTGGTGTCCATGCCAAAGACGCTTGGGCCCTCCGCCATGTCTTGTTCAAAGCAGCATCTGCGGCTCGTCATCTCCAATCGACTGTATTGTGGAATTGGACACATTTAGAAAATCGGCTTGCCAGATTTTTCCGGACAAACAATCGATGCCTTCGATTTTCCAAAGTGGCAAATCAGCACTGACGACGCTGACTGACCTATCGGCTGGTACGATCTCGATCTTGTCGCCGTCCCATTGGATTAGGCTCTAGTGCATTGTAGAAGGAACGCAACAATTAGCGTGTATCCAGTTCCTTCCGAGCAGTAGGCTGTAAGACCCCTTCCCGTCGATGACAAAGAATGTTGTGGGCACGGTCTTATTGTCGATGGTCAGTTCGACATTCAGGATGCCCTTGGTTTCTGACGGGTTGCCGCCGAAGTCTTTGAGCACCATGTTGGTCTTTATCAGATCTTCGGCTCCTTTGCCTGGTTTCCTGAATGTAGCGTAAGGCATTAGGTTAACTGCAGCTCCCCCATCGACTAGCATCTTGGAAATTGGCTTGCCATTGACGAATCCTTTAACGTACAACGGCTTTAGGTGCCAATTTTCGTTCCCCTCGGGTTTGTCGAAGATAGCTTGGTCCGGTGAGATTGCTAGTTTCACTAGGTCGTCCTCAATGGTGTCTGCATCGGCTTCAGGAGCACTAAACTCGGGCTGGTAGTACGAACATGATGTTGACCGATGTAGAAACTTTGCCTTTCCCTTTGGCTGCCCTCCTGGCCTGATCGGCTGCACTTTCCTGGACTTGCTCTTCGTCGGCTGCGGTGGTTTTCTTCTTGGGGACCCATCGTCTTTTGATCTTGCCCAGCCGACGACGCTGATCTTGGATCATGTGCCGAACTTCATCTTCTCTCCCTTCACGCTTGAGTCATTGAATTCTTCTTTTCTGCGTCCTTGTGAAGAGATCGGACGGGCACCATTGGGGATTGGCTGATTCCTCGTTGTCGGCCTCTTCGTCGTCGTGGTTGTTATTGTTGTCCTCATCGACGAAGAAATATTGATGGATCGGACCGAGCCGATCATGGACGGACCGCTACCTCTGGTTTAGCTGAACGGCTCTAGGGATGAACCGGGTTGGGCTCACAGCCGATGAGCTCCCGTGTTCATTGTCGCGGTGATCGTTGCACGCTGGGCAGTCGTCCAGTGTCGGCAGCCTCATGCCGGATTCCCAGCAATACCTGAAAAAATCACAATGCCAATGCGGATCGGCACTGTTGCAGTTTACCTCGTATCGGCTGCTTTGGGTTTCCGGCTCGTGCCGACGAGGTGCTTCATCGCGAGCTTCTTCGTGCCGAAACCGGTGCTGAGGACGGTGTCGGCTGTCTTCATAGATCGGTCGTCGGTCAGCCGATTTGATAACTGGGTGCACCATATTGATTGGTGCGGCATGCTATCCAGTCGGCTCGTCTTCTGCCTTGGCCCCGATCGATGTGTTGACTAAGTCGTGCGCCATTCTGTTCTGTTGATCAGCTTGCCTGGGGCTGACTTGAACTGTGTTAACTGGGAAAGGGTTGTCGTCTACCTTCATTGGCCGATTTGAATCGACAAACTTTAATTTCCCAGCTTTAATTGCCAACTGGATTTGCTGCCTGAAGACCTTGCAATCGTTAGTAGCATGGGATGTGGAGTTGTGCCACTTGCAATATTTCTTCTTTTTTAGTTCCTCGGCCGACAGGGTCACATGATTTTCAGGGAGCTGAATCTGCTTCTCCTTGAGCAGCAAGTCAAAAATCCTGTCAGCTTTGGTGATGTCGAAGTCATATCTCTCTTCTTTGGCCGTCTTCAACAGCCATTGGAAGATGATGGCCTTTTTGTTCTTGGCCCATTCGGCTGCTACCACTTCCACGTCATCATCGTCGGACTTGTAGTCTGATTCAACGACGACCTGAGTTATGTTTTTGACGGCCTTCCTGGTGTCTTGGAATCGCTGCTCGTGGGTCGTCACCTTCTGCGCCAAGTGGGCTAAGCTGCCGAAGTCCTGCGCAGAGAATCGCTCTCGGATCGGCGGGATCAAGCCATGAAAGGCTAAATCGGCTAGCTGGGCGTCCGATAGCACCAAGCTGTAGCATCGGTTCCTCATCTCCCTAAATCGTTGGATGTATTCTTGATCCGATTCATTGTGTTTTTGCTTGATGCTGGTGAGGTCCGACAACTTCATCTCATGGTTGTCGGAGTAAAAGTAGCTGTGAAATTGTTTTTCAAGATCGGCCCAGCTCTTAATTGAGTTGTAGGGTAATGAGGAGAACCAAGTAAAAGCTGATCCTGAAAGAGAAAGAGGGAACAACCGAACTCTCAAGGCGTTGGTAGTCGATGCTTCGCCGCACTGCGCCAAGAATCGGCTAACATGCTCGTAAGTTGAAATGTTGTCTTGCCCTGAGAACATTGAAAAATCTGGGATCTTCTATCGGTTGGGCAGCGGAATCCGCTCGAAGTGCTTTGGATAGGGATATCGAGACATGTTCCCTGAATCTTTTGGCTTGAGGCCGAATTGATCGCGCATGACATCTGCAATCAGATCGGCCCAAGTTCGGTTGTCCTGCTGTATCGGCTTGTATGGGTCATACAACACGGGTGCTTGCTGATACAGTGGTGGTGGCGTCTGAGGCCTATAATGATGATCTTGACGGCCTTCTTGATACTGGTAGTGATGATCAGCGGGAGGTGGCCGATGCGCTGATGGCGGCGTTGGTGGTCCTGGGAACAGTTGTCGTCCACCGGCATTGTACCGTCTGTCCGGGTCAATCGGCTCTGACTGCCGATTGTCGTTGAACATGTTAGCAATTTGATCCTGGGGCAGCGACTGCTGTCACTTCAGCATAGTAATTGCTGGCCTTATAGCCGATTCAGTTGGATTTGGGTGACCGAGGACCCCTCCTGGCAGCCCTTGTTGTGTTGGTGGTGGGATCGGTCGATTCTGGGTGACCAACGTCCTGTAACCAGGAAACTGGCCATCTGTGAAGTACGTCGGCCCCCATTGCAGCTGGTCGGCTATTTTGGCGTCGACCACGGTAGCGATCATGTTGTTGAGAGTGTTGACCAGGATGCTACTTTGGTTGACCAGTGCGTGGTGAACAGCCGAATCAATTCGGTCTTGCAAGGTATGCAGGGCCGAATCGTCCTGTTCCTGAATCGGCTCCTCCATCTTCTGTTTGCCTTTTGTCTCACCAGAGGATGATGCCTTGAGGTCGTCCATGCTGAATTTATACTTTTGGTGCACGGCCCCGGATCTTGTTTGGGTGAAAGATTGCAAGTAGTTGGCCTGGAGCTCTTCCACCATCTTCTTGTAATCGGCTTGCTGTTCAGCCGATAACTGCTCCATCTTCACAGGCACGATGTTGTCCTAAGAGACATTGGGGCTCTTGGAGTCGACCATCTTTTCGGCTGAGTCTATGCGTCCGAGTCGAGCCGACAGAGAAAGTCCCACTGGGCGTGCCAAGAAGCGTGTTGATGAGAAATTTCTCTCACGCGCTGGCCTAGGAGATCTGCTTAACTCCAGTGCAAGTCCTTCTCGGCTGCCTGTTCTGTACAGGGCGTGCTAGTTGGTTTGATCTGTTATCCAACAAGAAAAACAAGGAAATATGCGTTAAGTGTTAGGTTAGATCCCCACCAGATCGGCTGAGGGAATCCATGAGCATATATCTGCTATCCTAAAACATATTTAAGCCAAGCGACTAGAATGGATCGGCGATACCGAGACAGCATTAGCCGTTTAACCTAAATACAGTAAAGGGTAACAGATATATGTATTGATAACCTAGCCGATACTAGAAAGCTAACAATGGATCGGCTAGTACTCCGATGAATCTTATGAAAAGATATTATCCTTGAACCAGATGCTTAGCTCAGAAATCGGCCGTCCGCTATCGATGGCAGGCCTATTTCGGCTTATGATGTCCGACAAGAATGAGATCTTAACATAAGAGGCAGTCCTAACATAAATCTAATAATAAATATATTAAAAAAATATATCGGGCAGATAAGGCGGCTGGAACCCCGACATGTTTCTTAAACATATACATCTAATGAAGAGATCATTGGGAGTTCTAAAACGACTTAATAGTTCAACTTTGATGCAGCATTAAGTATAAAAAGAACAACCTGATCTGTTGTAGCCGATTTATATTTCTCGAAACAGTGGATAACGCAGATAAACCAGCCAACCAGATCTAGCCTAACTGGCTGCAGGTTCTCGACAGAACTGGCCAATGATAGGATAGACCTAAACATTGATCTAATTTATAGGCGCTATATGATAAATATCGCAGTATAGACCCCTGAATCTAATGTGTCATTATGATGGAAGCACTAGAAACAGCAGATCATACCACTAATGACAAGCATTTACCTGGATTTGGGGATCGATGCAGCCCGTAGCCAAGTCAATTGCTCGTCTGAAGAAAAAGGTTGGCGATGCGCTGAAGGTTTGATTGATTGTGTTGAATAATGTTTACAGGGGGTCTCGGGTCCTATTTATACCCAAGATAAAATTATCTGTACAAACCCTGGACTCTATCTAAACTACTATTTAAAGCACGACGTTATCCCGAGAAGGACCCACGCCGCATTACAATGAACAGTTTAAACAAAACCCCTAAACTACAGATACAATTGCCGTTACAGGACTCTATCTATAGATGGCAATATCGTTTAACGCACAATCTAATAACCGAATCTTCTATTTATCTTAAAATTGCCGCACCGAAACGGTTTTATCTCTTCGAACCTAGAATCGGCTATCGGCCGCTCTTGTCCGATTCAACCTTAGCCGACCGGCCTCGCAGCCGATCGCTCGCCCGATGCGGCCTCGTTTCTCCGCCAAACCAGTCGATCCGATTCCGCTTCATCTTTGCCAAGACTTAGGGATTCAATTACCATCTTTTTCTACTTAATGCTGCATCAAAGTTGAACTATTAAGTCGTTTTTAGAACTCCCAATGATCTGTTGTGTTAGATCTATATGTTTAAGAAACACTGCCGGGGTTTCAGCCGGCCTTATCTGCCGTGATATATTTATTTTAACATATTTATTATTAGCTTTATGTTAGGACTGCCTCTTATGTTATGATCTTGCCCTTGTCGGACCTTATAAGCCAAAATTGGCCTGCCATCGATAGCCGACGGACGATTTCTAGGATGGACCTCTGGTTCAAGGATGATATCTTTTCATAAGATTCATCGGAGTACTAGCCGATCCATTGTTAGCTTTCCAGTATCGGCTAGGTTATCAATACGTATATCTGTTACCCTTTACTGTATTTAGGTTAAACGGCTAATGCATCTCGGTATCGTCGATCCATTCTAGTCGCTTGGCTTAAATATGTTTTAGGATAGCAGATATATGCTCATGGATTCCCTCAGCTGATCCGGTGGGGATCTAACCTAACACTTAACGCATATTTCTTTGTTTTTCTTGTTGGTTAACAGATCAAACCAACTGGCATGCCCTACACAAGCACAGGCAACCGAGAAGGACCTGCACTGGAGTTAAGCAGATCCCCCAGGCCAGCGCGTGAGAGAAATTTCTCATCAACAAACACATGCCCCCCAAGTCCGTGATGCGAAGTGTTACGGATTTGCTCGCCTGTTCAAATTCCCGCTCTTTTCTTGACCTAAACCGCTTCGGCTGCCCTTAGTGCCCTTTAAATAGCCCTTCACTCCAACCGAAACGATTACGCTTTCAAAACCCACTCAAAGCACTTCGCACACAAGCCTTCGCTTCCTCTCTCCTCTCCGGCGGTTCACCGGTGTCCTTCGTCAAATCTCTGCGCCCTTCGCAAATCTGGACCCATCCTCGTCTTCATCAACACCGATGGCTTCCAACACCGCTGCCGCGTCAGGTGCCTCCGTCACATCGACCGCCGCCACCGCTCCAGCTGTTGCTGCCGCACCGGCCGCCGCCGTCACCGTCGAGTTCCCCTCGGTATGCCTACCGATTCAAATTCAAATTTCTTCCACGCCTTTAGCCATTCTTGAATAGCACCATTTCTCCTTTCAAACTGTAGCGTTTAGCCCTTCTTGATTAGCGTTTTTTCCTCTTTTGAACTGTAGCACCTGTCACATCAAGTGGCCATCCCAAGCTTGACCCAAGAAAGGAGGTACTTTTTTGGCCCCACCGGCAACGCCGATCCAGCGATGTGATTATAGCCGAAACCAACATCTTTATTTTTGCGACATTTAGAGCAAGAAACTACCTCATCTTGTTTAACTATGTCTTCCATGTGCTTAACACGAGCTAAAGCATCTTTTAATTTCAATTCATTGGCATCACAAGTTAAACAAGGTTTAGTAGCCAAAACTTGAGAATCATTGGTATCTCTAATTTTTGAAATTTCAAGCATTAAAACCTCACAATTTTGCATTCATCATCAAGAGATTTTAATCTATCAATTTCAGCATTCAAAAACTCAATCACAAATTCTTGTTTTTAAACATCTTTTCACATTTTTTATTTTTAGCACTTAAAACAAGAATTGCTTCCTCAAGTGAGCTTACCTCGTTGTCTTCATCTTTAGAATCTTCATCTCCACGCGTCATGAGGCAAATGCCGGAGATGTTCTTGCCCTTCTCTTCCTCGCTATCGGAATCTATGTCGCTTACTGGTTCAAAAGCGGCATAGACTTGGCTCAGCACCTTCTTGATCATCTCCTTTGAGCGCTTCCCCTTGGGCTTGTCGTCCTTCGCCTTCTCCCCGCTCTTGTCCTCCTTCTTGCTTCTCCCAAGCCAGGGCAGTTGGAGCGAATGTGATCCAAAGCGCCTCATTCAGAACACCGAGCTGGTCCTCCTCCTTTCCTGAACCTGACTTTGTTCATAGCTTGAGAAAGTTTGTTAGCAGCCAAAGCCAAATCCTCCTCCTCGAATTGCTCGAGTTGCTCATCGGACATGGCATTAATTAAAGCAAGAGCACTAGGAGTTGATGAAGAAGCAACATCAGAAGAAGTTGAAGAAGACGAAATCAAAGCACTTGACTTTCAATTTTTCGAGAAAGAATATTCATCTCATGAGTTTTGAGTTTAGTATAAAGAGAATCCAAAGTCAAAGTAGCCATATTTACAGATTCTTGAATTTGAAGTAACTTTCATCTCCCAAATAGACATGTCAAGACCATTCAAAAAGTGACGAGAAATCCCAGATTGTGGACAATTTGTGTCATAAGAACAATCAACAGATCTAAGATTACTCAAAATTTTATTAAACCTACCAAGATAGTCATCCAAAGCTTCAGCAGGTTTCATCTCAAATTTTATGTATTCCTTTTTGAAAAGATCTCGACGAAGTTCTTTTATAATCATAGTTCCTTGATGAAAATTTCTCAAGGCAATCCAAATCTCGTTTGCGGTTTGAAGATGCGAAACACGATCAAAATCTAAACGAGAAATCTCATTCAATAAAATATTACGAGCTTTGCAATTGTTATTAAATTCAGTTTTCAAAGCCTTAGTATTAATAACCTCAGGGATCTCATAAGGAATAGCAACCTTTTGCCACACATCATAGTCTTGAGCCATGATGTAAGATTGCATCTTGCTACACCAATAAGCAAAATCGGTTCCATCGAAAAATGCGGCTTAGTGGAAAATTTATCGGACAAGGCGAAAAGAAACTTTAGATCGATAGAAATCCAAAGAAGAAAATGAGGCTCTGATACCACTTGAAGGATCGAACTCCCAAACTAAGCCAACCAGAGGGGGGGTGAATGGTTGATACACCCAAAAACAAATCTCAGCGAAAATTAGACTTACCCTCACAACTCGATGGCGTGCAGTCTGACCGGAAGTGTTGCACCGGTCTGACCGCCTGAACCTGCCGGTCTGACCGCCGGTCTGACCGCCCGTGTAGCCAATCTCTTGGACTTAGCCGATTCTCCCGAAGTAGCCGATCGCCATGTAGAGTCGATGAGCACCGGTCTGACCGCAATGATCCGCGCGGTCTGACCGGTTGGAGGCCGGCGGTCTAACCGCCGATTAGACCGCCGCACCCGATGAAAACACAGCACAAAGATCTCTCAAAGTAGATTGAACTTTATTGAATCTCTCTTGTGTTTACAAAGTGCAGCAACAACACTCCTCACAAAATTTCGAGCAAACCTCGAAACCCTAGATTTATCTCAACTCTAAACTCTCTAAAATTCGTTGCCGAGAGGCCACGCCTCCCCTCACTATTTATACACAAGATGCGCAGCCAAAAGCCACGAATCCAACTCATATAGAAAGTCCTAAACCGCTATGAAACCTTCCCATAAAAGTACAAACTTGACATAAATCAACCATCGCAATCTTGGTCTTTCGAATCTTGAAACATCGTATTCCATACGCACACAATATCTCCATCGTATGCCATACGGAAACTTCACCAATCACGTGCACTGATCTCTACCATTAAGTATCCCGCATAATCTCCATCTTGGACGTCACCTTATCTTCAAGTTGACTCTAACTCGATTACCGGCGACACTTTCTCGAGGCATAAAGATTACTTGCACATAATTAAACAAAGAAACCATATCCGAGCACAAGCTATCTCCAACTTGACTCATTGTCAGCATAAACAACCATACATGCGCATAGAAACACAAATCTTCCATAAACAAACAAGGAAACAACCCGAAACCAAAACCGAAACCAAATCAGCCTGCAGTCGGACTGTGTCGGCCGGTCTGAGCGGCAGTGCCTGCCCGGTCTGACCGCAAGGTCATCTCCGGTCAGACCGGCAGCACAAGCCCGGTCCGACCGGTGCATAGTACACTGTTCACCGTCCGAAAAACCAAATATGTCCCTGTTGATGAGAAATTTCTCTCACGCGCTGGCCTGGGAGATCTGCTTAACTCCAGTGTAGGTCCTTCTCGGCTGCCTGTTCGGTGCAGGGCGTGCCAGTTGATTTGATCTGTTAATCAACAAGAAAAACAAGGGAATGTGCGTTAAGTGTTAAGTTAGATCCCCACTGGATCGGCTGAGGGAGTCCATAAACATATATATGCTATTCTAAACTATATTTAAGCCAAGTGATCTGGAATGGATCGGCTATACCGAGACAAAGACGCCGCTTAACCCAAATACAACAAAGAATAATAAATATATGAATCGATAACCTAGCCGATACCGGAAAGCTAACAATGGATCGGCTAGTACTCCGATGAATCTTATGGAAAGATATCATTCTTAAAACAGCTGCATAGCCTGGAAATCGATCATCGGCTACTGAAGATAGGCCGATTTCCGCTGGTGACGTCCGACAAGAATGCGATCTTAACATAAGAGGCAGTCCTAATATAAATCTAATAATAAATATTTAAAAGAAACATATCAGGGCAAATAAGGCCGGCTGAAACCCCGGCACTGTCTTTGAACAATATAAATCCCAACCGAACAGATCATTGACAGTTCGAACCTGATGCAGCATTAAGTATCAAAAGAAGAACCCGATCTGTTGTAGCCAATTTATACCTCCCGAGACGGTGGATACCGCATATAAACCAGCCAACCTTTAGATCTAGCCCTATCGGCTGCAAGTTCTTGATAGAACTGGCCAATGGCAGGATAGATCTAAACATTGATCTAATTTATATGCGCTATGTGATAAATAGCGCAGTACAAACTCCTGATCCTAATGTGTCATTACGATGGAAGCACTAGAAACAGTAGATCATACCACTAATGACAAGCATTTACCTAGATCTGGGGATCGAAACGATGCAGCCCGTAGCCAAACAAAGTGCTCGTCTGAAGAAAAGGTTGGCGATGCACCGAAGGTTTGATTGATTGTGTTGAAATTCTGAATCATTACAGGGGGTCTCGGGTCCTATTTATACCCAAGATACAATTATTTGTACAAACCCTGGACTCTATCTAAACTACTATTTAAAACACAACATTATCCCGAGCGGGACCCACGCCGTGTTACGACTAACAGTTTAAACAAATCCCTAAATTATAGATACAATTGCCGTTACAGGACTCTATCCATAAGGGGCAATATCGTTTAACGCGCAATTAACAACCGAATCTTCTATCTATCTTCAATCTGCTCCATCAGAAACGGTTTCATCTCTTCCGGACCTGGAATCGGCTATCGACTACCCTTGTCCGATCCAATCCTTAGCCGATTGGCCTCACAGCCGATCACTCCTCAGCTGATGCAAACCCTGTTTCCAGCCGATCCGACTCTGCTTCGCCTTTGCAGACTTGGGGATTCGATTACTAAATTTCAGTGTTAACACATGCCCCCAGGTCCGTGATACGAACTGTTGCGGATTTGCTTGACTATTCAAACTCCCGCTCTTTTCTTGACCTAAACCGCTTCGGCTTCCATCAAAATGCCCTTTAAATATCCACTCTCCTCGGCCGAACCGCCTACGCCTTCAAAGCGCACTCAGCCTCCTTTGCATGCAAGCCTCCTTGCCTTCTCTTTCTTCTTCAGCGATCGCATCGGCGCCGCATCAAACTTCATCGCGCTCTTCAGACTAGACCCATCTTCTCCCTCGAGCACTCCGATGGCCTCCACCGTCGCCGCATCGAGCACCTCCGCCGCGCCAGCCGTAGCCACTGCGCCAACCACCGCTACTGTTCCGGCTGTCGCCATGGCCGAATTCTCTGAGGTACCCCTTTCAATCCAAAACTTTCTTCTTTCTTTCGAATCCGCTCCTTTGAACACATTGCATCAACATTACGCTCAGCCATTTTCTAAAATAGCATTTTCCTTTGTTTTTATAAATTAGTACTTTTTCCTTCCTCGAACCGTAATATGCAACCATTCTTGATTAGCGCCCCTCTTCTCTTCTTCTGAACTGTAGCACCTGTCACATCAAGTGCTTATCCCTAATCTGTCACAAGCGCAAAGATACTTTCTCGGCCCCATCGGCAACACAGATCCAGCCGATGTAATCATAGCCGAAACTAACCGGATCCCCTTCAACACCGCCAAGCCATCCCTCACCCACTGGAACGGAACATTCAAAGCATGGTCGACCACCGACGCAGCCTGGATTGAATGGTACAAGAGTGTGCGATCGGCCAAATATACATAGTGGGAGGAGGCCAGGATAGCCCAAGGCTTGGCTCTGTCTATTGCAAACATGGAGAAGGACGAGCCACTTCTGTCGGCCGCAATGTACTTCTGGAATGACAGCTCCAACGCCTTCATCTTTCGTCAAGGGCCGATGACCATCACGCTGGCTGACGTGTACATGACAACCGGTTTGGACATTGAATCATCGGCCAACCCCAGCAATTTGAGCTGAAAGGGGCAGCACCAATTCAAAACCAAGGCCATCGGCGGGTGGAGCGGCTTCATTTCCCAAAACATGAAGGATGGAACCGTCGGCCACAGAGAGCATGCTGCATTCTTGATGATGTGGCTTGAAAAATTTGTGTTTCGTGGATCGAGCTGCGGGCAGACCGCCAACTGGCAGGTCGTAGCCGAAGTCCTGGCCGACGGGGGAAAACTTGCGCTAGGGAAGTACCTCCTTGGCTACTTGTATCAGACGATGCATCGGCTGCCACGAAGATAGCCGCCAACGCCCATCACCACCGGCGGCCCCCGGTGGTTCCTTCGATCTGGTTAGTGCCGGCAAAGCAAAAGATAGCCGGTCGGCTCCCTCTAACAGCAGTTGTGTTCCAAAGGTTGGAGCCGATCGAGGATGAAGAGGGCAACTAGATCACCACCACCAGGTGCATGAGCTACGGAGAGGCAGCAGCCGTCCATGTGGGCTCAAAGCAATTGGCCGAGCTGCTGGCCGAATGGTTCATAGCCCTCTACGACGGGCTGTCTCGCGATAACCACGCCTGGTAGTTTTACTAGGACCGGAGGCTATTTGAGTTGCCGGCTGACTTCAATTGGGAAGACGTCAACTCGCCCGACAACCCGAGGTGCAGTGGAACTGTTCATCGCCACTCTACCCCCGCATCTTGCCGACCGGGATTCACCAGGGTCGATCAGTGGCCAAGAGCTACGAATTCTATTACCCAGTGTCGGCGGCGAGGCAGCTTGGTCTTGGGCAGCTGCCCATCGGCTTCTTTTATGCCGATAAGATCGAAACGAGGGGAGTGGTAGGCAAAGACCTGATAATGGATCGGCTGCTGAACATAGCCGGCCCTCCCCTCAGCGACGTCGGCGTGATAACATTGTCGCTAAGGAAAAGCGCCGCTTACAACCGATCGTGGACTGAAATCAAGCGCCATATCTTCCACCAACGGTCGTCTTGTTACGTCGACCTGCTTTTGCCTGACAAGATCCCCTCGGTAAGCTTCCAGTTCCAAATAATTTTCTTCTTCTCATCATCTGACATAGCCGATTAACATTTACTCTTTGGTGCAGGAGACGGAGACGGAGCGGCGACGGTGAGCAACTCCGGGCGCCCCATCGAATACCGTTTAGGTGTTCTAGATTGAGGCGGCCTCACTCCGTCGGCCATCGGCTAGGAGGCGCCGAAGCTGGTTTCGTTGCTACAAGGGCAGGTGCGCCAGCCGATCGCCTAGAAGAAAAGGGCTGCACCACCTCCACAGCCGTCGGCCGCGCCTGCCCCAAGAGGCTGAAAAAGGAGAAGAAGCCGGCCGTGCCAGCCGATAGCCTTCCCCCCTCTGATCCGGCCCTTGCGCAGTTCCTCGACACCTTTGCCAGTGAGGAAATGCCAGCGGCTGTTGGACCGACGACCGAACCCGGGGTTTCGAGTCCTCAGTCGGTCAACGCTCCAGCCGACGTCCCGCCAGTCCCAAGTCCCCCAGCAAAACATCGGTCGGTAAGCCTTCACTTCACCATATTTTGGCTTCGCGATGATCACTTGCATCTGATCGAACAATTCCTTTTAGGTCAAGAAATTGGCCGGCCGCACTTCATGCCTCGCGCCATCGGTAATCATCCCCTGCCACTTGACTTGTAGTAATTAGTCGACTTGTCCGCTAACTCTTTCTTTTGCAGCCCCTGCGGTCTCAATCGGCTACCCCCAGGCATCCAGTGAGCATGCCGTGCCTGCCGGGGACGGTGGCGACAACGCTGACGAAGAGGCCCCAACGGCCGCGGGCAACGATCCAGCCGAGCCAACTGCTCCGACCCCGGTGCCAACGGTAAGCCAACTAAATTTGATGATCGGCTTTGTCAGCTTAATATCTTCTTGATCATCTTCTTCTTTGCTGCAGAACATAGCCAACCTCCTCAACTTTAACTTGTCGGAGTTTGAGGAGTCCGGCGACATCGGCGAGGAGGCGTTGATGATGTCGGCTGAGGACCTGAGGGCCACCCTAGCCGACATCGGCAATCGGCTGGAAGCCTCGCTGGACGCGCTGGTGGTCGACAGCGACTCGATACGCACGCAATTCAAAGACATCCAAGGCCAGCTGCCAGAAGCCCTAGCCAAAGCCATCATGCCGGCGACCTTCATGGAAGCCCATCAGTTCAAGTATGAATGGGCGCGGCAGCGGATAATCGATCGCCGCGAGAACCAAGCGCGGTCGGCCACCATCCAGTCAACCAAGGGCGCCATCGAGAGCCGGAAGGCCGCCTTCGACCGCCTGAAGACTGAGCCGGCGGCTAAGCTCGAGCAGCTCCTCACACGTCAAGATCAGCTGATGGA
The DNA here is from genome assembly GCA_019925245.2 of Oryza australiensis. NCBI lineage: Eukaryota > Viridiplantae > Streptophyta > Magnoliopsida > Poales > Poaceae > Oryza > Oryza australiensis. The sequence continues at coordinate 39,573 of JAIFGZ020000228.1, forward strand.
CGATCTCGTTCAAGTCACGAACGAGATCGATGTCCACAAGGAGTACATGGCTGGCTTGCCGGCCGAGATCGAAGCTCAACGCTAGGGCATCAAGGCGGCTGTGGCACATTTGCGCAACCTGGTGAAGAGCGTTTGGCCGGTGGCGGGGTCTGAGGCCGACGACGTCAGAGCCATTGAAGAGATAGACCAAATTAGGCGGAAGGCGTTGTCGGCCATAGCCGATTTTTTGAAATAATAATTTTGTAATATTCTGATCTTCTGAAATCGGCTAATGCTTTATGTATTATGCTTTTGTGATGGGATTGGACGATTATTTTACTCGTGCTTGTACTTGGCTTCAAATCGTGTAATATAATTTATCGATCTTCTGTCACTGTGCTTGTAGATAAGATCGGTTGTACTTGTAGATAAGATCGGCTTTCGGCCGCGCGCAGTGTCTCGAATTGCTTACGTTGAAATCGGCTCCAGCCGCCCGTATCGCTTTATGTTGCCGATGTCGAGACCGCACCACGATAGTTAGTGTCATCGTTTGAATATTAGTCTCATTCGTTATCGGCTTGTAATATTCAAACGCGCTGCCGATTTGGCTTCACAGTCCGTCTTATCCGAACATGTGTTTCGAAAACCCGTGAGTCTGAACAACAACGGTACCCGGTCTTGAGTAGTCACCAACCATTCAACGATTCCAAATGCTTTTAATGATGACCTCTTCGACTTTTATATCGGGCGATCTTTCACATCCAACTCGCATCTTTTCTTTCTATAAATAGACCTCTTCAGGCCTTCCCGAGCACATCACAGCCGAAGAAGAAAATCCCTCTCTCCAAGTGTACACATTTCTGGTTTCCAAGCTTTCGGCAGGACTTCTTATGGCCTCCTCACGCTCGTCGGTGAACCAGGTGACTTTCCAACCCATCCATCCTCACCATTTCTTTTCTCTAAGTACTCATGAGTTAATCTTCTCGCAGCCGCTCCATCCCCTGCGAGTGATTCTATCAATCATGAACACCCCGTATGAGCTGCTAGCCAAGATCGACAAGTGAGAATCAACTTGCAGCGCTTTAGGGAACAAGATGCTCGTCATCTGGTGGCCAGACCTCCAATAAACCTCGGTAGTGTTCTGGCCGCTATTCCTTTGGCTAGAGTATTTGATCTTGGATGCTTTAGAGAGAGAATCTCCATAGGCCGTCGACCGGGCCCTGGCGGCCATCAGAGACTATCTAGGAGACATGTAATCGAAATCGGCTTCATGCCGATTATGAATAAAAGTCGGCGGCTGTCAACCCGATTCAAGCATCGACCCAAATACTGGGGTAATATTTCTTCAGATATTTGCAATTGGCCCATTTTTGCAATCGGCTTGTGTACGTATATGCCCCCCGAGTTTTGTTGATAGCTTCGGTGTCGACAAAATTGTGAGTTGGAGCCGTTCGCTCATCCTTGCCGTCCCTATCGGCCAATCACGAGCTGATCGTAGAAAGCTTAGCAAAAAATGTTGCATAAAAATGCCTAAAGGTGATGCCTTGTTAATGTAAGACATCGGCTGTCGTAAATCGGCTGAAGTAACCATAGCCGAATCACGAGTTGATCCATACGCTTGGGTAATATTTCTTTAGGTATTTTGCGTTAAGAGCCCTTCCAAATACCTCTCCATCCAATCCTTTTAGCATGTAAGCTCCTTTAGAGACGTATTTGTGGATCTTGAAAGGCCCTTCCCAATTTGGTGACCATTTGCCGAACTTGTTATCTCTAGATCCGATCGGCAGTATCAATTTACAAACGAGCTCGCCTTCCTCAAAAGATTTAGGCACCACCTTTTTATTATAATGTCTGGCTACTCGTTCTTTATCTTTGGTGACTTTTTCCAAGGCCCTCATCCTGGATAACACTAAATCTTCCGATTCGTCCACCATCAGGTGATAATAATCGTTGGCTGTGAGTTGATCCTATAGCTGAATGCACCTTGAGCCGACGACACTTTCCCATGGCAGCACTGCTTCATGTCCATAGACCAGTTTGTACGGAGGGACTTGAATTGACCCGTGGCATGACATCCGTTACGCCCACAGTGATTCGGCTAATGGGTTGTGCCATTGTTTAGGGTACTCAGAGATCTTTCTTTTAATCAACTTGATCAAACTTTTGTTTGAAGTCTCTGCTTGCCCGTTGGCTTGTGCGTAGTATGGCCTAGAATTAAGTAGCTTGATCCCCATGCCGTCGGCAAACTGAACGAATTCGTGCGATACAAAGATGGATCCCTGGTCTGTTGTTATTGTTTGTGGAATGCCAAATCGGTAGATGATGTGTTCTTTGACAAACTCGATTGCATCCTTAGAATCCACTTTTCTGAGGGGAATCGCCTCCACCCACTTCGTGAAGTAATCCATCGCCACCAGGATAAATTTATGTCCTTTGCTTGAGGGTGGATTGATCTGGCCGATCATATGAATGCCCCATCCTCTAAACGGCCATGGCTTGATAATTGGGTTCATAGCCGATACTAGTGCTCATTGTATGGCGCCGAACTTCTGACAATCCTGGCAGCACTTGTAATACTTGAAACAATCCTCCAGCATCGTCGGCCAGAAATACCCTGCTCGGCTAAGTAGCCACTTCATTTTGTGGGCCGATTGATGCGTGCCACAGATTCCTTCATGTCCTTCCCCGATGGCCACTGTAGCCTGATCGGCTCCCAAACACTTGAGTAGCACGCCGTCAATCGTCCGATAGTACAGGTCTTCATCGAGTAACACGTATCATAATGCCTTGTATCGTAGTTTCCTTGTGGCCAATTGAGAGGGGTTTTTGAGATAGTTGTCAACTTCGAACCTCCAATCATCGGCCGTAATGGCGGCCACGTCTATGTCTACTTCTTTCAGCATCGGCCGATAGCCTGATGCCCCCTGAGCCAAGTCATTGGCCTATGTGTTCTGCTCCCTGGGGATATGCTTCAAAGTAACTAGCCGAAAACCATCCATTAATTCCCGGAATTGCCGATAATAGACCATCAGCGCGTCATTTTTGCATTCATATTCTCCTGATAATTGGCTGATGACCAATAATCAATCCCCCATTATTTCGATGGCGTCGGCTTCAACTTTCTTGAGCAGGTGAAATCCTCTAAGGACGGCTTCGTATTCGGCTTGGTTGTATGTAGCGTGGGGGTGATGGCAAAAGCAAACTAGAATCTTGCCCCCTAGGGGAAATAATGACCAAGCCGAGGCCACAACCGTTGGTGCAAACCGAGCCGTCGAACGTCAGGGTCCAAGGCATAATTTCCACTGAGCCGATTGAATCGTTTCTGTGCTCCACAATAAAGTTGGCTATGGCATGCCCTTTGACTGCCCTTGGTGCCTGATACCTCAGATCGAATTCTGTTAGTGCGAAAATCCACTTCCCGATTCTTCCTTTGAGCACTGGAGCCGATAACATATACTTAACTACATTGGCTTTGCAGACACGTGCACTCGTTTGACCGAGATAGTGCCTTAACTTCGTACATGAAAAATAGAGGCATAAGCATAGCTTCTCCACGGTGAATACCTCGTCTCTGCGTCTAGTAACCGCCGGCTGAGATAGAAGATGGCTTTTTCTTTGCCGTCAACATCTTGTATTAGGATTGAGCCGATTGATTTGTCGTCGGCTGACAAGTACAGCTTGAACGGTATCTCCTTTTGTGGAGGCATTAAAACTGGAGGGGATCTTAGATAATACTTTATGTTGTCTAACGCCTTTTGCCGCTCTACCCCCATGTGAACGTCGATCGGCTTTCAGCCGAAGCAGTGGTGTGAACGGCTCCATCTTTTCTGAGAGATTGGCTATGAACCGTCTGATGAAGTTTATCTTGCCGATCAATGACTGGAGTTGCTTTTTATCTTTCGGAGGTTGAATTGTCTTGATAGCATTTATGCTCCTTGGTGTAACTTCAATCCCACTTTCATGGACGAGAAACCCCAAGAATTGCCCGACCGATACGTCGAACGCGTACTTAAGCGAATTCATCTTTAGACCGTATTTCCTCGTCCGTTCTAACACTTGTCTCAGATCAGCTATGTGGCCTTCTATCTCCCTTGACTTGACAACCACGTCGTCAATGTATATCTCTACCAGCGAGCCGATCATATCGTGAAAGATGTATTCATGGCCCGTTGATATGTTGCCCCAGCATTCTTCAAGCCGAACATTCGTACAGGCCGATTGCGCCGGGACAGCGAAAAGCAGTCTTGTGGATGTCCTCGTCAGCCATGAATATTTGGTTATACCCTGCATTGCCATCCATGAAACTTTTTGTGGCCTGAAGCAGCATCGACAAGCAGATCGGCTATCGGCATTGGGTATTCGTCTTTAGGGGTTGCCTTGTTTAGATCTCTGAAATCGATGCACACCCTAAGTTTACCGTTTTTCTTTAACACTAGGACAATGTTTAAGACCCACTCAGCGTATCGGCAAGGCCGAATGAATCCCACGTCGTATAGCCGAGTGATTTCGGCTTTAATTTCATCATACATATTGGCCTTAAACCTCCTGGGAGGCTGTTTGAACGGCCGATAGCCTGCCTTAATCGGCAGCTGATGGACCACTATTGATCGACTGAGACCGGACATCTTGAAGTACTCCCAGGCAAAACAATCTTTGTATTCTTTTAACAATTCAATAAGCTGGGATTTACAATGAGGAGACAGATTTTTGCTAATGTACGTCGGCCTTGGCTTATCACCAGAGCCGATGTCGATTTCCTCTAATTCATCGGCCGACGTAAAACCTTGCCCTAGCTTGCCATCGTCTTCGTCCGCGGTGCCCATGCTGAGAACGCTCGAGCCCTCCACCATGTCTTGTTCAAAGTAGCAGCTGCGGCTTGTCATTTCCAATCGGATGTATTGTGGAATTGGAAACATTCAGAAAATTGGCTTGCCAGATTTTCCCGGACAAACAATCGATGCCTTCGATTTCCCAAAGCGGCAAATCAGCATTGACGATACTAACTGACCTGTCGGCTGGCACGATCTCGATCTTGTCGCCGTTCCATTGGATCAGGCTCTGATGCATTGTAGAAGGGATGTAGCAGTTAGCGTGTATCCAGTCCCTTCCGAGTAGTAGGTTGTAAGACCCCTTCCCGTCGATGACAAAGAATGTTGTGGGCACGGTCTTGTTGCCGACGGTCAGTTCAACGTTGAGAACGCCCTTGGTTTTCGATGGGTTGCTGCCAAAGTCTTTGAGCACCATGTTGGTTTTTATCAGGTCTTCGGCTCCCTTTCCTAGTTTTCTGAATGTTGCGTAAGGCATGAGATTGACTGCAGCTCCCCTATCAACTAGCATTTTCGAAATCAGCTTGCCGTTGACGAATCCTTTAACGTACAATGGCTTTAAGTGCTGATTTTCGGTTCCTTCTAGTTTGTCAAAGACAGCCTGATCTGGTGAGATTGCTAGTTTCGCCAGGTCTTCTTCCACTGTGTCAGCATCGACTTCAGGAGCGCCGAACTCGGCCGGCAGCACGAATACCATGTTAACCGATGCAGAAATTTTGCCTTTCCCTTTGGCTGCCCTCCTGGCTTGATTGGCTGGGCTTTCCTCAGCTTGCCCTTCGTCGACTATGGCAGCTTTCTCTTTGGGCACCCATTGCCTTTTGATTTTTCCGAGCTGACGGCACTGTTCGTAGATCATTTTCTGGACCTCGTCTTCTCTCCCTTCGCGCTTAAGCCGTTGAACCCTTCTTTTCTGCGTCTTCATGAAGAGATCGGACGGGCACCATTGGGGGTTGGCCGATTCCTCATCATCGGCCTCTCCATCGTCGCGGTTGTTCCCATCGCGGTTTTCATCGACGAAGAAATCCTGGTGGATCGGACCGAGTCGATCATGGACACATCGTTGCCTTTGGTTTAACTGGACAGCTCTGGGAACAAACCGAGTTGGACTTGCAGCCGTTCAGCTCCTGTACTCGTTGTCGCGGCGATCGTAGCATGCTGGGTAGTCGTCTAGTGTTGGCAGTCTCATGCTGGATTCCAGCAGTACCTGAAGAAATCGCAATGCCAATGCGGATCGGCATTGTCGTGGTTTACCTCGTACCGCCGGCTTTGGGTATTCGGCTCACGCCGACGAGGTGCTTCATTGTAGACTTCTTCCTGCCGAGACCGGTACTGATGACGGTATCGGCTATGTTCATGGATCGGCCGTCGGTCAGCCGATCTGATGACTGGGCGCACCATATTAATTGGCGCGGCATGACATCCAATTTGATCGCCTTCTGCCTTGGCCCCGATCGATGTGTTGACTAAGCCATGCGCCATTCTGTTCTATCGATCGGCTTGCCTGGGGCCGGCTTGGACCGTGTTGACTGGCAAGGGATTGCCGTCTACTTTCATCGGCCGATTCGAATCGACGAACTTAACCTTTCCGGCCTCGATTGCCGACTGGATTTGCTGCCTAAAGACTTTGCAGTCGTTGGTGGCGTGGGATGTGGAGTTATGCCACTTGCAATACTTCTTTTTCTTCAACTCTTCGGCCGACGGGATCACGTGATTTTTAGGCAATTGAATCTGCTTCTCCTTGAGCAACAAATCGAAGATCTTGTTGGCCTTAGTGATGTTGAAATCGTATCTTTCCTCTTTGGCAGTCTTCACCAGCCATTGGCAGACGATGGCCTTTTTGTTCTTGGCCCATTCGGCTGCCGCTACTTCTGCGCCGTCGTCGTCACAGTCGTAGTCTGAGTCGACGACGACCTGAGTTATATTTTTGACGGCCTTCCCGGTGTCTTGGAATCGCTGCTCGTGGGCTGTTACCTTCTGCACCAAGTGGGCTAAGCTATCAAATCGCTCTCAGATTGGCGTGATCAGACCATGAAAGGCCAAATCGGCCAGCTGGGCATCCGATAGCACCAGGCTGTAACATCGGTTCCTTATCTCCCTAAAGCGTTGGATGTATTCTTGGACCAATTCATTGTGTTTTTGCCTGATGCTGGTGAGGTCCGACAACTTCATCTCTTGGTTGCCGGAATAGAAGTAGGTCTGGAACTATTTTTCAAGATCGGCCCAGCTCTAAATTGAATTGTAGGGCAGCGAGGAGAACCAAGTAAAAGCCGATCCTGAAAGAGAGAGAGGAAACAATCGGACTCTCAAGGTGTCCGTAGCCGATGCTTCGCCACACTGTGCCAAGAATCGGCCAACATGCTCGTAGGTTGAAACGTTGTCCTACCCTGAGAACTTTGAAAAATCTAGGATCTTGTATCGGTTGGGCAATGGGATCCGCTCGAAGTGCTCCGGATAGGGATACCGATACATGTTCCCTGAGTCTTTTGGCTTGAGGTCGAATTGATCGCGCATAACATCTGCGATCAGATCGGCCCATGTCCTGTTGTCTTGCTGTATCAGCTCGTATAGGTTATACGGCGCGGGTGCTTGCCAATACAGCGGTGGTGGCGTCTGAGGCCTATAATGACGATCTTGGCGACCCCCTTGGTACTGGTAGTGGTGATCAGTGGGAGGTGGCCGAGGTGCCGGTGGTGGCGTTGGCGGTCCTAGAAACAGCTGTCGGCCACCGGCGTTGCAACGTCTATCTGGATCAATCGGCTCTAACTGCCAATTGTCATTGAACATATTGGCAATCTGATCATGGGGCAGCGGCTGTTGTCGGTTCAGCATAGTAATCACTGGCCTTATAGACGATTCACCTGGATTTGCCTGACCGAGGACTCCTCCCGGTGGCCCTTGTTGCGCTAGCGATGGGATCGGCCGATTCTGCGTGACCATCGTCCTGTAACCAGGAAATTGGCAGTCTGTGAAGTACGTCGGCCCCCGTTGCGGCTGGTCGGCTATCTTGGCGTCGACCACAGTAGCAATCATGTTATTGAGAGTGTTGACCAAGATGCTACTTTGGTTGACCAATGCGTGGTGAATGGCCGAGTCAATCCGATCTTGTAGAGAGTATACAGCCGGATCATCCTGTACCTGGGTCGGCTCCTCCACCTTCTGTTTGCCTTTTGTCTCACCAGAGGAGGATGCCTTAGTGTCGTTCATGCTGAACTTATACTTCTGATGCACGGCCCCAGATCTTGTTTGGGTGAAAGACTGCAAATAGTTAGCCTGGAGATCTTCCACCATCTTCTTATAATCGGCTTGCTGTTCAGCCGATAACTATTCCATCTTCACAGGCACGATGTTGTCCTGGGAAATGTTGGAGCTCTCGGAGTCGACCATCTTGCCGACAGAATCTATGCGTCCGACTCGAGTCGACAGAGAAAATCCCACCGGACGTGCCAAGAAGCGTGTTGATGAGAAATTTCTCTCATGCGCTGGCTTGGGAGATCTGCTTAACTCCAGTGTAGGTCCTTTTTGGCTGCCTGTTCGGTGCAGGGCGTGCCAATTGATTTGATCTGTTAGTCAACAAGAAAAACAAGGGAATATGCGTTAAGTTTTAAGTTAGATCCCCACTGGATCGGCTGAGGAAATCTATAAACATATATATGCTATTCTAAACTATATTTAAGCCAAGTGACTAGAATGGATCGGCTATACAGAGACAGCATTAGCCGCTTAACCCAAATACAACAAAGAATAATAAATATATGAATCGATAACCTAGCCGATACTGGAAAGCTAACAGTGGATCAGCTAGTACTCCGATGAATCTTATGGAAAGATATCATTCTTGAAACAGCTGCATAGCGTGGAAATCGGCCATCGGCCACTGAAGATAGGCCGATTTCGGCTGGTGACGTCCGACAAGAATGCGATCTGAACATAAGAGGTAGTCCTAATATAAATCTAATAATAAATATATAAAAGAAACATATCAGGGCAGATAAGGCCGGCTGAAACCCCGGCACTGTCTTTGAACAATATAAATCCCAACCGAACAGATAATTGATAGTTCTAAAAACGACTTAATAGTTCGAACCCGATGCAGCATTAAGTATCAAAAGAAAAACCGATCTGTTTTAGCCAATTTATACCTCCCGAGACGGTGGATACCGCATATAAACCAGGCAACCTTTAGATCTAGCCCTATCGGCTACAAGTTCTTGACAGAACTGGCCAATGGCAGGATAGATCTAAACATTGATCTAATTTATATGCGCTATATGATAAATAGCGTAGTACAAACTCCTGATCCTAATGTGTCATTATGATGAAAGCACTAGAAACAGTAGATCATACCACTAATGACAAGCATTTACCTAGATCTGGGGATCGAAATGATGCAGCTCGTAGCCAAACAAAGTGCTCGTCTGAAGAAAAGGTTGGCGATGCGCCGAAGGTTTGATTGATTGTGTTGAAATTCTGAATCATTATATGGGGTCTTGGGTCCTATTTACACCCAAGATACAATTATCTGTACAAACCCTGGACTCTGTCTAAACTACTATTTAAAACACAACATTATCTCGAGCGGGACCCACGCCGTGTTACGACTAACAGTTTAAACAAATCCCTAAATTACAGATACAATTGCCGTTACAGGACTCTATCCATAAGTGGCAATATCATTTAACGCGCAATTAACAACCGAATCTTCTATTTATCTTCAATCTGCTGCATCAGAAACGGTTTCATCTCTTCCGGACCTGGAATCGGCTATCGACTACCCCTGTCCGATCCAATCCTTAGCCGATTGGCCTCACGGCTGATCACTCTTCAGCCGATGCGACCCCTGTTTCCAACCGATCCGACTCTGCTTCACCTTTGCAGACGGGGATTCGATTACCAAATTTCTGTGTTAACAGTCCCGAACCACTTTGCCAATAATATCCAAATAACAAAACCAACAATCCAATAATCACATATGCCAATTGTTCATCACCAATGAAGAATCAAACACACTTTGATTTCACGGGGGCATACCCTGGCTTGGATCGGAGGGCATCAGGCGGAGCCACTGCGTTTGGCTAGATACGTTGTCCAGGTACTCGGGGGAGCTGCCGAGCCCCCAAGTAGCTCAAGGGCGCTTAATAGGCTTCCTTCCAAGAAACCCCTACCATTGCGGGTCTGGGTTGCGTAGCTCAGGGCAGGCCATAAGCATTGCACGGAAGTTATTGAGCGAGCGCAGGCTACTCGACGATCGAGAGAAGCCGTCGAGCTCCTAGGCAGCTCAAGCGTACTCAATAGGCTTCCTTCCGGGGAACCCCGACCATTGCGGGTCGGGGCCACATGGCTTAGGGCAGACCATAAGCGTGGCGCGGAAGTTATTGAGTGTGCCTAGGCTTACTCGGTGGCCGGGATGAGAAAGAATCGGAGTAGTGCCATAATCGGAGAGACATCAAAGCAGCTTTATTAAAAGAGCTGAGTGTAGAATACGTAGTTGTTCAAGGGTATAATCGGTGTAAGCACCCGATGTTCCACGAAGAAGCTTGACCTACGCGTTCGCATGCTCCAGCACACTAGAGGACTCCCGGGAGAGGGTGAGGCGGCTAAAGTCGTCGACGGGGATGATCGGGCTCTCGAAGACGAACGTCGTCCTGGCGAGCACCGTGAAGTCGGTGGAGAAGATGACAACCATCAAACCGCTTGGAATGGCGAAGATGCACCCCTACCTAGCGCGCCAACTGTCGATGAGATGGTCGGCAGTGCTTTGAGGGGGTTACCAGAGGAGGTGAAAGAGTGGTCGGGGCGTCTCACCGATAGGTCTGATGGTCGACTCAAACACTAAGCGAGCCAAGAGACAAAGAGATTTTTATACTGGTTCAGCCCTCCCGGTGGATAATAGGCCTACGTCCAGTGTTCTTTGTTTGGGTGGAGTATGATCAAAGTTTACAAGATGAAACCAAACTAAACCCAAAGCGAACTCCCCCTCCCCAAACTCCCTCTGCCATCCCTTTTATAGTCCAAGGGGGCAGTTACAAAGGGGACTTGGGGCTCAAGAAAGCTTGGTCATAAAGTAAAAAGCAAATACAGAGATCTCCTGAAAAGTGTAACCGAATCGTCTTGGACTCTATTCACCGTGGGCGTCTTGTGCACTGACTTCTCTCGGGATCCGCCATTTGCCAGTGTCCTGTGAGCAGTGCTGTTAGATGATGTTGTTCCCTGTCAGGTGGTCTCCTGTTTGTCCTGTCCGAGAAGCGTACCAAGGAAGCCTTGCTCCCGAGGGTGGGGCGTTCCTTTTAGGGTCGGCACAAAGAGTTGAGGTCGAGAGGAGCGGACAGGGGTCGGACCTGGGGGCAGGGGTCGAGACGCTCGTCCTTGTATGAGGTCGGGACTCCGGCCTGAGGTCCATTGGTCTGCTTCTGCCGGTCTTCTTTCCCTTGCGTGGGCTACCCGGGGTGATATCCCCCACAGTGTCATATTGGTTGGTTTAAATCTATTAGGTAATTATCAACCTCATGCTGCATCAGTTGGGTCCGACCTATGAGGTTGCGGTTGTAAGTTAGATTTATTTAAGTCAGTAGTGTTGATGAGAAATTTCACTCACGCACTGGCCTGGGAGAACTGCTTAACTCTAGTGCAGGTCCTTCTCGGCTGCCTGTTCGGTGCAGGGCGTGCCAATTGATTTGATCTATTAATTAACAAGAAAAACAAGGGAATATGCGTTAAGTGTTAAGTTAGATCCCCACTGGATCGGCTGAGGGGATCCATAAACATATATATACTATTCTAAACTATACTTAAGCCTGGCTGGAATGGATCGGCTATACCGAGACAGCATCAGCCGCTTAACCCAAATACAGCAAAGAATAATAAATATATGAATCGATAACCTAGCCGATACTGGAAAGCTAACAATGGATCGGCTAGTACTCCGATGAATCTTATAGAAAGATATCATTCTTGAAACAGATGCATAGCCTAGAAACCGGCCATCGGCTATTGAAGGTAGGCCGATTTCGGTTGGCGACGTCCGACAAGAATACGATCTTAACATAAGAGGCATTCCTAATATAAATCTAATAATAAATATATTAAAAGAAACATATCAGGGCAGATAAGGCCGGCTGAAACCCTCGCGCTATCTCTAAACTATATAAATCTTAGCCAAACAGATCATTGATAGTTCTAAAAACGACTTAATAGTTCGAACCCGATGTAGCATTAAGTATAAAAAGAAAAACCTGATCTGTTGTAGCCGATTTATATCCCTCGAGACGGTAGATACCGCATATAAACCAGCCGAACTTTAGATCTAGTCCTATTGGCTGCAAGTTCTGGCTAGAACTAGCCAATGGCGGGATAGATCTAAACATTGATCTAATTTATATGCGCTATATGATAAATAGCGCAATATAAACTCCTTATTCTAATGTGTCATTACGATGGAAGCACTAGAAACAGTAGATCATACCACTAATGACAAGCATTTACCTAGATCTGGGGATCGAAACGATGCAGCCCGTAGCCAAACAAAGTGCTCGTCTAAAGAAAAGGTTGGCGATGCGCCGAAGGTTTGATTGATTGTGTTTAACTTGTATATGTAATTACAGGGGATCTCGGGTCCTATTTATACCCAAGATACAATTATCTGTACAAACCCTAGACTCTATCTAAACTACCATTTAAAACACAACATTATCCCGAGCGGGACCCACGTCGTGTTACGACTAACAGTTTAAACAAATCCCTAAATTACAAATACAATTGCCGTTACAGGACTCTATCCATAAGTGGCAATATCGTTTAACGCTCAACTAACAACCGAGTCTTCTATTTATCTTCAATCTGCTGCATCAGAAACGGTTTCATCTCTTCCGGACCTGGAATCGACTATCGACTACCCCTGTCCGATCCAACCTTAGACGATTGGCCTCGTAGCCGATCACTCGTCAGCCGATGCAACCCCTGTTTCCAGCCGATCCGACTCTGCTTCGCCTTTGCAGACTTGGGAATTCGATTACCAAATTTCAGTATTAACACATGCCCCCCAAGTCCGTGATACGAAGTGTTGCGGATTTGCTTGTCTATTCAAACTCCCGCTCTTTTCTTGACCTAAACCGCTTTGGCTTCCCTCCAAGTGCCCTTTGAATATCCACTCTTCTCGGCCGAACCGCCTACGCCTTCAAAGCGCACTCAGCCTCCTTTGTACGCAAGCTTCCTGCCTTCTCTCTCCTCTTCAGCGATCCCATCGGCGCTCGTCAAACTTCATCGCGCTCTTCGGACCAGACCCATCTTTGACCTCAAGCATTCCGATGACCTCCACCGCCGCCACGTCAGCCGTAGCCGCTGCGCCAACCACCGCTACAGTTCCAGCCGCCGCCATGGCCAAGTTCTCTGAGGTACCCCTTTCGATCCAAAACTTTCTTTTCCTTTCGAATCCGCTCCTTTGAACACATTGTATCAATATTACGTTCAGCCATTTTTTAAAATAGCACTTCTCTTCGTTTTTATCAATTAGTACTTTTTGCTTCCTCAAACCGTAATATGCAACCATTCTTGATTAGCACCCCTCTTCTCTTTTTCTGAACTGTAGCACCTATCACATCAAGTGCTTGTCCCCAATCTGACACAAGCGCAAAGATACTTTCTCGTCCCCATCGGCAACACGGATCCAGCCGATGTAATCATAGCCGAAACTAACCGGATCCCCTTCAACACCGCCAAGCCATCCCTCGCCCACTGGAACAGAACATTCAAAGCATGGCCGACCACTGACGCGGCCTAGATTGAATGGTACAAGAGGGTGCGATCGGCCAAGTATACACAGTGGGAGGAGGCCGGGATAGCCCAAGGCCTGGCTTTGTCCATTGCCAACATGGAGAAGGACGAGCCACTTCTGTCGACCGCAACATATTTCTGGAATGACAGCTTCAATGCCTTCATCTTTCGTCAAGGGCCAATGATCATCACGCTGGCCGACGTGTACATGACAACCGGTTTGGACATTGAGTCATCGACCAACCCCAGCAAGTTGAGCTGAAAGGGGCAACACCAATTCAAAACAAAGGCCATCGGCGGGTGGAGCGGCTTCATTGCCCAAAACATGAAGGATGGACCCGTCGACCACAGAGAGCATGCTGCATTCTTGATGATGTGGCTCGAAAAATTTGTGTTTTGTGGATCGAGCTGCGGGCCGACCGCCAACTGGCAGGTCGTAGCCGAAGTCCTGGCCGACGGGGACAAACTTGCGCTGGGGAAGTACCTCCTCAGCTACTTGTATCAGACGTTGCATCAGGTCGCCACGAAGATAGCCGCCAATGCCCCCATCACCACTGGCGGCCCCTGGTGGTTCCTTTAGATCTGGTTAGTGCTGGCAACGCAAAAGATAGCTGGTCGGCTCCCTTTGACAGCAGTTGTGTTCCCAAGGCTGGAGCTGATCGAGGATGAAGACGGCAACCAGATAACCACCACCAAGTGCATGAGCTACGGAGAGGCAGCAGCCGCCCACGTGGGCTCAAAGCAATCGGCCGAGCTGCTGGCCGAACGGTTCATAGCCCTCTACGACGGGCCGTCTCGCGGTAACCGCACCTGGTACTTTTACCAGGACCGGGGGCTGTTTGAGTTGCCGGCTGACTTCAATTGGGAAGACGTCAACTCAGCCGACAACCCGAGGTGCAGGGAACTGTTCATCGCCACTCTGTCCCCCTGCATCTTGCCGACCAGGATTCACCAGGCCGATCGGTGGCCAAGAGCTATGAATTCTATTACCCTGTCGTCGGCGAGGCGGTTCGAGTCTTGGGCAGCTGCCCATCGGCTTCTTTTATGCCGATAAGATCGAAACGAGGGGAGTGGTAGGCCAAGACCTGATAATGGATCGGCTGCTGAACATAGCCGGCCCTCCCCTCGGCGACGTCGGCGTGATAAGACAATTGCTAAGGAAAAGCGCCGCTTACGACCGATGGTGGACTGAAATCAAGCATCATATCTTCCACCAACGGTCGTCTTGTTACGTCGACCTGCTTCTGCCTGACGAGATCCCCTCGATAAGCTTCAAGTTCCAAATAATTTTCTTCTTCTCATCATCGGCTGACATAGCCGATTAACATTTACTCTTTGGTCTGCAGGAGACGGAGACGGAGCGGCCGACGGTGAGTGACTCCGGGCGCCCCATCGAATACCATTTAGGTGTTCTAGATGGGGACGGCCTCGCTCCGTCGGCCATCGACTAGGAGGCGCTGAAGCTGGCTTCGTTGCTACGGGGGCAGGTGCGCCAGCCGATCGCCCAGAAGAAAAGGGCTGCACCACCTCCACAGCAGTCGGCCGCGCCTGCCCCCAAGAGGCTGTAAAAGGAGAAGAAGCCGGCCGTGCGCCGATAGCCTTTCCCCTTTGGATTCGGCCGTTGTGCGGTTCCTCGACACCGTTGCCGGTGAGGAAATGCCAGCGGCTGTTGGACCGGTGACCAAACCCGGGGTTTCGAGTCCTGATTCGGTCAACGCTCTAGCCGACATCCCGCTGGTCCCAAGTCCCCCAGCAAAACATCGGCCGGTAAGCCTTCACTTCACCAGATTTTGGCTTCGCGATTATCACTTGCATCTGATCGAAACATTCTTTTCAGGTCAAGAAATTGGCCGGCCGCACTCCACGCCCCGTGCCATCGGTAATCATCCCCTGCCACTTGACTTGTAGTAATTAGTCGACTTCTCCGCTAACTCTTTCTTTTGCAGCCCCCACGGTCTCCATCGGCTGCCCCCCAGGCGTCCAGTGAGCATGCTGCGCCTGCCAGGGACGGTGGCAATAACGTCGACGAAGAGGCCCTGACGGCCGCGGGCAACGATCCAGTCGAGCCAACTGCTCCGACCCTGATGCCAACGGTAAGCCAACTGAATTTGGTGATTGGCTTTGTCAGCTTAATATCTTCTTGATCATCTTCTTCTTCGCTGCAGAACATAGCCGACCTCCTCAACTTTGACTTGACGGAGTTCGAGGAGTCCGGCGACATCGGCGAGGAGACGTTGGTGATGCCGACTAAGGACCTGAGGGCCACCCTAGCCGACATCGGCAATCGGCTGGAAGCCTCGCTGGACGCGCTGGTGGTCGACAACGGCTCGATACGTGCGCGATTCAAAGACATCCAAGGCCAGCGCCGAAAGCCCTAGCCGAAGCCATTGTGTCGGCGACCTTCATGGAAGCCCATCGGTTCAAGTATGAACGGGCACGGCGCGGATAATCGATCGCTGCGAGAACCAAGCGCGGTCGGCCACCATCCAGCCCCAAGGGCGCCATCGAGAGCCGGAAGGCCGCCGACCGCCCGAAGACCGAGCCGGCGGCCAAGCTCGAGCAGCTCCTCACACGTCAAGATCAGCTGATGGCCGATCTCGTTCAAGTCACGAACGAGATCGATGTCCACAAGGAGTACATGGCTGGCTTGCCAGCCGAAATCGAAGCTCAATGCCAGGGCATCAAGGCGGCTGTGGCACATTTGCGCAACCTGGTGAAGAGCGTCCGGCCGGTGGCGGGGTCCGAGGTCGACGACGTCAGGGCCATTGAAGAGATAGACAAAATTAGGTGGAAGGCATTGTCGGCCATAGCCGATTTTTTGAAACAATAATTTTGTAATATTCTGATCTTCTGAAATTGGCTAATGCCTTCTGTATTATGCTTTTGTGATGGGATTGGACGATCATTTTACTCGTGCTTGTATTTGGCTTCGAATCGTGTAATATAATTTATCGATCTTCTGCCACTGTGCTTGTAGATAAGATCGGCTGTACTTGTAGATAAGATCGGCTTTCGGCCGCGCGTAGTGTCTCGAATTGCTTACGTTGAAATCTTTTCCAGCCACCAGTATCACTTTACGTTGCCGATTTTTTGCCCTTACCACGACACGATAGTTAGTGTCAGCGTTTGAATATTAGTCTCATTGGTTATCGGCTGGTAATATTCAAACGCGCTGCCAATTTGGTTTCACAGTCTGTCTTATCTGAACACATATTTCAAAGACTCGTGAGTCCTGAACAACAGATATCTGGCCTTGAGTAGTCACCAACCATTCAACGATTCCAAATGCTTTTCATGATGACCTCTTCGACTTTCATATCGGCAGTGATCTTTCACATCCAACTCCGCATCTTTTCTTTCTATAAATAGACCTCTTGAGGCCTTCCCGAACACATCACAGCCGAAAAAGAAAATCCCTCTCTCCATGTGTACACATTTCAGGTTTCCAAGCTTTCGGCAGGACTTCTTATGGCCTCCTCAAGCTCGTCGGTGAACCAGGTGATTTTCCAACCCATCCATCCTCACCATTTCTTTTCTCTAAGTACTCACGAGTTAATCTTCTCGCAGCCGCTCCATCCCTTATGAGTGATTCTATCGATCATGAACACCCCATATGAGCTGACGGCTAGCCAAGATCGACAAGTGAGAATCAACTTGCAGCGCTTTAGGGAACAAGATGCTCGTCATCCGGCGGCCAGACCTCCAATAAACCTCGGTAGTGTTCCGGCCGCTATTCCTTTGGCGTCTTCAACACTCACACGTCACGACAGGCTGGTCGCAAGGCCAACACGACTCGCCAATGAACTGTTAATCACCACCACTGATGTAAGAGTCACTAGGCTAGAGTACTTGATCTTGGATGCTTTAGAGAGAGAATCTCTAGAGGTCGTCGACCGGGCCCTGGCGGCCATCAGAGACTATCTATGAGACATGTAATCGAAATCGGCTTCATGCCGATTATGAATAAAAGTCGGCGACTGTCACACCGGTTCAAGCATCGACCCAAATACTGGGGTAATATTTCTTCAGATATTTGCAATTGGCCTGATTTTACAATCGGCTTGTGTACGTATATGCCCCCCGAGTTTTGTTGATAGCTTTGGTGTCGACAAAATTGTGAGTTCGAGCCGTTCGCACATCCTTGCCGTCCCTATCGGCCAATCATGAGCTGATCCTAGAAAGCTTAGCAAAAAATGTTGCATAAAAATGCCTAAAGGCGATGCCTTGTTAATGTAAGACATCGGCTATCGTGAATCGGCTGAAGTAACCATAGCCGAATCACGAGTTGATCCATACGCTTGGGTAATATTTCTTTAGGTATTTTGCATTAAGAGCCCTTCCAAATACCTCTCCGTCCAATCCTTTTAGCATGTAAGCTCCTTTAGAGACGCATTTGTAGATCTTGAAAGGCCCTTCCCAATTTGGTGACCATTTGCCGAACTTGTTATCTCTAGATCCGATCGGCAGTATCAATTTCCAAACGAGCTCGCCTTCCTCAAAAGATCTAGGCACCACCTTTTTATTATAATGTCTGGCTACTCGTTCTTTATCTTTTGTGACTTTTTCCAAGGCCCTCATCCTGGATAAAATGAAATCTTCTGATTTGTCAACCATCAGGTGATAATAATCGTCGGTTGTGAGTTGATCCTGTAGCCGAATGCGCCTTGAGCCGACGACACTTTCCCATGGCAGCACTGCTTCATGTCCATAGACCAGTTTGTACGGAGGGACCTGAATTGACCCATGGCATGCCATCCGATACGCCCACAGTGATTCGGCTAATCGGCTGTGCCATTGTTTAGGGTACTCAAAGATCTTTCTTTTAATCAACTTGATCAAACTTTTGTTTTAGGCCTCGGCTTGCCCGTTGGCTTGTGCGTAGTACGGCGAAGAATTAAGTAGCTTGATCCCCATGCCGTCGGCAAACTGAACGAACTCGTCTGATACAAAGATGGATCCCTGGTCTGTTTTTATTGTTTGTGGAACGCCAAATCGGTAGATGATGTGTTCTTTGACAAACTCGATTGCGTCCTTAGAATCCACTTTTCTAGAATCCACTTTTCTGAGGGGAATTGCCTCCACCCACTTTGTGAAGTAATCTGTTGCCACCAGGATAAACTTATGTCCTTTGCTTGAGGGTGGATTGATCTGGCCGATCATATCAATGCCCCATCCTCTGAATGGCCACGGCTTATGATTGGGTTCATAGCCGATGCTGGTGCTCGTTGTATGGCGCCAAACTTCTCGCAATCCTGGCACCCCTTGTAATACCTGAAACAATCCTCCAGCATCGTCGGTCAGAAATACCCTGCTCGGCGAAGTAGCCACTTCATTTTGTGGGCCGATTGATGCGTGCCACAGATTCCTTCATGTACTTCCTCGATGGCCACTGTAGCCTGATCGGCTCCCAAACACTTGAGTAGCACGCCGTCAATCGTCCGATAGTACAGGTCTTCATCGAGCAACACGTATCGTAATGCCTTGTATCGTAGTTTCCTTGTGGCCGATTGAGAGGAGTTTTTGAGATAGTTGTAAACTTCAAACCTCCAATCATCGGCCGTAATGGTGGCCACATCTATGTATACTTCTTTCAGCATCGGCCGATAGCCTGATGCCCCCTAAGCCAAGTCATTAGCCTCTGTGTTCTGCTCTCTGGGGATATGCTTCAAAGTAACTAGCCAAAAACCGTCCATTAATTCCCGGCATTGCCGATAATAGACCATCAGCGCATCATTTTTGCATTCATATTCTCCTGATAATTGGCTGATGACCAATAATGAATCCCCCATTATTTCGATGGCGTCGGCTTCAACTTCCTTGAGCAGGTGCAATCCTTTAAGGACGGTTTCGTATTCGGCTTGGTTGTTTGTAGCGTGGGGGTTGATGGGAAAAGCAAACTCGAAGCTTTCCCCCTAGGCAAAATAATGACCAAGCTGATGCCACAGCCGTTGGTGCAAACCGAGCCGTCGAACGTCAGGGTCCAAGGCATAATTTCCACTGAGCCGATTGAATCGTTTCTGTGCTCCACAATAAAGTTGGCTATGGCTTGCCCTTTGACTGCCCTTGGTGCCTGATACCTCAGATCGAATTCTATTAGTGCAAAAATCCACTTCCCGATTCTTCCTTTGAGCACTGGAGCCGATAACATTATACTTAACTACATCGGCTTTGCAGATTACTGTGCACTCGTTGGACAACAAATAGTGCCTTAACTTCATACATGAAAAATAGAAGCATAAGCATAGGTTCTCCACAGGTGAATACCTCGTTTCTGCGTCTAGCAACCGCCGGCTGAGATAGAAGATGGCTTTTTCTTTGCCGTCGACATCTTGTATTAGGATTGAGCCGATTGATTTGTCGTCGGCTGACAAGTACAGCTTGAACGGTATCCCCTTTTGTGGAGGCATTAAAACTGGAGGGGAGCTTAGATAATCTTTTATGTTGTCTAACGCCTTTTGCTGCTCTGCCCCCCATGTGAACGTCGATCGGCCGAAGCGGTGGTGTGAACGGCTCCATCTTTTCGAGAGATTGGCTATGAACCGTCGATGAAGTTTATCTTGCCGATCAATGACTCGGAGTTGCTTTTTATCTTTCAGAGGTTGAATTGTCTTGATAGCATTTATGCTCCTTGGTGTAACTTCAATCCCTCTTTCATGGACGAGAAATCCCAAGAATTGCCCGACCGATACGCCGAACGCGCACTTAAGCAGATTCATCTTTAGACCGTATTCCTCGTCCGTTCTAACACTTGTCTTAGATCGGCTATGTGGCCTTCTATCTCCCTTGACTTGACAACCACATCGTCAATGTATATTTCTACCAGCGAGCCGATCATATCGTGAAAGATGTAATTCATGGCTCGTTGATATGTTGCCCCAGCATTCTTCAAGCCGAATGTCATAACTACCCATTCGTACAAGCCGATTGCGCCGGGACACCGAAAAGCGGTCTTGTGGATGTCCTCGTCAGCCATGAATATTTGGTTATATCCTACATTGCCATCCATGAAACTAATAATTTTGTGGCCTGAATCAGCATCAACAAGCAGATCGGCTATCGGCATTGGGTATTCGTCTTTAGGGGTTGCCTTGTTTAGATCTCTGAAATTGATGCACACCATAAGTTTACCATTTTTCTTTAACACTGGGATGATGTTTGAGACCCACTCGGCGTATCGACAAGGCCGAATGAATCCCGCATCGTATAGCCGAGTGATTTCGGCTTTAATTGCATCGTATATATCGGCCTTAAACCTCCTGGGAGGCTGTTTGAACGGCCGATAGCCTGCCTTAATCGGCAGCTGATGGACCACTATTGATCGACTGAGACCGGGCATCTCGAAGTACTCCCAAAAAAACAATCTTTATATTCTTTTAACAATTCAATAAGCTGGGATCTACAATGAGAAGACATATTTTTGCTAATGTACGTCGGTCTCGGCTTATCACCAGAGCCGATGTCGATTTCCTCTAATTCGTCGGCCAACATAGAACCTTGCCCTAGCTTGCCATCGTCTTCGTCCACGGTGCCCACGCCAAGAACGCTCGAGCCCTCCACCATGTCTTGTTCAAAGTAGCAGCTGTGGCTCGTCATTTCCAATTGGCTGTATTGTGGAATTGGAAACATTCAGAAAATCGACATTGACGATACTAACTGACCTGTCGGCTGGCACGATCTCGATCTTGTCGCCGTCCCATTGGATCAGGCTCTGATGCATTGTAGAAGGGATGCAGCAGTTGGCGTGTATCCAGTCCCTTCCGAGCAGCAGGCTATAAGACCCCTTCCCGTCGATGACAAAGAATGTTGTGGGCACGGTCTTGTTGCCGACGGTCAGATCAACGTTGAGAACGCCCTTGGTTTCCGATGGGTTGCCGCCGAAGTCTTTGAGCACCATGTTGGTTTTTATCAGGTCTTCGGCTCCCTTGCCTAGTTTTTTGAATATTGCGTAAGGCATTAGATTGACTGCAGCTCCCCCGTCAACTAGCATTTTGGAAATCAGCTTGCCGTTGACGAATCCTTTAACGTACAACGGCTTTAAGTGCTGATTTTCGGTTCCTTCTGGTTTGTCGAAGACAGCCTGATCAGGTGAGATCGCTAGTTTCGCCAGGTCATCTTCCACAGCGTCTGCATCGGCTTCAGGAGCGCCGAACTCCGGCAGCATGAATACCATGTTAACCGATGCAGAAATTTTGTCTTTCCCTTTGGCTGCCCTCCTGGCTTGATCGGCTGGGCTTTCCTCGGCTTGCTCTTCGTCGACTATGGCAGCTTTCTCTTTGGGCACCCATCGCCTTTCGATTTTGCCGAGCCGACGTCGCTGTTCGTAGATCATTTGCTGAACCTCATCTTCTCTCCCTTCGTGCTTAAGCCGTTGAACCCTTCTTTTCTGCGTCTTCGTGAAGAGATCGGACGGGCACCATTGGGGGTTGGCCGATTCCTCATCGTCGGCCTCTCCATCGTCGCGGTTGTTCCCGTCGCAGTTTTCATCGACGAAGAAGTCATGGTGGATCAGACTGAGCCGATCATGGACAGATCGCCGCCTTTGGTTTAACTGGATGGCTCTGGGAACGAACCGAGTTAGACTTGTAGCCGTTGAGCTCCTGTACTCGTCGTCGCGGCGATTGTTGCATGCTGGGCAGTCATCCAGTGTTGGCAGTCTCATGCCGGATTCCCAGCAGTACCTGAAGAAATCGCAATGCGGATCGGCATTGTCGTGGTTTACCTCGTATCGCCGGCTTTGGGTATTCGGCTCACGCCGACGAGGTGCTTCATTGTAGACTTCTTCCTGCCGAGACCGGTTCTGATGACGGTATCGGCTATGTTCATGGATCGGCCGTCGGTCACCTGATCTGATGACTGGGCGCACCATATTAATTGGCACGGCGTGACATCCAATTTGATCGTCTTCTGCCTTGGCCCCGATCAATGTGTTGACTAAGTTGTGCGCCATTCTGTTCTGTCGATCGGCTTGTCTAGGGCCGGCTTGGACCGTGTTGACCAGGAAGGGATTGCCGTCTACTTTCATGGGCCGGTTCGAATCGGCGAACATCAGCTTCCCGGCCTCGATTGCTGACTGGATTTGCTGCCTGAAGACTTTGCAGTCGTTGGTGGCGTGGGATGTGGAGTTATGCCACTTGCAATACTTCTTTTTCTTCAACTCTTCGGTTGACGGGATCACGTGATTTTCAGGCAATTGAATCTGCTTCTCCTTGAGCAACAAATCGAAGATCTTGTCGGCCTTGGTGATGTCGAAATCGTATCTTTCCTCTTTGGCAGTCTTCAGCAGCCATTGGCAGACAATGGCCTTTTTGTTCTTGGCCCATTCGGCTGCCGCTACTTCTACGTCGTTGTCGTCGGACTCGTAGTCTGATTCGACGATGACCTGAGTTATATTTTTGACGGCCTTCCTGGTGTCTTGGAATCGCTGCTCGTGGGTCGTTACCTTCTGCGCCAAGTGGGCTAAGCTGTCAAAGTCTTGCGCAGAGAATCGCTCTCGGAATGGCGCGATCAGACCATGAAAGGCCAAAGCGGCTAGCTGGGCATCTGATAGCACCAGGCTGTAACATCGGTTCCTCATCTTCCTAAAGCGTTGGATGTATTCTTGGACCGATTCATTGTGTTTTTGCCTGATTCTAGTGAGGTCCGACAACTTCATCTCGTGGTTGCCGGAATAGAAGTAGCTATGGAACTGTTTTTCAAGATCGGCCCAGCTCTGAATCGAATTGTAGGGCAGCAAGGAGAACCAAGTAAAAGCCGATCCTGAAAGAGAAAGAGGGAACAATCGGACTCTCAAGGCGTCCGTAGCCGATGCTTCGCCACACTGTGCCAAGAATCGACCAACATGCTCGTAGGTTGAAATGTTGTCCTGCCCTGAGAACTTCAAAAAATCTGGGATCTTGTATCGGTTGGGCAACGGGATCCGCTCGAAGTGCTCCAGATAGGGATACCGATACATGTTCCCTGAGTCTTTTGGCTTGAGGCCGAAATGATCGCACATAACATCTGCGATCAGATCGACCCATGTCCTGTTGTCTTGTTGTATCGGCTCGTATAGGTTATACGGCGCGGGTGCTTGCCGATACAGCGGTGGTGGCGTCTAAGGCCTATAATGATGATCTTGGCGGCCCCCTTGGTACTGGTAGTGGTGATCAGCGGGAGGTGGCCGAGGTCCCGGTGGTGGCGTTGGCGGTCCTGGAAATAGATGTCGGCCACCGGCATTGCACCTCTATCTGGATCAATCGGCTCTAACTGCCGATTGTCATTGAACATATTGGCAATCTGATCGTGGGGCAGCGGCTGTTGTCGGTTCAGCATAGTAATCGCTGGCCTTATAGACGATTCACTTGGATTTGGCTGACCGAGGACTCCTCCCGATGGCCCTTGTTACGCTAGCGATGGGATCGGCCGATTCTGCGTGACCAGCATCCTGTAACCAGGAAATTGGCCGTCTGTGAAGTACGTCGGCCCCCGTTGTAACTGGTCGGCTATCTTGGCATCGACCACATTAGCGATCATGTTATTGAGAGTGTTGACCAAGATGCTACTTTGGTTGACCAATGCGTGGTGAACGGCCGAGTCAATCTGATCTTGTAGAGAGTATACAGCCGGATCATCCTGTACCTGGGTCGGCTCCTCCACCTTCTGTTTGCCTTTTGTCTCACCAGAGGAGAATGCCTTAGTGCCGTTCATGCTGAACTTATACTTCTGATGTACGGCCCTAGATCTTGTTTGGGTGAAAGATTGCAAATAGTTAGCCTGGAGTTCTTCCACCATCTTCTTATAATCGGCTTGCTGTTCAGCCGATAACTGTTCCATCTTCACAGGCACAATGTTGTCCTGGGAAATGTTGGGGCTCTTGGAGTCGACCATCTTGCCAGCTGAATCTATGCGTCCGAGTCGAGTCGACAGAGAAAGTCCCACCGGGCATGCCGAGAAGCGTGTTGACGAGAAATTTCTCTCACGCGCTGGCCTGGGAGTTTTGCTTAACTCCAGTCCTTCTCGGCTACCTGTTCGGTGCAGGGCGTGCCAGTTGATTTGATTTGTTAATCAACAAGAAAAACAAGGAAATATGCGTTAAGTGTTAAGTTAGATCCCCACTGGATCGGCTGAGGGGATCCATAAACATATATATACTATTCTAAACCATATTTAAGCCAAGAGACTGGAATGGATCGGCTATACCGAGACATCATCAGTCGCTTAACCCAAATACAGCAAAGAATAATAAATATTTGAATCGATAACCTAGCCGATACTGAAAAGCTAACAATGGATCGGCTAGTACTCCGATGAATCTTATAGAAAGATATCATTCTTGAAACAGATGCATAGCCTAGAAATCGGCCATCGGCTATTGAAGGTAGGCCGATTTCGGCTAGCGACGTCCGACAAGAATACGATCTTAACATAAGAGGCGGTCCTAATATAAATCTAATAATAAATATATTAAAAGAAACATATCAGAGCAGATAAGGCCGGCTGAAACCCCGGCACTGTCTCTAAACAATATAAATCTCAGCCGAACAGATCATTGATAGTTCTAAAAATGACTTAATAGTTCGAACCCGATGCGGCATTAAGTATAAAAAGAAAAACCCGATCTGTTGTAGCCGATTTATATCCCTCGAGACGGTAGATACCGCATATAAACCATCCAACCTTTAGATCTAGTCCTATTGGCTGCAAGTTCTGGCTAGAACTAGCCATTGGCGGGATAGATCTAAACATTGATCTAATTTATATGCGCTATATGATAAATAGCGGAGTATAAACTCCTGATTCTAATGTGTCATTACGATGGAAGCACTAGAAACAGTAGATCATACCACTATTGACAAGCATTTACCTAGATCTGGGGGTCGAAACGATGCAGCCCGTAGCCAAACAAAGTGCTCGTCTGAAGAAAAGGTTGGCGATGCGCCGAAGGTTTGATTGATTGTGTTTAACTTGTATATGTAATTACAGGGGGTCTCGGGTCCTATTTATACCCAAGATACAATTATCTGTACAAACCCTGGACTCTATCTAAACTACCATTTAAAACACAACATTATCCCGAGCGAGACCCACGCCGTGTTACGACTAACAGTTTAAACAAATCCCTAAATTACAAATACAATTGCCATTACACGACTCTATCCATAAGTGGCAATATTGTTTAACGCGCAATTAACATCCGAGTCTTCTATTTATCTTCAATCTGCTGCATCAGAAACGGTTTCATCTCTTCCGGACCTAGAATCGGCTATCGACTACCCCTGTCCGATCCAACCTTAGCCGATTGGCCTCACAGCCGATCACTCGTCAGCCGATGCAACCCTTGTTTCCAGCCGATCCGACTCCGCTTCGTCTTTGCAGACTTGGGGAATCGATTACCAAATTTCAGTGTTAACAAGTAGGCATCAATCATCGTTTCATCGAGGTTTTAGCCGATGAGTTATCTAGAGGTTGCATCGGCTAACAAGGATTATATACAAGTTTAATTTAGCCGATTGTAGCAAATCTTTCATTGACTAGTTAATCATTTTAATTTAATGACATCGTACTTCCAGCCGATGTGAACTTTAATCATCGAGCCTATATCTAATATTCTATATCGACCAATTGGTTTGTTGGATATTTGCTTCATAATATCTATATCGGCTGATTGGTTCTTGGATATCTACTTTGTCACATTTATATTGGCCGATTTGTTTATTATCTTATTACATTATTATCAGCCGATTGTGTTTATAACATTAGTTATCTAAGTGTCAGAATCTACGTCAGACATATAGCCAAACGTTCAAAACCCTATCGACATTGGCTAGTATCCCTACGTCGGCCTACTGGCCAATCGGCTATCGACTGGCATCAACAACTATTTGGAATCGGCTATCGGCTTCGCCATGGAATAGATCAACTCAGTTCCCCTTCTTTTCTGGCTATCGGCTAGAATTAACTATCGGATATTGGCTTTCACGCTATTGGTCGATTCTACATCAAGCTACCGGCTATTGGTTGACATCTCAAGCTGATCAGCTTTATATCTTGTCCGTTGAAGGATCAAACTAACTAGCACGCCCGCATCTCAT
The DNA here is from genome assembly GCA_019925245.2 of Oryza australiensis. Lineage (NCBI taxonomy): Eukaryota > Viridiplantae > Streptophyta > Magnoliopsida > Poales > Poaceae > Oryza > Oryza australiensis. The sequence continues at coordinate 66,214 of JAIFGZ020000228.1, forward strand.
CGTATTTTAGGACCTGTACTGGAGCTAAGCAGATCTCCCATGCCATTATGTTTGTCGACATAGTTCGCATTGATACAGATTTGGCACCATCGACCGAGCACGAATTTTTCATCAACAGAAGTCCGTCCAGGACATCCAGCTCGTGCGGTGTATCAATTGTAGTGAAGAACCTAGCTGCGCATTGCTCATGTCTCTGGAGAAAAACAAAAGGTCCTAGAGCATGAAGTGATTTCTTCAAAGAGCAAACCAATTCTCTATCTTGGATGGAGCTGAACTGAAGGAGCATGACCCCCCATGGAGGAAGCATGCATGGCATAGGAAAGATGCGGGAGCCTATTCCTGATTGTGCTTCTTATTACCGTTGTTGGGTTAACTGCCACAGGCTCCACAAATGCAAGAGCAAAGAACGTTGCAATGGGCATGTCAACCGAAGGCATGAAAACATCCAAAGATCTGGCCGAATAAAACACTCTTGGACCAGTTCTAGGGGTGGACGATCTTTGGAGGATCTAAGAGATGAATGAATGGGGGAGTTCCGGAAGGTGTATTCTTCAGAAGAAGAGTGAGGGTTAGAGGCGTCAATGTCATAGAGGTGGCGAGAGCGAGTAGGAGATTGCAAAGGAGATTTTGGGCGAAATAGGGGTCTAGTAGGCAAGGGAAGGGGCAGAGATATTGCAGGTGGAGGTGAGCGAGATGTGTTATCAGAAGCAATATCATGACTGGACGAACCCGAGTTTTCTTCAGGTGAAATGTAGACATCAAGGTAGGTTAGGGTATCTACGAGAGGATTACCATTGTGTGGTAGAAAGTCAAACAGAGACGATTGCTCCAGGCAGGTTTGAGCTTTCTCCTGCCTACACCTTGTTTTTGCCTTCAACAATTTCCCGGGCCAGATCTGGGTCTCTAGCAAGCGGTCCCCCTCATCCACATGGACCAGAGCAAAACGGTTACTCCCTCTTTCTCCCACAGCAACCGGAGATGGGCCCCTGTCACCACAACATGGGGGAGACTGAGGTGGGGAAGCAAAAAAGCCAGACAAACCAAAGTCGATGTCGTTGTCTTGAAGGTTGTGGTAGGCTGTTGGGGTAGGGAAGTAGCTGATCTTGGTAACGACGGAGGGCTTGAAGCATGCCACATGTCCCGAAGCAGGGACGGTGAGACCAAAGCTTGGCGGCGCACACGTCGCTCAGTCGTCGCAGTGGAGCAGCACATCCACATTGCAGAGGGCCTCATCTTGCAGTCACCTTGGCGATGGCCAAAGTTCCTGCAGCGAGCACACCTAATCGGGTCTCTACAGCTTCTAACCGAATGGTCAGAGGCAAGGCAGCGGAAGTAACGATTTGCAACCAAAGTGGGAGGAGCTAGAGGTTGAAGATGAACACGAAGAGCAGAGGAGGGCGGTGGTTGAGAGAGTAAAACCTCACGATATGAGCGAAGGTTTGCATGATGTGGTGAAGAACCTTTATCGAGCGTTAAGGCGGTAGGTGAAGGGAAGCAGTCTAGCTGAACGAGAGGCTTACAGGGTAAGAGGTTAGAGCACGTCACGAGTAAATTGCATGGTCACTGGCCAACCATAACTGTCATATCAGGAGACACTTTGTCAATTTTGCCCGCCTCTGTAGCTAAGTTTGTTCTTACTAGGTCTTGGTGCAAACCGGTTAGTTCATGTAGTGAACCAGCAGGATCTTTATTCGTATTGCAGCTAGAGCTTTGATTATCATGGAAACCATGAACAGCAAGCAAATCTTGTGGTCTAGAAACATGTAGAAGTAACGTAGTGTTGTGGGAAACTCTTCCCAGAGAGCTAACAAGCCTCGCCACAAATTTATTACGGACCACTGCTTTGTACATGAAACGCCCCATGCACACCACTGAGAAGGATTCAGGAAGGGGGGTAGTAAACAGTAGTTTAAAGTTTTCGGATGGAGGCTGGAGCAAAAGGGGATAATGGGGTGGGAGGAGTGATCCAAACATAGGCAAGAGGCAGAAAAGGGGAGGGACGAAGGAATCTATTGAGAGTAACAGAGTGTCACGTCCCGATTTTTTTCAGTATTAAAAATCATTAAATAATTAATTTTTTAAAATAAAATAAAATAAAAAATAGATTAATCAAGTGAAATTTATAAGAAAATAAAATTTTTAAAAATCATGGCTAGAAATATGTTTGAAATATTCTCAATGCCCTAAAATATTCTCTCGAAATTTTCCGTGAATTTTTGGAGCTCTAGAAATAATTTTAATAATATAAATAGGATTTTAGTAATTATTTAAATAAATAAATTAATCAGTAAATGATCTGGTTATATTTTTTAAATACTTTGAGTATTCATCTATTTTTAAGATTTTTTTGAATTATCTCGAGCATTGGAAGTATTTATGAAATGCATAGATCATTTATGCGATTAATTTAAGAAAAACAAATTAAAATCCAATGACAGTGGGGCTGCGCCGAAGTCCGCTTTTCCTCCCCTCTACTGAGCCGATGACAGGTGTGGCCCACATGTCATCCCTCTCCTCCGCCCGTCCCCTTCCTCCCCCCGCGCATGCCACCGCCGCTCGTGCCTTGTTGCCTCTGAGTCGCCTTCATCGATCAGTCTCCCACCCAATTGATTGAGAGGAATTAATCCCCACCTCTTCCTCTCCTTTTCCCTCTTAATTCCCCACTCAATCCTGCATTATCTCATGATGAATTTTGACTTTGTTCTTCGTCGACGAGCTCCACCATGGCCGGCATCGGTCTCTCTCCCTAACGACCCTCTCGCTGGCCTCCCGGCCGTTTCCAAACCTCCCGAGCCCCTATAAACGGTCACCTTGCTCCCCTCTATATTTCCTCTTTTCTGTCGCTCGCTCCCGTGCTCCAAAACACCTCCGCACCGTGAACACTATAAGCCGTCGCCACTCTCCTCTCTCCGGCCACCGTTCCCCGCCGCTCCACTCCATGCCTCGCTGCGACGCCGCCACCATCTCCTTCGTGCGCCCGTGCGCTACCCCGTCCCCCGCCCGTCCTCGCCGTTCGCCACCCGTGGCCGCTGCCACCGTCTTCTTCCCCCGCTTCGGCCACCCGCGATGAGCTCTTGCTCTACTCTTGCTCGCTGGCCACGTGCCGCCGCTCTCCCATGCATGTGACGCCATTCCACGCGTCGCCGCCCTCCACGTTGCTTGCAACCGCCCATTGGCACCGGCAGTCGCCGGTTGCTGCGCCCCGCCTACGCCCGTGTCGCGCTCGCGCCCACGCTGCCCTCCACCCCGCGCCACCCGAGCCATCCAATCTGCCTCTCGGCAGATCGGGGCCATCCCCTCCTAGCCGCCCACGTGGCGCCACATGGTTGCCACGTCGACGCCACGCGAGCGCCACGTAGCATGCCAGCCCCACGTCGCCCGTGGACCTCCGTGGACTCGGCCCACGGTGGATTGGCTGCGCCGTGCCGCCGTGCCACACCGACGCCGCCCTTGGCCCACCGACGCGCCCTCGCCCGCCGACATCGCCCTTGGCTTGCTGGGACATCATCCTCGGCCCTTTTACTTTGTAAAAATAATTAAAAATTATGCAATAAATCAATTCAATATCCGTAATTCATTTAAATGGTCCAAAACTTCTCAAATTCATATCTAATACATACGAACTCCAAATTGAGCCATTAAAATTGTAAAATTCATCTAAAATTAAACTTTTAAAATGCTCACAAGGAAAAGAGTCCAGAAGATTTGTGTGAAGAAGCAAGGCAAGTCATGTCATTTTTGATCGTATTGCTGTCCCAACTTATAAAATTATGTTTATTTAAATTATTACATTTCCCTTTATTAAATCCCCGCGTTTATCATTGTTTAATTTATCCTTCCCAATTCTCCTTGTTACAGCCCTATTACTTGTATTATTATGATCATGTTAACGACCAAATTTCTTAAGCAAATTATCAGGGTTGGATTTAAAGCTGAAGCCGATTTGGAGAGAGTTGAGTTCTTCCGAAGATAGAGTGCGCACCATGTACCGACCGAGTCGTCTAAGGAGTTCGCTTACCGGTGATCGAATCGGTTAAGGTCACCGTCGGCTAGTACCGAATCGACAAGGATAGCCGATGCACCGATTTTGATAAGGATAGCTGGTGGACCAATCCCGAGGAAAAGACGTTGGAATTATCTTTGGATTCAGTTAAAGCGCTTCATGAAGATTGTCATACATGGATAGAGTCCAGGAAAGGCAATTGTATCTATTAATTAGGATATTTTAAGTAGTTTCCTTATAGATAATATCGATGAAAGATTGTTTCAGGCATATCTGTAATTCAAATCGTAATAGAAATAGGAATCGTGTACGTCATGGAATTATCTTGTATCTGAGTATAAATACGACCCAGGACCGTGTAAACAAACAACAGTCAAGTTCAATACAACCTTCGGCGCATCGCCACCTTTTTCTTTTAGTTTATTCCAACGAGTTCTTAATTCTAGTTGGGCTGCATCGTTCGATCTCCAGCAAAAAGGTAAATCTTGTCATGGCGGCTTGTGTTCTCGGGATTAGTGCTTCCATCATTATGATACTCTAATCCTGGTAACGTAAATCGTCGAGTTATCATATATGCCATATAACCTAGATTAATAGTGCGTTCTAACCCTAATCGGCTAGTCTATGTTATTAGATAACAACCGATAGGGTTAGGTCACATCATCGATTTAGATTATATGGTATATTCACCATCTCGAAAGGTGTTCATAGATTGGTGTAGATCTTATGTTTTTTTATATTTAATGCTGCATCGGTTAGGTCCAAACTATTAAGTCGTTTTTAGAATCATAACACATCTATCTTGTTTTATGATCATTAATAGAGATAGTATCGGGGTTTCAGCTGATCTTATCTGTTTTAACTGTCTTGTATATTTTATATTTACTTGATATGTTAAAGCTGCCCCTTATATTAAGATCTCACTATAATTAAATATGCTAAGCTTGTCATTAATCTATTACGTTATCTTAACACTTGATCGATTCATGTTTAATATATTTGATCTATAATGATATCTTAGTATAAAGCGGTATCGGAGTACTAGCCGATACACATTAGATCTATGACATCGGCTATGCTATAAATATATATAATCTGGATGTTAAGGTACTTTTAGACTTAAGTGGTTTATACTGTCTCGGTACGCTACCGATCTATCCCAATCACTTAGTTTAAACGCATTTTGATATTTAGATTATGTATTATGAATATCTTCAGCCGATCGATTAGGTTTCATTATCCTAGCCGATTCAGTGCACACCGCATCAGCTTAACACCATACGATACGTCATCGGCCATTAGCCGATCGACTAATGTTTGCAGACTAATACTTGTTTCTTTGTTCTTGTTGATTGTTGGATCAAATCAACTGGCACGCCTAAGAACCTAAGAAGCAATACTTTGGACCTGCACTAGAGTAAAGCAAATCTCTCAGGCCAGTGAGCGGTTTTCCAAGTCAACTCCGGTACGATTTGGGATCAACAGGCTTCTATGGCACGCCTGGTGGGACTCGGTTGCAAGCCAAACACAATGGTTGACATCAAGACATCTGAGATTGACCAAGATAACATCATCCCAGTTACATTGGACCAGCTGACGCCAGAGCAAAAGGCCGAGATTGAAGACATGATGAACGAGCTACAGAATCAATATCTGCATTCTTTTGCCCAAACTCGGCGGGCACCGTCGTCGAGAGGTATAAGATAAAACTGCCAACCGATGACGAACCCGAGTCAAGCTCTGGTAAAGGTGCCAAGATCCAAGACATCAAACAGGAGGAAAGCCTGGAGCTCAGTAATCTGTAGGACAGGATCGACTATGCTGTCCATCAGGCACTGATCAACCAATCGGCAATCCTGGTTAACACTCTAAACAATACGATCAAGGACGTGCTCAATTCCAGGGTTGCCAAATATCAGGCCAAGGGCCCAATTTTCCTCCCTGAAGGCACATTCCCACCGTATAGGACCTTGGCTACTGATGGATTGCAGTCGGTTACAGGCATGACCTCAGGACAGCCGATGGCATCGGGATCGGCACCCGGAAAGCCGATTGTTTCATTGTCGGCTCAAAACCAACCGGACTTCAGCCCCAACTTCTGTCCAGGCAGCAGCCCCAGCACGGTGGGCAAGATATTCCTTTGGCTGCTCAAGACCAGATTGCGGCCATGTTCAACATGAATCGGCCATCGGTCGAGCCGATTCCACGAGTGCCAATAGGATCATATTCGTCAAACTTGCAGCAACACCCTATCGATCCCCAGCTCGGTCATGAGCAGCCGGCCCACGGGTCACATTAGCCTCCTCAGCATCACATGGGGGGCAATTTTCATTCACAATATCAGCCTCATTCACCGCAGATGCAGTATCGGCAGACACCACTTCACTTCGACCAATTTGAGCCGATAAAGCAGCAGGTGCAAGGAGCACAGCAGCAAAAACCTTTGGGCAGATATGATCATAGATGTTATGAGGCAACAGTTTGGCCTCAAGCCCAAGGACATAGGCAGCATGTATCGGTACCCCTACCCAGAATATTTTGAGAGGGTTCCACTGCCTAGCCGATCCAAGGTGCCAGATTTCTCCAAATTCTCAGGGCAGGACAATGCCTCTACATGTTAGCCAATTTTTAGCCCAATGTGGTGAGGCATCGACTACTAACACCCTGAGGGTTAGGCTATTTCCTCTTTCTCTCTCTGGATTGGCTTTCACCTGGTTTTCATCTCTACCTTACAATTCTGTGCAAAGCTGGGCCGATCTAGATAAACTGTTGCACAGATACTTCTACAGTGGTGTTCATGGGATGAAACTGTCTGATTTGATGGCTATTAGGCAAAAACACGATGAATCTGTTCATGACTACATTCAGAGAGTTAGAGATATGAGGAACAGATGTTACAGCCTGGTTCTGTCCGATTCACAGCTAGCCGATCTCGCTTTCCAGGGTCTGCTGACGCCGATAAGGGAAAGGTTTTTGGCTCAGGATTTTGAAAGTTTAGCTTACTTGGCCCAGAAAATATCGGCACACGAGCAAAGATTCCATAAGGCTAAGAAATCTCTTAAGAAAATTAACCATGTTACATACACTTTTGAATCGGAGGAAGATAGTGACTCTGAAGTGGCAGCAGCCGATTGGGCTAGGAACAAGAAGGTTATCACCTGCCAATGGGTTAAGAATTCGGCCAAAGAAGAAAAATATGATTTTGACATCACTAAGGCCGACAAAATTTTTGATTTGGTGGTCGGGAAAAGCAACTTCAGCTACCAACCGGTCACGTGATCCCATCGGCTGAGGAACTCAAAAAGAGAAAATACTGCAAATGGCACAACACGGGGTCTCATAGCACAAACGACTGTAAGGTGTTCCGACAATAGATTCAATCAGCTATAAAGGTGGGAAAAATTAAACTTTAAGACCCAAAGAAGCCGATGAAGGTTGATGGGAACCCCTTCCCCGTCAACATGGTTCATGCCAATGGCAGGACAGCCGGGAGTAAGTCCTCGAAGAAGGATAGCTTGGTTAAATTCATGAAGGACTTCATAGAAAGGGAAACACCGCCTCCTCCCATGGTTGTCAAAAGATATAGACAGGGAGATGATAGGCCGATGAAAATTGATGGTAGTCCCTTCCATGTTAACATGGTCCATACAAGTGGTAGAGCAGCCAATAGAGGGAATTATCGGCAACCCAATTCTGCCAGGGCCATCAACAAGTCCCAGAGAAGAAATGAAAGGCAGGAAGACATTGACAGCTTTGATCCTCATTGGGGCTGTGAATTTTTTCGATTCTGTTGGAACAAAGGCATGAGACTGCCATCAATTAAAGACTATCCAGCTTGCAGCGATCATAGTGTCGACTACGCTGGGGAGTCTAGACAATCCCGCTCTGAGAGGAATCGACTACCACAGAAGAAACTCCATGTTCATCAAAAGCTAGGTCTGATTCATCAAGATTTTTTCCAAGATGATGATAATGAAGATGAAGACGAGACCATGAACCCGCAATGGTGCCCCTTCGATACTTTCACAAAGACTCAGAAAAGGAGGTTGCAACGGATGAAGAGCAGGGGTCGCCTGCAGGAGGTGCAAGCCAAAATCGACCATCGGCTGAAAAAGAAGAAGAAGCAAGAGCGCCCAAGGAAGGAGTGGCGTGTGAAGAGCAAGGTAGTTTTAGCCGATGAAGCTCAAGCCGACAAGGCAAAGAGATTGGCCAAGGGAAAAGTTGTGGCCTCTACATCGGTCAACATGGTTTCCGTGCTGCCAGCCGAGTATGAAGCGGCCTAGGCCGATGCAGACATGGTTGAGGAATCCCTAGCCAAATTGGTGTTGTCCCTAGAGCAAGCTATCTTCAAGAAACCAGAGGGAACAGGGCATCGGCATCTTAAGCCACTTTATGTCAAAGGATATGTCAATGGCAAGCCGATGTCCAAGATGTTGGTCGATGGAGGAGCTGCAGTGAACTTGATGCCCTATGCAACATTAAAAAAATTGGGCAAGAGTTCTGATGACCTCATCAAGACCAACATGATCTTGAAAGACTTTGGAGGCAATCCATGTCACGCCCGGAAATTCAAACCATAATTTCCGAAGCTATATGTGTATTAAAATCCTTGTCCAAGACCAGCTAGGGTATACATACGACAATTGTTGATATTACAGTTTCACGTCTTAGAAATATTACAAAAAGATTACAAAAGAGCAGCGAAAAAAGAAAAGGGTCTAAGCCTAAACTTGACGCTTGTAGCGCAACTTCAACCACTCCACAGGCATCTTCCAGAGTGCATGACAAAGCCTACTCAACTTCTTCTTCTTCTTCAGCTTCTTGCTCAGGTTCTGGTGATGAGGCTAGGATGAGTACTTCCACGTACTCAGCAAGTCATACCGGAATAGAGAAGGCATGAATGCAAAGGGGGACAAAGATTTGGCTAGGGTTTGCCTTTAGCACAAACAGCTAGTGTTTTCGCAAATAAGAGGAGATTTGAACACGAATAAAATAGTGGTAAATTAAATGATTAATTCATATTAAATCCAACACTGCCCAACGTTATCCCAACGTTGCGACAGGCCCAAACCATCCAAATTTACTAGTCATGTTCCATTAATCAGGTCTTAGCAGTGTGGGACTAATCACGGTGAATTCGGTCGATCGCCCATAACCGTGGGCATAGCTATTCGAATAGTTTTAACTTTGATCAGAGGTGTACATCTGTACCCATAAGACACAGCCCCACAACACGGTCTCCCGTGTGTCGGAATACCGCCATGGTACCCCGGAAAGGGACTATGATAGGACCTTTCATATAACCCCCAACTAACCAAGCGAACCACACCAAGGTTTCGCCTCCACTCCCGTTCCTGGGCCGTGGGCAGCCCCCCGAGGGCCACGATGAATCCGGCAGCCCAGCAACCAGTAAGCCCCTGGCCGACTGCAACTCCATCATGCTCACCCTTGCCAGGGTTCGTCGGCTAGGAAAGGCTACCACTACAGGACCCACCGTTGCCCATTCTGGCTTGTGGTTTGTACGGTCATTCTTCGTAGGTTTCCCGTGAACCGGTCCTTAAATGCCATGGGCGCCACTATCAAAACCACAGTGCCCACAGCCCACCATTCGTCATGTTTTAGTTATTAGTTCGGTCCACAAAGTCCTCGGATTATATCTTTCATTTCATGTGTCCAAAATAATGTCGTCTAGATGAAATGACCCATTTAGTGTGCTAGTGAGTCTAAGCAAGTCTAAGCATAGCCTAGGCCTATAAACTAGTCATGTTGTTACCCAGGTATATCAAGGATCAGGGTGGCAAGCCTAGGGCTTACTACTAACCATAAGGTGTAATATTCCCCATAAGATGACGTTTCAAAATAAATACAGTTTAGTAGAATGAACAGGGGATTTTAGCAAAATGGGAGCAATCTGATCCATAATATAGCATGACTTGACTTGCTCTTTGGACTGAGGAAATTCTGCGACGACTTCAAAGTACATGGGATCAGAGGAACTACCAGGATCTACACGACAAATAAGGTACTTCAACAAACAGGCTAAAAAGCTATTGAAACAGGAAACAAAACCATTTTTATGGATTCTTGGCATTTTTATGAATTTAATGAAATTTGAATGGGCTTAAACGGTGCTCGGATTGAAAAGATATGAATTTTGGAAGATTAACTGTGTTTTTACTAAAACAGGAAAAATCCTTAATATTTTATTGCACAGTAAATCCTGGAATTGCGTCAACGCTAGGGCTGACGTTAGCAATGGAGTCATCGGCCGCGGGAGCGCCGGTCCACGGGCCGAGAGGGCGGTGCACCACGTGGCGCACACGTGGCGTCAACACGGCGACCACGTGGCTTGCCACGCGGGCAGGCGGGCGGACAACTCCAATCTACCGAGGCAGATCGGATGACCGGGAGAGGGGCGCAGGTGATGCGGTCGGCCAGCGACAGTGCATGGCGGCCGAAGGCCGGCCGGTGCCATCCGGGTGGCGGCGCAGGACGGTGGAGTGCTGCGGCTCATGCGCGGACGGAGCCACGCACACTCGGGAGCGGCGGTGCGTGCTCGGGCCGAGTAGGGAAGGGGAGGGGCGGCTAACCGTGGGTCACCAGAGTCGAGGAAGACGACAACACGGGTGGCTCGGGAGGTGGCGGGTGGCGACAGAGAGGGGCAGTCGAGGGAGCTCGGGCGCCGAGGATGGAGATGGAGGCAGCGGCGAGGTCCGGGATGGCTCGGGATGGCGGGAAGTCGCGGCCGAAGGCCGACGAAGGAGGCGGGACTCAGGCGCATGGTGCGAGAGCGGGAGAGAGAGAGGAGCTTGGGCGATGGTGTGGGGAGGACGAGGAGGACGAGGGCCCACTTTTATAGGCCGCGGGGAGGTCGGTGGTGGCCGGGAGGTGACGTAATTGCTCGCCGGAGTAAAGAGGGAGAGAGATTTGGGGGATTAATGGCCGACGGTTAACTCCGGCCATTAGAGGGCGCGGGAGCGGCGGCCGGGCGATTAAGGCCGGCGGGAGAGACGGGGGAGTGATGGTGGAGGTTTAAGGCGCGCGGGGACGGTGGGGATGGCCGGGATTCGTGCGGGGAAGGGGCGACGTGAATGGCAGCAGCGCGGCCGAAGGTAGGGCACGGGCCTGACAGGTGGGCCCCACCTATCATTGTCCCAGGAAGAAGGGGGAGGCGGGGTGGACTTATTTTTCGGACGCGAGGGCAAACGGGTCGTGGCCTTCGGCCGTCCCGCGAGGGAGAGAGGGAGAGAGGCGCGGCGCGGGAGAGGACGGGCCGACGGCTGGGCGGCGGCCCAAGGCCGAATGGGCGGGAAAGGACGGAGGAGAGAGAAAAGGATTTTTCGTGGGATTTATTAATTCTGATTTTGATTTTAATTAATTAAAATTATTTCTAGTACTCTGAAAATTCCACTAAAAGTCCTGTTAGTCAATTTCGACATGTAGAGTTTAGAAAAAATCCTACCAAGCCATTTCTAATTAGAGTTTGCATTTTAAAATTATTTATTTGCTCCAGGTTAATTTCCAACTATTTTCTTTGCGATTTTTCTTTTAGGATTTTTTTTTAAAAAAGAAAACACCTTAGGGTGTGACAATCCATCAGAGACCAAAGGGATTTTGAATGTGGAGCTGACAATCGGTAGCAAGACTGTGCCTACAACCTTCTTTGTCATCGATGGGAAGGGATCATTGTGGAGATTACGGCAATCGGGTATCTACATGGCAAGTTTATCCGACTGGAGGTAGGGATAGATTGCGCCTGCCATATCTGTAAACCAAACATGACTTGGGTGTTACGTTGCCGATTGAGATAAGGCAACGGCCCATAGTCATGGTTTGGTAAGATTAAGGAAACCAACTTAGAGTAAGATAGGGTTTCCGATCTGTAAGCCCTCCTCCCAAGACTATATAAGGGGGGTAAGAGGCGTCCCTTCAGGGATATCCTATGTGAGATCATAGGCTAGATCAGAGATTCCAATAGGAGATCAGCTTTTAGCCTTCAGCTTTAGATCACGAGATCAAAAAGACACTCGGCGGATCGAATCCACCGAAACAGAGTAGGGTATTACCTCACGAGAGGGCATGAACCTATCTAAACCCTCTTCTTCTTCTAACCCATCGTGCTTGGCGATCTCGACTGCGACCCCAGAAAATATATTGCCGAAACCAAGTTTCGACAGTTGGCGCGCCAGGTAGGGCACTGCGCGTCGAGACTTCTTCAACAAATCTCGCCGACTAGCGTGATGGGATCTCCTTCAAGACTCGGCGACTTCGCCGCCAGCTTCGTAGACGACTCCTCCTTCGACTCGGATTCGGACCAGTCAGAAGGAGAAATCCACTCGACGCCGTTCGGGCTTCCGAACAGCGCCAGGATCTACAACGACGTCTTGAAGACCAAGATGCAATCTACTTTCTCCGACGACGAACTTCACTCGGCATCATTCGGATTACCGAATATCGCCGAAATCTGCGCCAATCTTCTCACCTCCCCGACGGAGGCGATCTATTCGGACGAAGACCTCTCGGTACCGTTTGGGTTACCAAACGCCGCCGTGATCTACAGCAAACTTCTCTCCCCCGAGTCGGCGGCAACCCACTCGGAGGAGCCCGCATCCTCAAGCTCTGACTCGGACTGGAACGATCCAGACCCGAGCTACCCAGGATCAAGGGAGGTTGCCGTCATCCTCCCATCATTCGGCTCCTGCTCATCTTCGGAGCTCAACGGATACCTCAGCTCCGCCGGCTTCGACAACCTCTATGGTATCCCTTCTGACGAAGCCGACAACTCCGATTGCCGCATGGACTATGAGCCGAAGTGCTTTGATGTCCTCATGGTCGAGCCGGACGAGTCCGACTCAGCCATGGCCAGGAGGCTTGCTGAAGAAGAGCGAGCCAAGATTGAGCACGAGCGCAAGACCGCCGAAGAGGAGATGCAACGCAAGGACGAGGCTGACAAGAGGAAGCAGGATCTATGTGCAGCCGGACGGTCCGCCCAGGAGGCCATCCTCCAAACGCGGGTTCGCAACACCAACATCTTCCAAACGCCACAGCAGAACGCTGTTGCCGCGCTCACGCTCTTGGATACCATCATAGAGACGGCACCCGCCAATGTGACATCGATACTCGACAAGATAAAGACCATCGTCGCTGCCACTGCTAACGGCCACCCCACCACCTCGGCACGAAGGCCGACTGAATCTGTGGCCAAAACGCCAGACATGAGCCGGCTTCCACCTCTAAGGTACAAGAGGCCCGAGCCAGATCGGTCAACGACCAGGCCAAGAGGCCCACCCCGCGAGACCACGCTGAAATACCAGGAGCAAACGGCCGACTCCCGCGACAAACGACATGGACGTCCACCCGTCCACCACCGCGTCCGCCGCAACAACAGCTCCAGCTACCCAACCAGCCAACCGAAGACCCCGCCGAGTGATCTGCGGGAAGTCCTCGATCGCCGCTACCAGGAGCGAGACCAACGCTCTCGGGAAGATCGGAGGGGATCACCCGATAGCGACGACGACGGAGTGCCAGCCTTCACCCGGGAGCTCCGCCGAGTGCACTGGCCGAGTGGGTTCAAGCCCACAGGAATTGAAAGATACGACGGCAAGACCGACCCTGAATCTTGGCTTACCGTCTAGACCCTCGCCATCCGTGCTGCAGGCGGTGACAACAAGGCCATGGCCAATTACCTACCCGTGGCCCTCGCTAACTCAGCCAGAAACTGGCTCACGAGCCTGCCAAGAGGCTCAATCGGCTCGTGGAGCGAGCAGAGGGACCATTTCATCGCCAACTTCCAAGGCACCTTCGAGAGGCCCGGCACACACTTCGACCAATACAACGTCATCCAGAAGCCGGACGAGCCCCTGAAGGATTATATCCGTCGTTTCTCCGAGAAGCGCAACAAGATCCCGAACATCACCGATGACATCATCATCGCCGCCTTCCAGAAGGGAGTCCGTGATGAGCTGCTAATCGGGAAGTTCGGGCGCAAACCACCGAAGACGGTGAAACAAATGTTCGAGACGGTGAATTCATACGCCAAATCCAACGACGCCATCAAGGTCGCCCGTCAAGACCGTCCCGACAGGAGGGAAGACAAACAAGCAGGAGGAAGCCGGAATCCTAAGAAGGACAACGGCAACAGCAGCAACCAGGGCCAGAAAGATCGCAAGCGCCGATCTAAGGACCTAGTGGCCGCAACCTCCAACACTCAACGCCGTCCCCGAGTCGCCGCCTACGACGCCATCATGAATGCCCAGTGCACCCATCATCCCAATCATAAGCACGCGGCGAAGGACTGCTTCATCTACAAACAGTTCGCCGAGCAATACGCGACGCAGCTTAACAAGAAGCCAACTGATGAGGCTGGTCCGCCAGGCGCCAAGAAGAACAACACGGCTGAAAATGCCGAACCTTTTCAAGACCCTGTGGGAGAGCTTAACCACATCTTCGAGGGGCCGCTAGCCTATGAATCCAAAAGGAAACAGAAGCTAACCGACCGAGAGGTCAACGCGGCTCAACCTAAAGTCCCCCAGTACCTGCGATGGTCGGAGGTGGCCATCACTTTTGACCGCTCGGATCACCCTGACCGAGTGGTTCACCCGGGGCGCACCGAGTGGTTCACCCGGGGCGCTATCCACTCGTCCTGGATCCCGTGGTCCGCAACATCAGGCTTAAGCACGTCCTCATCGATGGGGGCAGCGCCCTCAACATCCTGTTTGCCAAGACCATGGATGAGATGCAGATCCCGAGGGCCGAACTAAAGGCAAGCTCAGCCCCCTTCCACGGAGTCATCCCAGGGCCATCGTCTACACCACTCGGGCACATCTCCCTCCCAGTCACCTTTGGGGCCCGAGAGAACTTCCGAACGGAGAACGTCACTTTTGAGGTGGCCGACTTCGAAACAGCATACCACGCCATCATTGGAAGACCCGCGCTTGCCAAGTTCATGGCGATCCCGCACTACACCTACCTCTCGCATGAAGATGCCGGGTCCCAATGGTGTCATCACTCTTCGCAGCGATGTGAAGCAAGCCTTCACCTGCGATAAGGAGAGCCGCGACATGGCCCAATCTCGCGGAGATTACGTGGCCAACAAGAAGTCCGATTGGCTGCATCACCGGCAGAGGGCGAAGTCCCCGCGAATAAGATAGCCAAATCGAGATCCGGCGACGCCAAGACCAAGAAGATCTCCCTTGATCCGTCGGATCCCTCGAAAACTGCTATAATCGGCGCTGACCTAGATCCCAAATAGGAAAGCGCGCTCGTCACCTTCCTCCAAAATAATAAAGATGTTTTTGCTTGGAAACCATCTGATATGCCTGGAATTCCTAGGGAGGTGATCGAGCACTCTTTGCACGTCAAAGATGATGCCAAACCAATAAAACAACGATTACGCAGATTCGCGCAGGATCGAAAAGACGCTATCAAGGAAGAACTCGCAAAGCTCTTGGCTGCCGGCTTCATTAAAGAAGTCCTTCATCCCGACTGGTTAGCTAACCTAGTCCTGGTCCGCAAGAAGACGGGGCAATGGCGCATGTGCGTTGACTACACTGACCTCAACAAAGCCTGCCCCAAAGATCCGTTCGGGCTGCCTCGCATCGACCAAGTCGTTGACTCAATAGCCGGCTGCGAACTCCTGAGTTTCCTGGATTGTTACTCGGGCTATCACCAGATCAGCTTGAAAGAGTCCGACTGCCTGAAGACATCATTCATCACGCCGTTTGGGGCCTACTGCTACATCACAATGCCTTTCGGCCTGAAGAACGCCGGCGCCACATACCAACGCATGATCCAGAGATGCTTCGAGATGCAGATCGGCAAGAACGTAGAAGCTTATGTCGACGACGTCGTCATCAAGACCAAGCAGAAAGAAGACCTGATCGCAGACCTAGAAGAAACTTTCGCAAACATCCGGGCCTTCAGAATGAAGTTGAACCCGGAGAAGTGCACCTTCGGCGTCCCATCAGGCAAACTGCTCGGCTTCATGGTGTCACATCACGGCATTGAAGCCAATCCAGAAAAGATCAACGCTATCTTAAGCATGAAGCCCCCGAGTAACCAGAAGGACGTCCAGAAGCTCACCGGCTGCATGGCAGCGCTAAGCCGCTTCATCTCCCGACTCGGCGAACGAGGCATGCCCTTCTTCAGACTGCTAAAAAAGACAGATGACTTCCAGTGGACCGCGGAAGCCAACAAGGCCTTCGAAGATTTCAAAGAGTTCCTTACAACGCCGCCCGTCCTGGCCTCGCCTCAACCCCAGGAACCTCTGCTACTGTACGTGTCAGCCGCTCACCAAGTGGTTAGTACGGTCCTCGTAGTTGAGCGCGAAGAAGAAGGATGGGCTCAGAAGATTCAGAGGCCAATCTACTTTATTAGCGAAGTGTTGGCAGGAGCCAAAATTCGCTACTCTCAGGTACAAAAATTACTCTACGGTGTTCTAATAACCGCGAGGAAATTGGCACACTATTTTCAGGGTCACTCGGTCACCGTCGTCACTTCCTTCCCACTCGGCGATGTCATCCACAACCGAGAGGCAACTAGGCGCATCGCCAAATGGGCTCTAGAGCTGATGCCATTGGACTTGACTTTCAAGGCGAGGACATCCATAAAGTCACAAGCCTTGGCGGATTTCCTGGCCGAGTGGACTGAACAACAAGAGAACGTACCCCGGGAAGACCTCCAACACTGGACCATGCACTTCGACGGATCCAAGAGGATCACCGGCTTGGGAGCAGGAGTTGTGCTGATCTCCCCGACCGGGGAAAGGCTAAGATACGTCCTTCACCTCCACTTCTCCGCCTCGCACAACGTTGCCGAGTACGAAGCCCTGCTACATGGACTGCGCCTCGCAGTCTCACTCGGGATACGTCGGCTCATCGTGAAAGGCGACTCCCAGCTGGTCGTCAATCAAGTAATGAAGGACTGGTCTTGTCTAAATGACACTATGGAGGCCTACCGGCAAGAGGTCCGCAAGCTTGAAGACAAGTTTGACGGGCTCGAACTCTCACACGTCCTGAGACATAACAACGAAGCAGCCGATGAGTTGGCACAGTTCGGGTCTAAGCGCGAAGCTGCCCCAACAGACGTCTTTGTCGAGCACCTCTATGAACCAACCATCACGGCAAAGGCAACCCCCAACGAGCAAGTTGCGAACGAAGTCACCATGACTGATACCGACTGGAGAATGCCGCTCATCAAATTCTTAACCCAAGAAGAGCCGTCGGATGACCGGGATGAAGCGTAACGCGTCCGGCATCGTTGCCAAGCATATGTCATGGTTGACTCCGATCTATACAAGAGAAGCCCTCCGGAATCCTAATGAGATGCATCACACCCGAGGAAGGGAAATAGCTACTCCAAGACATCCACTCGGGCATATGCGGAAGCCACGCGGCAGCACGCACTCTGGTCGGCAAAGCTTACAGGCAAGGTTTCTTTTGGCTTACCGCGGTCTCCGACGCGGACAAAGTCATACGAACCTGCGAAGGCTGTCAATTTTTCGCCCGATAGAGCCATGTCCCGGCCCAGGAGCTACAAACAATCCCACTATCCCGGCCGTTCGCGTATGGGGCCCGGACATGGTCGGCCCCTTCAAAAAGCCCCGGAGGATTCACACACCTCTTCGTCACAATCGACAAGTTCTCCAAGTGGATTGAAGCCAAGCCGGTCGCCACAATTACCGCGACAAGGCACGGGACTTTTCCTCAACATCGTGCACCGCTTCGCGTCCCAAACAGAATCATAACCGACAACGGGACTCAATTCACGGGAGGCATCTTCAAGGAATTCGCGAGGACTTCGGAATCAAGATCTCGCTACGCATCGTTGCCCATCCCAAAAGCAATGGACAAGTCGAACGAGCCAACGGCATGGTCCTCCAAGGCATCAAGGCCCGCGTTTTTGATCGCCTAAACCCTTATGCGGGCAAGTGGGTCCAAGAGCTTCCCTCGGTCTTATGGTCGCTGCGGACCACACCCAGTCGGGCTACCGGCCAAACTCCCTTCTTTTTGGTCTACGGCGCAGAAGCCATGTTGCCAAACGAGATGGAGTACGAATCTCTCCGAGTCCGCAGCTTCAACGATGAACGCTACGACCCCGACCGAGTGGATGACCTCACCCGATTGGAAGAGGCCCGTGAGGCAGCCCTCATCCAGTCGGCCAAATATCTTCAAGGGCTCAGAAGATACCACAGTCGCAACGTTCGAGCACGAGCTTTCATCGTTGGCGACCTGGTCCTACGCAAGATCCAGACCACCAAAGACCATCACAAGTTATCCCCCTTATGGGAGGGACCGTACATAATCGCCAAGGTGACTCGGCCCGGTGCATACCGGCTAAAGCGTGAAGACGGCTCTATGGTGGAGAACTCCTGGAACATCGAACATCTTCGACGATTCTATGCCTAACTTGGCTAAGGCTTCATGTTTTCCTTGACTGCCAACCTCAAGCAAGATGACTTCTTGAGTTAGCAGTCGGGGGCTGTACATACGTCAATAAAGCTTAAGTTTTCCTCATCAACTTCTGTGCATGATTTGGTTTATCATTGTTTAATGTTCTTCGATTCGAGTTCAGTGTCTAAGGACTGAGAGTTTTCCGATGACCTAATCGAGCCTAGGCTTGGTGACAAATGACGAAAACTACTTAAGAAATTTCACACAAAAACTCGGATCAAGGCATTAACATAAATAAACTAAATATATCACAAGTTCTACATCGAGCATCACGACTACACGACATTTACAAGAAAATGTTTGAAAGACGAATCAGATCCGGAAATTGTTCACTACATCAACGGAGATCTTCTTTGCTGACTCCTGCGCCTCACTCAGCATATCCAAGGCCTCGCTCGTCTCGTGGTTCCGTCGCAAAGCCCTCCCGACCGAGTGGATATCCACTGGGGTAAAGGGACTTGGTCCGTGCAAGAGCCAGACCAGCCCCATATTGGTCGCTTCAGTGATGTTGGCCGATATTGGTCGAGCCCTTCGCAGCTTGTCAAAATTTCTAACGGCTCTAGCGAACTGCCCCGACTCCTTGATGGAATAAAGACAGCAAGATTGGCGCGGCAGCATTGGCGACCTCTTCTCGGGCCTCCCCGGCTCGTTTGACCCGCTCAAGCAAGACGTCATATTGAGCTTGGGTCTTAACCTTGTAAGCTGCCAAAAGCATCTAATCATGCAAAGCACTCGGAAATAAAGCAGCGCAAGGAGTGTTACTTCAAGGAGGCTTACCTTCAAACTCGGCCTCCATCTCGGCTTTGTCGAGGCTGACTGCCTCCAGCTGGACTTGAAGCGAATGGACCTCCGAAGAATTTTCTACAAGGAAAGAAGATCATCAGCAACCGGGGTTAACATAAGAATCATGAAGAAACTTGGAGAAATGGGCTTACTCCCGATTGATCCCCGGAGGTCGAGGTTCGCCTCCCGAAGCTCTGCGATCTCTCTCCTTAAAGCCGCCTCCCTCGACACGGCCTCCTCCTGAGTGGTCTTCAGCTTTCGCTGAACGTCCTCTAAGGAGTTCAGGTGAGGAACTAGCTTCTCCAGCACCTCGGACTTCGCCATGGAGTGACAGTACTCCTTCTGCGCATGAAATTAGAAGAGTGACCGACTGGAAAAGTGTGATAACACAATAAAAGAAAAAGACTAAGGCTTACGTTGAGTAGCCGAGTCGTTTCGTTCAAACTTTCGACAAGGGCATCCCTTTCATCTCTCTCGGCCTGCCTGTCCAGTATGATGCCCTGCCTTTGACCCTCCGAGTCCCGCCACTCAATCTTAATTGGGGGAACCCAGGTTTCAGAGGACTGCAACCTGGGGATTTCCTCCACTGTGGCTGGCGAACAAGAAGAACAAATGAAGACATGAAAGATTCAAACTGAAAGAGCAAAAGAATACTTTGATACAAATCTCACCAGCTTCGGTGGCTGCGCGCTTAGGTGGAGCGGCCCGGCTGGCCTCCTCCCTCTGGCTCTTCGCCGAGTGGCCCTCAGTCGGGGCTGCTCGAGCCGCGGCCTGAGGTTTCCTGGCCGTTGACTGGCTTCCAGCCGGGACATCCCGGCTGGCGGCCGGGGGCTCCTTCCTCGGGGCATCCTTCTTCGGAGGCGAAGGTTGTTTGCCCGGAGCGCTCACGCTCGGTTGCGAGCTCTGGGGCTTTGGCTCTGCAGGCTTTGGCACCTCGGGAACTGCGGCAGGGGTCGGCCCTTCACCTCCCCCGGCAGGATCTATGTCCTGGGGCCTAATGCGACAATGAATACAGCTGGGGTAAAGATAAAGAAAGCTTTCAACGAAAAAGTTCGGACTTCGGTTATAGAGCATACCTGGACGACCGGCGGATCTTCGGCGCCGTCCGCGGTGATCGCCTTAGAGGAGGGGTCTCGATTGGAGGAGCCGGGACGTCATTGTCCGAATCCTCGATGATTAGCCTCCTTTTGCTCGCCCGCTTGTTTGTGTCCTCACTCGGCGTCGCCCGCTTCCCGACTAGTTCGCTTTGGATCTTGATCCCGCCAGCCGGCTTCTTGGCGGGGCGACGCGGCGCGTCATCGTGGGACACCTTGTACGGCTTGGAGGTAACAGAAGCATTTTCCTGCAAGAGAAGTTTGCACAACACTAAGAGACAAGATATCAAGATTGAAAGACATTATGAAGCAACCAGTCGGCTTACCGGAGGAGAAGGTAGGTGGATGCTGAAAGGGAGAACTGGCAGAATGAGGGCGCGCTCAACTGCAATTCCAGTCGAGAAGATCTTGTACATCCGGATCTTCAGGATTTCGTAGCTGAGCGTATCTGGATCTTCCCGATTGGGGTCCTTCCCACCTTCGTACTCGAAGGCCGGCTTTGATCTCTCCTTGATCGGAGCCAGTCGACACCGGATGAAGTGCCGAGTGATCGCTCGTCGCGAAGACCCTTCGTTTCATTGCCGGGATCTTCGCAGCGGTTTATTGGCCTCGTCCCAATCTTGGGCTACCGGCGGTGCTCCAAGTTGGCCTGGGGACAGAGGGGAAGACCGACGAAGGCTGGCAGGCTGGGTTCGAGGTTCTTAATGTAGAACCAGCCCGCGTGCCATCCCTTATTGGAGGATTTTAGAGGGAGAGAGAAGTACTCCTTGCGGAGAGATCCGCGGAGTTGGAAACCTGCCCCGCCAACGACGCATGGGTGGTCTTTATTCGGATGTGGTTTAAGATAAAACATGTGGCGGAAGATATGGAAGTGGGGGAGGATGCCGAGGAATGCTTCGCACACATGAATAAAGAGAGCGATGTGAAGCATCGAGTTCGGGTTCAAATGGTAGAGTTGAAGCCCATAATAATCCAGGAGCCCCCGGAAGAACTCGGAGGTGGGAAGGCTGAACCCTCAATAGAAGAAAGAAGTAAAAACAACGAACTCACCGGTGTTCGGGGTTGGAAAGTCCTCACCCACCGCCGGGCGCCAACCCACGATCTCCTTTGGCGGAAGCACGCCGTGCTTCACCATCTCTTTGAGGGTGGATTCCCTCACATCCGATGCGGCCCATTGGTCAAACGGAATCCTCTTCTCTTCTGCCATGAGTGTGGTGTTGATGGGAAGTGGATCTGGTCGGAAAAAGTGGGGATTTTGACAAGGGAACTTGGGAGATTTGGCTGCGGAAGCTGGTTGTTGCAAAGAGCGAGTTCCTAGATGGATGGATTTGGGAGCGCGCGAGTCTAGGGTTCTCCGCAGGGAACTGGTGAACAGTGCTGCGAAAAGGGGAATCTTTTGGAAGATGAAGAGGCGGGGACGACCTCGTGCCTTTATAGAAAGATTTGAGGGTTGCGCTAGGTTTTCTTGTGATTGGGCCGAGCCCATAAGGAAATCTACGGCCCAGTTAAGGTGTGGCCCGACGCGTGTCCTTAGGGACTTAAGCGGATGAGCTTAAGCAGATTTGCCCTGGCAATATCCACGTGTCCGAATGCCCTATACCTTTGAAAATCCTTTCATACCGCGATTTGCTTGACTTCATGAGAAGCTGGCGCGATGCAACTTGGAAGGTGACCAACAGTGAAGCTTTTTATGGCTGCCTTGATGACAAGGGCTGTTTGGTTTTTTAGCATTTGATTAAGTGATTTTATCAATGCTATTTTTTCATCTTGGTGAAGATCTTTATAGATTGAGACCAGTATTGTGGCAGGAGCTATTTAATAACTTGGTCATATTTTTCATACGATTGAAAGAACTTGTTTTCCCATGAGGGATGATTAAAATATTTGTTTCGGGATGACTCGGGCAGATCCACTCAGATAAGCATGAGCTTACCGAGTGCTTTTTACCCGCTAGGGTTGATTGAGTTAATTGTTCTAAGATGACTCGGGCAAATTTACTCGGATAAGCATAAGCTTGCCGAGTAATGAGGTTGCTTTAGCTTGAGCTAAGCATCTGCATGAGAATGATTTTTTATAGTTCTTGACTATATGTTTAGTCTGTTTTTGACTAACCATATAGTCGGGGGCTACACCTAATTAGGTGCATCAGGAGATGCACCTAGATCTTTATTTTTGAGAATTTTTTAGATATTTTCCAGCCCTTCACAGTCTTTGGAGCCACTCGGGAAGATTCAGGCAGAGATGATGGAATCACTCGGCGCCAAAAGCACTCGATCAAAGAGATTTTTGGTTGTGTGCTGTTTTGGTTTGAAGTTGAACTGTCTCGTCGACTGAAAAGGACTCGGGGGCTACTGTGGAGATTACGGCAATCGGGTATCTACATGGCAAGTTTATCCGACTGGAGGTAGGGATAGATTGCGTCTGCCATATCTGTAAACCAAACATGACTTGGGTGTTACGTTGCCGATTGAGATAAGGCAACGGCCCATAGTCACGGTTTGGTAAGATTGAGGAAACCAACTTAGAGTAAGATAGGGTTTCTGATCTGTAAGCCCTCCTCCCAAGATTATATAGGGGGGTAAGAGGCGTCCCTTGAGGGATATCCTATGTGAGATCATAGGCTAGATCAGAGATTCCAATAGGAGATCAGCTTTTAGCCTTCAGCTTTAGATCACGAGATCAATAGAGACACTCGGTGGATCGAATCCACCGAAACAGGAGTAGGGTATTACCTCACGAGAGGGCCTGAACCTGTCTAAACCCTCTTCTTCTTCTAACCCATCGTGCTTGGCGATCTCGACTGCGACCCCAGAAAATATATTGCCGAAACCAAGTTTCGACAATCATATAGCTTGCTGCTGTGAAGGGACTGGATCCATGCCAATTGTTTCATCCCTTCTACCAAGCACCAGAGCTTAATCCAATGGCAGGATGACAAAGTTGAAATTGTGCAAGCCGACTGTTCAGTAAACATTGCCAATGCCGATATTAACCCTTTGAGAGATGGATGGCATCGATTGCTTGTCCGGCAAAGTTTGGGAAGTCGATTATCTAAAAGTGTTCGATTCTGAAATACAGCCAATTGGAGACGAAGAGCCCCAACTGCTGCTTTGAGGGCGTCGTGAAGGGGTCAAGCTTCTACACAAAGGACACTGTAGATGATCTCGATGGCAAGCTAGGACAAGGCTTTATGTCGGCCGATGACTTAGAAGAAGTCGATATAGGCTCAGGAGATAGGCCCAGGCCGACATTCATTAGTAAAAATTTGTCTTCTCAATTTATAACCAAGCTTATAGAACTTTTGAAGGAATATAAAGATTATTTTGCTTGGGAGTATTTTGAGATGCCAGGGCTTAGCCGACCGATTGTTGAACACCGGCTCCCTATCAAACCTACATATCGGCCGTTTAAGCAAGCACCTAGAAGGTTCAAGGCCGATATGTATGATGCTATCAAGACCGAAATTACTCGTTTGTATGATGTTGGTTTCATTCGGCCCTGCCGATATGCTGAATTGGTTTCTAATATAGTTCCAGTGATCAAGAAGAACGGCAAACTTAGAGTGTGTATTGACTTTCGAGATCTAAACAAAGACACCCCTAAGGATGAACACCCAATGTCGATTGCCGATTTGTTGGTTGATGCTGCTTCAGGGCACAAAATCATAAGTTTTATGGATGGCAATGCAGGGTACAATCAAATTTTCATGGCAGAAGAGGACATTCATAAGACTGCTTTCAAATGTCCTCGTGCAATTGGCTTATACGAGTGGGTTGTAATGACCTTTGGTTTGAAAAACGCTAGAGTTACATATCAGACGACCATGAATTACATTTTCCATGACTTAATAAGCTTATTGGTTGAGATCTACATTGATGACGTGGTTGTGAAGTCGAAAGAAGTTGACGACCATATAGCCGATTTAAGAAAAGTTCTCGAGAGAACAAGGAAATATGGCCTGAAGATGAATCCCACAAAGTGTGCCTTTGGCGTATCGACTGGACAGTTTTTGGGCTTTCTTGTCCATGAAAGGGGGATTGAAGTTACATAGAGAAGCATTAATGCAATAAAAAATATTCAGCTTCCACAGGACAAGAAGCAATTGCAATCACTAGTCGACAAGGTAAATTTTATCAGAAAATTTATATCAAATTTGTCTGGGAAGATGGAGCCATTTACACCTTTTTTAAGGTTGAAAACCGACCAGCAGTTTACTTGGGGGACAGAGCAACAAAATGCCTTAGACAACATCAAGAAATATTTGAGTGCCCCTTCAATATTGATTCCTCCGTAGAAAGGGGTGTCTTTCAAGTTATACTTGTCATTCGATGAGAAGTGGCTCAGTATTGATCCAGGAGTTCGAGGGTAAAGAAAGAGCAATTTTCTATTTGAGCAGAAGGCTTCTGGATGCTGAGACAAGGTATTTCTCGGTGGAGAAGTTGTGGTTATGCCTGTATTTTTCATGCATGAAGTTAAGGCACTATTTTCTATCCAATGAGTGCACGATAGTCAGCAAAGCCAACGTGGTCAAGTATATGCTATCGGCTCCCGTGCTAAAAGGAAGAGTTGGTAAATGGATCTACGCCTTGACAGAGTTTGATCTCAGGTATGAATCACCCAAGGCAATCAAGGGACGGGCCATATCCGATTTCATCGTTGAGCATCGTGATGACTCAATCGGCTCAGTTGACATAGTTCCTTGGACTTTATTTTTTGATGGATCGGTTTGTACTCATGGTTGCGGTATCGGCTTAGTCATCATATCACCTAGGGGGGCAAGTTTTGACTTTGCTTACACAATCAAGCCCTATGCTACCAACAACCAAGCCGAGTACGAAGAAGTTCTCAAAGGATTGCAACTTTTGAAAGAAGTTGAACCCGATTCTATGGAGATCATGGGTGATTCATTGTTGGTCATGAATCACCTAGCTGGAGAGTATGAACGCAAAAATGATATGTTGATGGCCTACTACGAAAATTACCGAGAATTGATGAAAATTTTTTGGCTGGTGACCTTGACACATATTCCTCGAGAGCAAAATGTTGAAGCCAATGATTTGGCCTAGGGGGCATCGGGATACAAGCCGATGGTCAAGGACATCGAGGTTGAAATTGCTACGATCGCAGTCGATGATTGGAGGTATGATGTTTATAATTATCTCATGAATCCTTCTCAATCGACTTCGAGGAGGTTGTGATACAAGGCTTTAAGATATATTTTGCTCGACAATGATCTATATTATCGGACGATTGATGGAGTGCTATTAAGATGTTTAAGTACCGATCAAGCCAAGGTTGTGATGGGTGAAGTGCATGAAGGCATATGTGACACTCATCAATGGGTTCATAAAATGAAATGGCTGCTTCGACGAGCCGGGTATTTTTGGCCAACAATGTTGAAGGATTGCCTCAAGTTTATATTGGTTGTCAAGATTGTCAGAAATTCGAAGCTATTCAATGGGCACCAGCGTCAGTGTTAACGCCAAAATTTGGTAAGCCCTGGAGTCTCCATCGGCTAAGTATTCATATCGGCTGAAAGTAGAATCGGCTGAGAGTTCTGCGTTAGCTGATGGAGGATCAATATCTTCAGCAGTCGGATTCTGGTTAGATTCGGTTTGGAAAGATCTTATCCAGAAGATATTGAGTTCAAGAAGGATATGGCTTGTATCTATTAATTAGGATAAGTTTGTTAACTTTCTACTTTATCTTTAGGAAAGTGTGTTAGTATCCGGTAAGGATTCAGCTTGTTTCCTTTTATCTTTAGGAAAGTTTGAATGGTAATATGTTAGGATCTCTGTTAGCCTGCGGGTATAAATATGTAAGCCCGGGGTCCATGTAAATCAATCCTCACGATCAATACAATTCGATGCATCGCCACCTTTTACCTTTTCCACTTTGTTCATCATCCGGCGAGACTTGGCACCCGATGCGGGGCTGCATCGGCTTTGATCTCCGACGAAGAGGTAAGTCCAAGGTCCCGCCGGCCTAGGTATATCGTATCTATCTTTAGTTTCATTACCGTTCATAGATACATCGGCTTAGTTAGGACTTTCTCGGTTAGGTCCGATATTCTGATCAAGTCGATGTTTCTGATCAAGAAGGACTGAATTACAAAATGAATTGACAGCCAATGACTATCACAATCTTATGGTAGACGAATCGGAAGATTTGGTCCAATCCAGGCTGCATGCTTTGGAAAAGGTGACTAGGGATAAGGAAAGAATCGCTCGTCATTACAACAAGAAGGTTGTGTCGAAATCATTTTCAGAAGGCGAGTTGGTTTGGAAGTTGATCTTGCCGATTGGTACTCGTGACAATAAATTCGGCAAGTGGTCACCAAATTGGGAAGGGTCATTTAGAATTTAGAAGTGTGTTTTCAAAGGAGCTTACATGTTGCAAGGTCTTGATGAAGAAATTTTTGGAAGGGCTCTCAACAGGAAGTACTTGAAAAAAATATTATCCAAGTGTGTGGATCAATTCATGATTCGGCTGTGTCGAGCCGATACATGGTAGCCGATGTATTTACATCGCCTTTAGATGGTCGATATGACTCATATCGCCCTTAGTCTTCTTATTCTTGTCATAATCAGCTGTGCTCTACCGATATATGTTGTCCGATATAAGTTATATCGCCCTTATTCTTTTTATTCCTACCATAATCGGTTATGATTTGGCTAATAGATGATGGTTGATTCTGTGTGATGTGGTCCTCAAGCTATAATTTTATCAATGATCGGTTGACATTGTAAAATTAGGGGGCATATATACATACACAAGTGAAATCAAGTGGACTTCAAAAAGTATTCCATGCAGAATAAATTATGAGAATCGGCAGATATTATATTACAAGATGTGGAGCCGATTTTACAAAGTTGCCGACACGAAAGATTATATTACAAGTGTTTACAGGAGTTCACAAAATGTCTAAGTCCAAGACTATTACAATCGGCTTAATGAGATAGAAAGTCATTTATGGCCGATATTCTTTGCGCCGGACTTGGTCAATTTCTTCAATAGCCTTGTGTTAATGCCAGAATTTGGTAAGCCCGGAGTCCCCATCGGCTGGGTTCATATCAGCTCAAAGCTAGTATCGGCTTAGAGTTCTGCATCAGTCGATTGGGGGTTTTCTGTTATCAACAGTTCCAGCAGTCGGATTCTTGTTAGATTTGGTTTGGGAAGATCTTATCCAAAAGACACCAAGTTCAAGAAGGATACAGCTTGTATCTATTAATTAGGAAGAATTTGTTAGCTTTTTATTTTATCTTTAGGAATGTTTGTTAGTGTCCAATAAGGACTCGGTTTGTTTCCTTTTATCTTTAGAAAAGATTGAGTCGTAATCTGTTAGGATCTTTGTTAGCCCATGGGTATAAATATGTAAGCCTGGGGTTCATGTGATCTAGCTTCTACGATCAATACAATTCGGCGCATCGCCACCTTTTACCTTTTCCACTTTGTTTATCATCCGACGAGACATGGCACCTGACGCGGGGCTGCATCGGTTAGGTTCGATCTCTAGCGAAGGGGTAAGTCCAAGTGTTGCCGATCTGGTATATCGTCTCTATCTTTAGTTTCATTACTGTTTATAGTCACATCGACTTAGTTAGGACTTTCTTGGTTAGGTTCGATATTCTGATCAAGTTGAGGTTTCTTTAAACATAATGTCGCTTTAGATAGATTCGTTATATCCATCACGTTAGACAAATCTATCGGCTCATTGAGTATTAGATTATCATATACAACTCATGTTGCATCGGTTAGGTCTGACCTACTAGATTGTTGTTGATAATCTATGTCTTGTTAAGTCGATAGATTTACGCTAATTTTTCATCGGAGGGTTAGCCGATCCTATCTGATGTGTTAAATTTCTTCTTGATAGTTTTGCTATCTTGGTTAAATTTAACACATGACCACTTTGATTGGCGTCATATCGGCTTGTTTGAATCTATCAGGCAACCATCAACCTTATGCTGCATCGGTTAGGTTTGACCTACGAGGTTGTGGTTATAAGTTAGATTATTTAAGTCAGTAGGCATCAATCATTGTTTCACCGGGGTTTCAACCGATGAGTTATATGGACGTTGCATCGGCTTACAAGGATTATATACAGAGTTGGTTTTAGCCAATTGCAGCAAAGGTTTCTAACCACTTGGATTTAACGACATGGACCCCAGCCGATGTGTGCTTTAATCTTCATATCAATGTCTATTTTATCCTGTGATTGGTTTATACTATACTACATTTGTGGAGATTATGGCAATCGGGTATCTACATGGCAAGCTTATCCGACTGGAGATAGGGATAGGTTGTGCCTACCAAATATGTAAACCAACTACGACTTGGGTATTACGTTGCCGATTAGATAAGGCAACGGCTCATAGTCATAGTTTGGTAAGATTGAGGAAACCGACTTAGAGTAAGATAGGGTTTCCGATTTGTAAGCCCACCTCCCAAGACTATATAAGGGGGATAAGGGGCGTCCCTTGAGGGATATCGTTTTTAGATCATATGCTTCATGAGAAGTTAGATGAGCTTTTAGCTTTAGATACACGAGATCATGAGATCAATAAAGACACTCGGCGGATCGAATCCCGAAAGTAAGTAGGGTATTACCTCACGAGAGGGCCTGAACTGTCTAAATCTTCTTTTCCTCCTAACCCATTGTGCTTGGCGATCTTGACTGCGACCCCGAAATTACATTGCCGAAACCAAGTTTCGACGGTTGGCGCGCTGTAGTAGGGGACCGCGCGTCGAGACTTCTTCAACAAATATCGCCAACAAGCGTGATGGGATCTCCTTCAAGATTCGGCGACTTCGCCGCCTACTTCATCGACAGTTCCTCCTTCGACTCGGATTCGGACCAGTCGGAAGGAGAAATCCACTCGACACCGTTCGGACTTCCGAACAGCGCCACGATCTACAACGACATCTTGAAGACCAAGATGCAATCTACTTTCTTCGACGACGGACTTCACTCGGCACCATTCGGATTACCGAATACCGCCGAAATATGCGCCAATCTTCTCACCTCCCAACGGAGGCGATCTATTCGGACGAAGACCTCTCGATGCCGTTTGGGTTACCAAACGTCGCTGAGATCTACAGCAAACTTCTCTCCCCGAGTCGACGGCGACCCACTCGGAGGAGCCCACACCCCCAAGCTCGACTCGGACCGGAACGATCCGGACCGGGCTACCCAGATCAAGGGAGGTCGCCGTCATCCTCCCATCATTCGGCTCCTGCTCATCTTCGGAGCTCAATGGATACCTCAGCTCCGCCGGCTTCGACGACCTCTATGGCATCCCCTCGACGAAGCCGACAACTCCAACTACCGCATGGACTATGAGCCGAAGTGTTTTGATGTCCTCATGGCCGAGCCGGACGAGTCCGACTCAGCCATGGCCAAGAGGCTCGTGAAGGAGAGCGGGCCAAGATTGAGCACGAGCGCAAGACGGCCGAAGAGGAGAAGCAACGCAAGGACGAGGCCGACAAGAGGAAGCGGGACCTACGTACCTGGACGATCCGCCGGGAGGCCATCCTCCAAACGCGGGTTCGCAACATCAACATTTTCCAAACGCCACAAGAAACGCTGTTGCCGCGCTCACTCTCTTGGACACCGTCATGGAGACGGCACCCGCCAATGTGACTCCGATACTCGACAAGATCAAGACCATCGTCGCAGCCATAGCTAACGGCCACCCCACCACCTCGGCACGAAGGCCGACAGAGTCCGTGGCTGAAACGCCCGACAAAGTCGACTCCCGCCTCTAAGGTCGGGAGACTATAAGAGGCCCGAGCCAGATCGGTCGACAACAAGGCCAAGAGGCCCACCCCACGAGTCCACGCAAGTACCGGGAGCAAACGGGCGACTCCGCGACAAACGACACGGATGTCCACCCGTCCACCATCGCGTCAGCCGCAACAACAGCTCCAACTATCCAACCAGCCAACCGAAGACCCCGCCGAGTGATCTACGGGAAGTCCTCGATCGCCGCTACCAGGAACAAGACCGACGCACTCGGGAAGATCGGAGGGGATCACCCGATAGCGGCGACGACGGAATGCCAGCTTTCACTCGGGAGCTTCGCCGAGTGCACTGGCCGAATGGTTTTAAGCCAACAGGAATAGAGAAATATGACGGCAAGACCGACCCCGAGTCGTGGCTTACCGTGTATACTCTCGCCATCCGCGCAGCAGGCGATGACAACAAGGCTATGGCCAATTATTTGCCCGTGGCCCTCGCCAACTCAGCCAGGAACTGGCTCACGAGCCTGCCAAGAGGCTCAATCGGCTCGTGGAGCGAGCTGAGGGACCACTTCATCGCCAACTTCCAGGGCACCTTCGAGAGGCCTAGCACACACTTTGACTTATACAACGTCATCCGAAGCCGGACGAGCCTCGAAGGATTACATTCGGCGCTTCTCCGAAAAGCGCAACAAGATCCCCAACATCACCGATGGCATCATCATCGCCGCCTTCCAGAAGGGAGTCCGTGATGAACTGTTGATCGAAAAGTTTGGGCGCAAGCCACCGAAGACGGTGAAACAAATGTTCGAGACGGCGAACTCCTACGCCAAGTCCAACGATGCAATCAAGGCGGCACGCCAAGACCGGCCTGACAAAAGGGATGACAAGCACTCGGAAGGAAGCCGACATCCGAGGAAGGATAACAGCAGCAACAATCAGGCCCAGAAAGATCGCAAGCGTCGGCACCAAGACCTGGTTGCCACAACGTCCGATTCTCAACACAGTCGCCGAGTTGCGGCTTACGATGCGATCATGAACGATCGTGAACGCTCAGTACACGCATCATCTACAAGCAATTCTCAGAGCAATATGCGGCACGGTTAAACAAGAAGCCGACTAATGAAACCGGTCCATCGAGAACCAAGAAGAACAACCCGACTAGAAATTCGGAGCCTTTTCAAGGCCACGTGGGCGAGCTGAATCACATATTCGGGGGCCGCAGGCTTATAAGTCCAAGAGGAAGCAAAAGCTGATGGACCGCGAGGTCAACGCAGCACAACCCGAAGTCCCACAACATCTACGATGGTCGGAGGTGGCCATCACGTTTAATCGCTCGGATCATCCCGACCGAGTGGTTCACCTAGGCAGTATCCCTTGGTACTCGACCGGTGTTCGGAACATCAAGCGAAGCGCGTCCTCATCGATGGGGGCAGCGTCCTCAATCTACTGTTCGCCAAGACCCCGGATGAGATACAAATCCTAAGAACTGAGTTGAAGGCAAGCTCAGCCCCCTTCCACAGAGTGATCCCGGGGCTGTCGCCCATACCACTCGGGCACATCGCCTTTCCATTCACCTCCGGAGTTTGCGAGAATTTCCGAACGGAGAATACCACCTTCGGGGTGGTCGACTTCAAAGACGGCCTACCACGCGATCAACGGAAGGCCTGCACTCGCCAAATTCATGGCGATACCACACTACACTTACCTCTGCATGAAGACGCCTGGGCCTAACGGCGTCATCACCTTGCGCAGCGATGTCAAACAAGCCTTCACCTGTGACGAAGAAAGCTGCGATATGGCCCAATCTTGTGAGAGATCACGTGGCCAGGAAGAAATCCGACTGGCTACATCAACATCTGAAGAGGGTGAAATTTCTACAAAGAGGATAGCCAAGTCGGGACAAGGCGACGCCAAAACGAAGAAAATCTTCCTTGATCCAGTCGTCAAGATATCTTCAAGGACTTAGAAGATACCACAGTCGCAATGTTCGGGCGCGAGCTTTCATTGTCGATGATTTGGTTCTACGCAAGATCCAGACCATCAAGGACCATCACAAATTATCTCCACTATGGGAAGGACCATACATAATCGCGAGGTGACTCGGCCAAGAGCATTTCGACTAAAGTGCGAAGATGGATCTATGGTGAAGAACTCCTGGAATATTGAACATCTTCGACGATACTATGCTTAAATTGTCGTAAGTTTCATGTTATTCTTGATGCCAATCTCAAGCAAGATGACTTCTTGAGTTGATAGTCGGGGCTGCATACGTGTCAATAAAGCATGGTTTTCTTCGACAACTTGTTTATATTTGGTTTATCATTGTTTAATGTTTCTTGATTTGAGTTTAATAGATAAGGACTGAGAATTTTTGATGACCTAATCAAGCTTAGGCTTGGTGACGATCGGACGAAAATTACTTAAGAAATTTTCTATGAAGACTCGGGTCAAGGCATTAACATAAATAAGCTAGATACCTACAAGTTCACATCGGAGGCATAAAGAGACCAAGATGATTAAACTTACTCCCGACTGAACCTCGGATGACAAGGGAATCTTGGAGGCTGGATGCGGAAGACGGCTTGTGATGGAACAAGAGTTCCTAGATGGATGGATTTGCATGTACATGAGTTTAGGGTCTCTCCAGAGCGGTGAACAAGTCTTGTGAAAGAGGAAATTTTGGGGAAGATGAAGTGT
This sequence comes from Oryza australiensis, assembly GCA_019925245.2. Lineage (NCBI taxonomy): Eukaryota > Viridiplantae > Streptophyta > Magnoliopsida > Poales > Poaceae > Oryza > Oryza australiensis. The sequence goes on from JAIFGZ020000228.1 coordinate 98,985, forward strand.
CGAGGATGACCTCGAGGCTTCGCAAAAGACTTGAGGGTTTTTGCCAAGTTATCTCGCGATTGGGCCGAGCCCATGAGAGACTTGCGGCCCGGCTAAGGTGTGGCTTGACACGTGTCCTTAGGGACTTAAGTGGATGGACTTGAGCAGATTTCCCCGGCAATATGCGCGTGTCACATAGCCCAATACCTTTAAAATCCTTTCATACCGCGGTTTGCATAACTTCATGAGAAGTTGGCACGATGCAATTTGAAAGGTGACAAACATTAAGCTTTTCATGGCTGTCCCGATGACAGAACTGTTTGGTTTTAAGCATTTGATTAAATGATTATATCAATGCTATTTTTTCCACCTTGGTGAAGATCTTTTTAGATTAAGACCAATATTATGGCAGGAGCTATTTAATATTTTGGTCATATTTTTCAGATGACTGAAAATTTGTTTACCCATGAGGGTTGACTAAATTATTTGTCCCGAGATGACTCGGACAAGTTAACTCGGATGAGCATGAGCTCGCCGAGTGATTTTTACCCATGAGGGTTGATTAAATTATTTGTTCCGAGATGACTCGGGCAAGTTAACTCGGATGAGCATGAGCTTGCCGAATGTTTTTTACCCATGAGGGTAGATTAGATTATTTGTCCCGAGATGACTCGGACAAGTTAACTCGGACGAGCATGAGCTTGCCGAGTGTTTTTTACCCATGAGGGTTGATTAAATTATTTGTCCCGAGATGACTCGGACAAGTTAACTCGGATGAGCATGAGCTCGCCGAGTGATTTTTACCCATGAGGGTTGATTAAATTATTTGTTCCGAGATGACTCGGGCAAGTTAACTCGGATGAGCATGAGCTTGCCGAATGTTTTTACCCATGAGGGTTGATTAGATTATTTGTCCCGAGATGACTCGGACAAGTTAACTCGGACGAGCATGAGCTTGCCGAGTGTTTTTACCCATGAGGGTTGATTAAATTATTTGTCCCGAGATGACTCGGACAAGTTAACTCGGATGAGCATGAGCTTGCCGAGTGTTTTTTACCCATGAGGGTTGATTAAATTATTTGTCCCGAGATGACTCGGACAAGTTAACTCGGATGAGCATGAGCTTGCCGAGTGTTTTTACCCATGAGGGTTGATTAAATTATTTGTCCCGAGATGACTCGGACAAGTTAACTCGGACGAGCATGAGCTTGCCGAGTGTTTTTACCCACGAGGGTTGATTAGATTATTTGTCCCGAGATGACTCGGACAAGTTAACTCGGATGAGCATGAGCTTGCCGAGTGAATTAATTTCTTACCCATGAGGGCTAAATAAATTATTTGTTCCGAGACGACTCGGGCGAACTACTCGGATAAGCATGAGCTTGCCGAGTGATGTGATTTTCTATGATTGCTTTAGCTTGAGCTAAGCATTTATATGAGACTTATTTGTTCCGAGATGACTCGGGCAAATTTTCGGGATGACTCGAGAAGATCAGCTCGGATAAGCATGAGCTTACCGAGCGATTTGATTTCTTACCCATGAGGGATGATTGAAATATTTGTTCCGAGATGACTCGGGCAGATCCACTCGGATAGACGTGAGCCTACCGAGTGCTTTCCACCCACTAGGGTTAATTGAGTTATTTGCTCTGGGATGATTCGGGCAAATTCACTCGGACGAGCACGAGCTTGACGAGTGATGAGGTTGCTTTAGCTTGAGCTAAGCATCTACATAAGAATGATTTTTTATAGTTCTTGACTATATGTTTAGTCTATTTTTGACTAACCACATAGTCGGGGCTACATCTAATTTGGTGCATCGGAGATGCACCTAGATATTTATTTTTGAGAATTTTTGAGATATTTTCCAGCCCTTCACGTCTTTGGAGCCACTCGGGAAGATTCAGCAGAGATGATGGAATCACTCGGCGCCAGGAGCACTCGGCCAAAGAGGTTTTTGGCTGCGTACTATTTTGGTTTGAAGCTGAGTTGTCTCGTCGACTGAAAAGGACTCGGGGGCTACTGTGGAGATTATGGCAATCGGGTATCTACATGGCAAGCTTATCCGACTGGAGATAGGGATAGGTTGTGCCTACCAAATATGTAAACCAACTACGACTTGGGTATTACGTTGCCGATTAGATAAGGCAACGGCTCATAGTCATAGTTTGGTAAGATTGAGGAAACCGACTTAGAGTAAGATAGGGTTTCCGATTTGTAAGCCCACCTCCCAAGACTATATAAGGGGGATAAGGGACGTCCCTTGAGGGATATCGTTTTTAGATCATATGCTTCATGAGAAGTTAGATGAGCTTTCAGCTTTAGATACACGAGATCATGAGATCAATAAAGACACTCGGCGGATCGAATCCCCGAAACAGGAGTAGGGTATTACCTCACGAGAGGGCCTGAACCTGTCTAAATCTTCTTTTCCTCCTAACCCATTGTGCTTGGCGATCTTGACTGCGACCCCAGAAATTACATTGTCGAAACCAAGTTTCGACAACATTGTTATATCATCATGTTATCGTCGGCCGATCGCCTCTATATAGAAGTTTGCTCATCAACACGGCCGATGGACTAAAACCCTAAGTGCATCGGTCGGCATCGGCTAGAATCGCGCCATCGGCCCATCGGCTGATTGGCTGTTTTGGCTATCGGCTGTGTTTAGCCGATCGGCTGCTTTGGTTATTGGCCTATCGGCTGATATGCTTTATACTTTGCTGCTTTGTATATCTTGTCAGTGGCAGGATCAAACTAACTGGCATGCCCGCGCTTCATCAATTCTAGGACTTGCACTGGAGCTAAGCAGATCTCCTTGGCAAGCGTGTAGATTTGACGTCAACACATCTTTTGACATGCCATGTGAGATCCATGTCGACGGTACGGATTTGGCGTCAACACCTTGGCATCGGTTGCATCGGTTCCCGAGATTGGCTTCAAAGCTTTTGTGAGATCTGCCAGATTTTTCATTGAAGCCTTCAACTTAGATTTTTGATCCTCGATGGCTTTGGGAAGGTTGGCGATACATTGCTTCTCTGATGATATGTCAGCATCGAGCTTGGCGAGCTCAGCTGCCACTTCTTCCCTCCGCTTGCGTAGCCGATCGAGGTTGGTGTTGGGCTCGGTCGTCATTCATCCAGCTTGGCCTTCTCGGTGATGATTACTTGTCGATTGGTTTTGACAGTTGCCTCTAGGGCCTTCTTTTCTCGTCGATCAGCTAATCTTTGCATAGCCCTTTCAAACTTATGCCGATGAAGCTCCAGGTAGGTAGCCGGAGAGATGATGTCGCCAATTGATCGGGAGCTGATCTTGGATCTCTTCAAATCTTCCCCTTATTGCTCCGTAGTCGGTGACTAGGAAGGCAAGGGAGCTCTCCAGACGGTTGGCTATATCTGATAAAGTTGCCCTCATGTCATCGGCTACAGGGGCTAAGGTCTTGTTGATATCTTCCTCGTCATCCATGAACTCTTTAATATCAAATGGAAACAAATCGGCTAGAGTCTGCAGAATGAAAGTTAAGATGGTTAAGTGTTAGACAAATTTAAATGGCCGATTTGGAGTCAAGAAGAAAGAACTTACTGGGATGACGGTAGCCGATGCGACTTCTTCCTCAATGTTGTGGCTGCCCCTAGCAGATTGAGTTTGCTCACTTGACGCATGGGGGGCAGGCGTTAGAGCGCGAGGAGGCTGCAAAAGGGAAAAATGCAAGGTTGGTCGGGCATCGGCTAATTGAGAATTTAAAAACAGTTCAAAATTAAGATTACCGATGGAGCTGGAGCCAACTTCTTCTTCTGCAAGACAAAAAACTGAATGAGGGGCTGCATGTGAATATAAAGGAAGAGAATTTTAGACAAGTACATACCGGCTGATGTAACACCCTGAAAATTGAGGAATTTAAAACTGGGAATTAAAAATCAGAACTTACAAAAACTTTTGGTTTATTGCTTCTATTCGTGTTTACTGCTTCTTATTTGCCAGCTTTGTTGCATGAAATTTATTATGGGAGTGATTCATCTTGATGATTTAAAAAAAAACCAAATGATTTGAAATCCCAAAGGGGAGAAAATTTCAAAGAAAAAGATTTGGAAATTTTAAACAAAAAGAATATAAGTATGATGGGTGAGGATTTATAAAAATATACTTGGGATAAAAACATTATTTTGTGATGGAGTAATAATATTCAAGTGAGCAAAATGAGTGATAAAATATTTTTTAAAAAAGATATATATGGGGCCTAGAGTGGTTAAAAATTATTTTGAATCAAAGTCACATTTTCTTGAATTTAGGAAAAAGGATTAAATTATATATGTAAAATATATTTTAAAATAATAAAAGTGGGTAAAAAGGGTTGAAAACATATTTTACAACTTAATTTTGGGTGTGCTAGATTTTATTTTAAATTTTAGAGGTGAAAGGAAAAAGAAATGGGAAAATAGGAAATTAAATCGGGAAATTGGAAAACTGCACTATTCATCGCGCTATATGTGTTCGACGCCGTACGGACCGCGTCGGGCCCCGTCGCCGCTCGCCCGCACGTGCGCGCGCCTCGCGCCACGCCGCGCGGCCCCAGCAGCGCGCGTGACACGCGCCGCACCCTCGCCCGAACCCCACCGCGCCTCGCCGGACCCCGCCGCCCCGCGCCGCGCCGGACCCCGCCCCGAGCGCCGCCACGCGTCGACCTCGCCGCCCGGCCCCCTCCGCACGTCGTGCCTGCGCCTTGCGCTCCACGCGCACGTCGTCGCCGCTCCCGCTCTCGCGCCGCGCCCGCCCGTCGCCCTCGCGCCGTGCGTGGCTCGCCGCGCCTCCTAGCCGCCCCGGGCCCCCCTCTTCTTCTCTCTCTCGCGGAGCTCTATAAAAGGGGGCACGAGTCTCTCCCGTTTTCCCCATCTCCACCGCCCTCGCCTCTCCCATTTTCCCCTCTTCCCCGCTGCCGTTCGCCGCCGGGTTCGCCGCAACCGCCGGCGTGCCGTTGCCGCGGGCCGCCGCCACATCGTTGCCATGCCACCGCCATCGCCGCCGCTCGGTAAGCCGCCGCTCTCCCTATTTTTCCCACCGTGCGCAGCTGAGCCATCGTCGCAGCCGCCCTGCCCCCTCGCTGCCGTCCGGCCGTGGCGACGCGAGGAAGAAAAGGGGGTAGACGGTTAAATGCGAGAGGAGAGAGAGCGCAGTACCGGGGGTTGAGAAAAAAGAGAAAAGAAAAGGAGAAAGAAGGAAAGAAAGAAAAAATGAAAAATAGGGAAAATTTAGGAAAATTAGGAAAAACTTTTGGGAAAAATTTGGGAAAAATTTGGGCAAAAATATATAGTTTTCTCATATATTTTCTCGAGCGAATTCGAGTTCAAAAATAGGAATTTCGGTGATCTCATTCTCACATCGTTTTTACTCGGAGTTTATCTATTTTCTTTTTGCCATTAAAATATGTTCTTTTGGTATTCGGACCTTCAAAGATTTAAATACCAAATCTTTTTGAACAACGCCTTTTTAAGTTTATCACCTTAATCAATTAGAGCGATATTTTGCAAAAACTCTAAAAATTCCAAACTCGCTTTTTAAATCGGATTTCATCCCAAAACTCTCACCCAAACTTGATTAAAATTTTAGGCTAAATATTTGGAATCGTTTTTATGGTTCTTTTTTATCTCTTGGTACTTTTATTGAATTCTGATCGAATTCAATTGGTTTTTCGCACGTACGAATAGCAACCGAGGAAGCAGGCACTGACTACAGTAAAGATCCCGTCCAACAAGCGTGCGAGCAAGGCAAGTCAACACTTTCCTTTGAACATATTGATCCTATTTTGCGAAATGATGTTGATTTAAACTCCCGATATGCATGCTACACACGATTGAATACCTATGCTTGATATACCATACCTTGATATTGATTACTCTTAGAAATATTCTTTGTAACCCTCGATGTGATATAACCGGAGGATATCCTCGGTAAAATGCTTAGCCATGCTTATACTAGAACCTTGCATACTCATACTTTTACAAAGAGCTATATGCTTGGGCAACTACCTTAGGGAAGGTATTTGGAACATGGCATGTGGAGACATGAGCGCCACATTGCCTTGAACATGATGAAATGAGTTTTTATGAAAACCAGAAAGGAAAAACCAATGTTTTTAGACTGGGGCGGATGGATGGATTTGGGTGGATTCTTGCAAAGGCTAGAGCCGTCCCTGGTCGATTAAGGACCGAGCCATGAGACTTATAACCTGGAACGAGCCAATACAACCGTACTTCTCGAATGTGTATAGACCTAGCGGAGTAGATAGCCGAGCGGAGGCAGTATCCCATATGAAGCGGGTACTGCCAAAGTGAGGTTATCGAAAGGCTTTGCCGTGACCATCCCATATGAAGGGATGAAAGCTCATTCAATGAGCAGTTGCGGAGTACGGGTAAAGTGTACATCCACTGCAGTGTGAGTAAATCAATCTATTCGAATATCCGTGCTCGCGGATAATGAGCGGCGTGACAAGTTTCTCCCGTGGTTAGACTCATAAATTTTAAAATGATGGGTGGGAATGCATAATGATTTTGTGTGCTGGTGGACTCAACTTCTCTAACTGCGAGAAGGGGTGGACTCCCCAGAAAACCATGATGATCCGGAGGGGGGAAGCCATCCTTGGAACCACGATGGATGGTAGACAGAACCGTCGCCGACTTAATATACTATGGAACTAAAACTTGACCTGGCTAGATGTTAGGTTTGTGAAATGATTTGTGAAAATTGGCTTTGCGCAAATAAACCATGGCCATCCTTTGAATGACCCTGTCATGTGCATCATTCCGTGTTGGTCTGCTGAGTACATTGGGTACTCACCCTTGCTATACGCACAAACCTTCAGATGGTAGAAACGAAGAACTGGAGGACCCCTATGCTTACTGCCAGGTGGGCGAAGAAGAAGAAGGCGCCTACTAGGTCTTAGTCCCCAGTCGTTGCCTGTGTTAATCGACATGCCGCCGCCTTCCATCTGCTATCTCATCTAATTTCCGCTTTTGGTTGTATCCGGACCTGTAGGTCCTGCATGTAATGATATTGCCTTCGGGCCTATTATTGTAATATTTTTGGTGTAAGACTATTCGTGCACTTTGCACCTGATAATTCAGAAATGTATTCATGGGTACCAAACTACTCGATCGAGGGAAATGGTACTGTGAACACGAATGATTTCCGTTCCAAAAACGGGGGTCTACAGAGCTGGTATCAGAGCAGTGCGACTGTAGGATAAGACCAACTGGCGCCCTACCCCTGAATAGCTGGTTAAAGTGAAATATCCCTACATAGGATTATCCTGGAAATACAGACTATTTTCACAAAACAAATATATTTTCCCTTATACTCTTGTCCCCCATTCCTCTACTAAAATTGTTTTGGTATTACCCCTCTCTGACCCTAAGTTATCTTCAAAACAGATGTCAGACCATGTTGGAGCATGGGAGATCAAGGTCCCGCGGGAGGAAGGATACGTGTCACAACTTCAGCAGTTGCTATGGAGCCTAAGATACCCGGACGCACCCACCTACCAGAGCAGGAGACATGGCACTGAAGAACACCCAGTATGGGAAGCTGCGGTTTCCATTGAGGCCCGTATGGGGGGCGAGTCACCCTATTGCTTTCATACACGTTACTACCGAGATTTGATGGAGGCAGCCCTTCAGGACGCAGCCCGCGAGGCATTCTGTCGAAACTTGGTTTCGGCAATTTAATTTCTGGGGTCGCAGTCGAGATCGCCAAGCACAATGGGTTAGGAGGAAAAGAAGATTTAGACAGGTTCAGGCCCTCTTGTGAGGTAATACCCTACTCCTGTTTCGGTGGATTCGATCCGCCGAGTGTCTTTATTGATCTCATGATCTAAAGATGAAGGCTAAAAGCTGATCTCCTATCGGAATATCCCTCAGGGGACACCCCTTACCCCCCTTATATAGTCTTGGGAGGAAGGGTTTACAAATCGGAAACCCTATCTTATTCTAAGTTGGTTTCCTCAATCTTACCAAACCGTGACTATAGGTCGATTGCCTTATCTCTATCGGCAACCGTAACACCCAAGTCAAGTTCGGCTTACAGATATAGCAGGCGCAATCTATCCCTACCTCCAGTCGGATAAGCTTGCCATGTAGATACCCGATTGCCACAATCTCCACAGTAGCCCCCGAGTCCTTTTCAGTCGATGAGACAACTCAGCTTCAAACCAAAACAGTATGCAGCCAAAAGCTTCTTTGGCCGAGTGCTTCTGGCGCCAAGTGATTCCATCATCTCTGTCTGAATCTTCCCGAGTGGCTCCAAAGACTGTGAAGGGCTGAAAAAATCTCTTAAAAATAAATATCTAGGTGCATCTCCTGATGCACCTAATTAGGTGTAGCCCCCGACTATGTGGTTAGTCAAAAATAGGCTAAGCATATAGTCATGAACTATAAAAAATTATTCTCATGTAGATGCTTAGCTCATGCTAAAGCAATCATAGAAATCTCATAACTCGGCAAGTTCATACTCATCCGAGTGAATTTGTCTGAGTTATCTCAGAACAAATAATTCAATCAACCCTCATAGGTAAAAAGCACTCGGTAAGCTCTTGCTTATCCGAATGGATTTGCCCGAGTAATCACGGAATAAGTATTTCATTCATCCCTCATGGGAAAACAAGTTCTTTCAATCATATGAAAAATATGACCAAGTTATTAAATAGCTTTTGACATAATACTGGTCTCAATCTATAAAGATCTTCACCAAGGTGGAAAACAAACAGCATTGGTAAGATTACCCGACCAAATGCCAAAAAACCAAACAGCCCTTGTTCACCAAGGCAGCTATAAAAACTCAGCTGTTGGTCACCTTCCAAATTGCATCGTGCCAGCTTCTCATGAAGTCAAGCAAACCGCGGTATGGAAGGATCTTTAAAGGTATAGGGCACTCGGACACGCGCATATTGCCAGGGCAAATCTGCTTAAGCTCATCCGCTTAAGTCCCCAAGGACACGTATCGGACCACACCTTAGCTGGGCCGTAGATTTTCTTATGGGCTCGGCCCACTCACCAGAAAACCTAGCGCAACCCTCAAATCTTTCTATAAAGATGCGAGGTCGTCCCCGCCTCTTCATCTTCCAAACGATTCCCCTTTTTCGCGGCACTATTCACCAGCTCACCGCGGAGAACCCTAGACTTGCACACTCCCAAATCCATCCATCTGGGAGCTCGCTCTCTGCAACAACCAGCCTCCACAGCCAAATCTCCCACGTTCCATCGCCAAAGATCCAACTTTTTCCAGCCAGATCCACTTCCCATCAACCCCACTCTCATGGCGAGGAAAAGAGGATTCCGTTCGACCAATGGGCCGCCTCGGATGTGAGGGAATCCACCCTCAAGGAGATGGTGAAGCACGGCGTGCTTCCGCCAAAGGAACTTGTGGGATGGCGCCGGCGGCGGGGAGGACTTCCCGACCCCAAACACCGGTGAGCTCGTTGTCTTCACTTCCTTTTTCTATTGCGGGTTCAGCCTTCCCACCTCCGAGTTCTTCCGGGGGCTTCTGGACTATTACGGACTTCATCTCTACCATCTGAACCCCAACTCAATGATTCACATAGCTCTCTTCGTTCATGTATGTGAAGCCTTCCTTGGCATTCTCCCCCACTTCCAACTCTTCCGGCGCATGTTCTATCTCAAACCGCATCCGAACAAAGATCAACCTTGCGTCGTTGGCGGGCAGCTTCCAGCTTCGCGGATCCCTCCGCAAAGATTATTTTTCTCTCCCTTGAAGTCTTCCAACAAGGGATGGCACGCGGGCTGGTTCTACATTAGAAATCTCGAACCCTCGCCCGCCTTTGTCGGTCTTCCTCCCGTCCCCAAGCCATCTTGGAGCACCGTCCCAGTAGCCCAAGGCGGGACGAAGCCAATGATCGCTCGCGAAGATCCTGGTGATGAAAAAGAGAGGTCTTCGCGGGGAACAAATCACTCGGCACTTCATCAGTGCCGACGGCGCCGATCAAGGAAAGGTCAAAACCGGCCTTCGAGTATGAAGGCGGGACGGACCCCAATCGGGAAGATCCAGATCCACTCACATACGAGATCCTGAAGATCCGGATGTACAAACTCTTCTCGTCTGGGATAGCAGTTGAGCGGGCCCTCATTCTGCCAGTCCTTCCCTTCGCATCCACCGGCCTCCTCCTCCGTAAGCCGATGGTTGCTTCATAATATCTTTCAATCTTGACATCTTGTCTCTTAATGTTGCACTTTCTTTCTTTAAGAAAACGCCTCTATCACCTCCAAGCCATACAAGGTGGCTCATGATGACGCGCCGCGTCGCCCCGCCAAGAAGCCGGCTGGCGGGATCAAGATCCAGAGCGACCTAGTCGGGAAGCGGGCGGCGCCGAGTGGAGACTCGAACAAGCGCGCGAGCATGAGGAGGCTGATCATCGAAGATTCGGATGATGACGTCCCGGCTCCTCCAGTCGATACCCCACCTCTAAGGCGATCACCGCGGACGACGCCAAAGATCCGCTGGTCATCCAGGTATGCTTTGAAACCGAAGTCTAAACCCTTTCGTTGAAAACTTTTCTTTATCTTTGCTGTATTCACTTTCACAGGAGGCCTCAGGACATAGATCCTGCCGGAGGGGGTGAAGGACCGACTCCGGCTGCTGCTCCCGAAGTGCCAAGGCCAGCAGAGCCAAAGCCCCGGAGCCCGCAACCGAGTGCGAGCGCTCCGGGCAAACAACCTTCGCCTCCGAAGGAGGACGCCCCTAGGAAGGAGCCCCATCGCCGGTCGGGATATCCCGACCGGAAACCGTCATCGGCCGGGAACCCACGGCTGCGGCTCAAGCACCCCGACTGGGGTCACTCGGCGCAGAGCCGAAGAAGAAAGCCAGCCCGGCCGCTCCACCTAGGCAGGCAGCCACCGAAACCGGTGAGACTCGCTTCGAAGCATTCTTTCACTCTTTCAATTTTGAATCTTTCATGTCTACATTTGTCCTTCTTGCTTGCCAGCCACGGTAGAAGAGATCCCCAGGTTGCAGTCTTCTGAGACCTGGGTTCCCCCGATCAGAATCGAGTGGCGGGATTCGGAAGGCGAGAGACAGGGCATCGTCCTAGACCGGCAAGCCGAAAAAGATGAAAGGGATGCCGTTGTCGAGAGCCTGAATGAGGCGACCCGGCTGCTCAACGTAAGCCTTCCTCTCTCTCTTTGATTATATCGTCGTTATCTTTCAGCCGATCACTCCTCGCTTCGCGTGCGAAGGAATATTGCCGCTCAATGGCAAAATCTGAAGTCTTGGAGAAGCGGTCCCCCACTTAAACTCCTTGGAGGACGTTTAGCGACAGCTGAAGGCCACTCGGGAGGAGGCCGCATCAAGGGAGGCGGCTTTAAGGAGGGAGATCGCGGAGCTTCGGGAAGCGAACCTCGACCTCTGCGGATCAATCGGGAGTAAGCTCGCCTCTCCGAGTTTTATTATGATTCTCATGTTGACCTTGGCTATTGATGATCTTCTTTCGTTGTAGAAAATTCTTCGGAGGTCCACTCGCTTCAAGTCCAGCTGGAAGCGGTCAGCCTTGATAAGGCCGAGGTGGAGGCCGAGTTTGAAGGTAATCTTCTTTGAAATCGAATTTCGTGTCTTGCTTTATATCCGAGTGCTTTGAATGATCGGGACTTTTGGCAGCTTATAAGATGAAGACCCGAGCGCAATACGACGCTTGCTTGGGCGGATCAAATCCAGCGACGAGATACGGGAAGAGGTTGCCAACGCCGCCACGCCGATCTTGCTGTCCTTGTTCGATCAAGGAATTGGGGCCAGCTCGCTGGAGCCGATCGAGATATTTGACAAGCTGCGGCTGGCTCCCGACCGATATCTGGCCAATATCACCGAAGCAGCCAGCATGGGGGCTGGTCTGGCTCTTGCTCAGACCAAGTCCCTTTACCCCCGAGTGGATATCCATTCAGTCGGGGAGGGCTTCGCTGACGGAACAACGGACGAGCAGGCCTTGGACATGCTAAGTGAGGCGCAAGAGGCGGCGAAGAAGATATCTCTAGATGTAGTAAACAACTTCAGGATTTGATTTATGTTCGACTTTGCTTTGTAAATGTCGCGTAACCGTAACACTTTGACGTGGAACTTTGTGACTCTTTTTAGTTTATTTATGTCAATGCCTTGATTCGAGCTTTTGCGTGAAATTTCTTAAGTAGTTTTCGTCTGGCTGTCATCAAGCCAAGGCTCGATTAGGTCATCGAAAAACTCTCAGTCCTTAGACACTGAGCTCGAGTCGAAGGACATTAAACAATGATAAACCAAATTATGCACAAAAGTTGATGAGGAAAACTTGAGCTTTATTGACATGTGTACAGCCCCCGACTGCTAGCTCAAGAAGTCATCTTGCTTGAGGTTGGCAGTCAAGGAAGACATGAGGCCTTAGCCAAATTAGGCATAAAATCGTCGAAGATGCTCGATGTTCCAGGAGTTCTCCACCATGGACCCGTCTTCGCGCTTTAGCCGGTATGCACCGGGCCGAGTCACTTCAGCGATTATATACAGTCCTTCCCATAAGGGAGATAACTTGTGTCGGTCTTTGGTGGTCGGATCTTGCGTAGGACCGGTCGCCAACAATGAAAGCTCGTGCTCGCACGTTGCGCGTGGTATCTTCGAGCCCTTGAAGGTATTTGGCCGATCGGATGAGGGCGCCTCACGAGCCTCTTCCAATCGGGTGAGGTCATCCACTCGGTCGGGGTCGTAGCGTTCATCGTTGAAGCTGCGGACCGGAGGGACTCATACTCCATCTCGTTTGGCAACATGGCTTCGCGCCATAGACCAAAAAGAAAGGAGTTTGGTGGTGGCCCGACCGGGTGTGGTTCGTAGCGACCATAGAACCGAGGGAAGTTCTTGGACCCATTTGCCGGCGTAAGGGCTTAGTCGGTCGAAAACGCGAGCCTTGATGCCTTGAAGGACCATGCCGTTGGCTCGCTCGACTTGCCCGTTGCTTTTAGGGTGTGCTACGATGCATAGCGAGATCTTGATTCCGAAGTCTTCGCAAAATTCCTTGAAGATGCCTCCCGTGAATTGAGTCCCATTATCGTTATGATTCGTTTGGGACGCCGAAGCGGTGCACGATGTTGAGGAAAAAGTCTCGTGCTTTGTCGGCAGTGATTGTGGCGACCGGCTTGGCTTCAATCCACTTGGAGAACTTGTCGATTGCGACGAAGAGGTGTGTGAAACCTCCTGGAGCTTTCTTGAAAGGGCCAACCATGTCCACCCCATACCACGAACGGCCGGGAAAGTGGGATTGTTTGAAGCTCTGGGCGGGACATGGCTTTGTCGGCGCGGCAGCCTTCGCGAGGTTCTTACGACTTTATCCGCGTCGGAGACCGTGGTAAGCCGAAGAATCCTTGCCGTAAGCTTTGCCGACTAGAGTGCGTGCCGCCGCGTGGCTTCCGCATATGCCCGAGTGGATATCTTGGAGTAATTGTTTCCCTTCTTCGGGTGTGATGCACCTCATTAGAATTCCGGAGGGCTTCTCTTGTATAGATCGGAGTCGACCATGATGTACGCTTGGCAACGACGCCGGACGCGTTTCGCTTCATCCGGTCATCCGGCGGCTCTTCCGGGTTAAGAATTTGATGAGCGGCGTCCTCCGTCGGTGTCGGTCATGGCGACTTCGTTGGTGGTTTGTTCGTTAGGAGCCGTCTTTGCCATGACGGTTGGTTCGTAGAGATGTTCAACAAAGACGTCGTTGGGGCAGCTTCGCGCTTAGATCCGACGTGCTAGCTCATCGGCGGCTTCGTTGTTATGTCTCGGGACATGTGAGAGTTCTAGCCCATCAAACTTGTCCTCAAGCTTGCGGACCTCTTGTCGGTAGGCCTCCATAGTGTCATTTAAGCGGGACCAGTCCTTCATCACTTGATTGACGACACGGTGGGAGTCGCCTTTACAATAAGCCGACGTATCCCGAGTGAGACTGAGAGGCGCAGTCCATGTAGAAGAGCTTCATACTCGGCGACGTTGTGTGAGGCGGAGAAGTGGAGGTGAAGGACATATCTTAGCCTTTCCCCAGTCGGGGAGATCAGCACGACTCCTGCTCCCTGTTAGTGATATGCCCTAGAGGCAACATGGAGATGTTGGATATCACGTCAATGTTTATGTATAAATGAATAAAGTGTTATTCAGTTCCATGAAATAGACATCTTGTATTGATCAATAAGTACGTGACTTATTTATGAGACTCGATATGTATGAATCTATTTCTAAACGATCCCCGATCATATGTCATATTGTTGGAACAAATATGATTCTAAGATCGGCATGTTTATTGATTGATGATCATGTCTCATAGATCATGGGTATGGAGATACCAAATCAATAAACATGGACATATGTGTTAGAGAACACATTGTTGGATAGACCCACCATGAGACACTACGGAATTAATGTGCCATTAGTTGGTCTCGGGTAGTGTTGGTACAAAGTCCTTAGACCGAGATCACCATGGATTCCAACATGTGTAGTAGCCTACTTTGGGACTACCAAACGCTATTCCGTAACTGGGTAGTTATAAAGGTAGTTTTCGGGTTTGCTATGAAACATGGAGTGGGATGTGAGTGATCAAGATGGAATTTGCCCCTCCTTTGGAGAGATATCTGGGCCCCTCGAGGTAATGGATTATGGAAATGCATGGCCATGCTAAGTTGATTGAGGAGTCAATCAACAAACGGATAATCCAATACGGTTCGAGTGAATGGTTAAGCTATTGAAGGGATGACACACATCTTGCCTATAGCTTAAGCGGTATCGTGAGGCAAAGGGATTTGTGTACACATTACGGGTTCGAGCCGATATTATATTCTTGTATACTATGGTGTCAATATGTGCTTGCTAGGCGCCGCTATTGAGCGGTCGGTGAGTTGGACTCGAGCCGACGATCGGCTAAGTTAGACTATAGCCGAAACCGAGTATACCTGAACCTCTGGGTCGCACGCTTAAGGGGATAGAATAGATATTCGAGTTGGACTCGGATACGGCTCGATCGGATAGGGATCCGATCGGATAGAGTCCTATGGGCTTACGACGTATGGGTGGCCAACTCTATGAGATACGGATGAGATCCGATTCAAAATAGAGTCCTAATCAGCCACTAGTCCCAGTCGGCCAACTCTATATAAAGGAGGGAGGGGTGGAGAGCTGAATAGACATCAATTGCATCGCGTGCAACGAAGTCGCCGAGATCAATCTCCACGGAAACCCTCCCCACTTTCGAGCCAAACCCAAGCCTTGCATCGCGTGCTAGCACACGGGTGTACGGCGTTCGTCCCCGGACGTGTGGATACCGGTAGAGGCGCTGCTACGTTGCGCGCCGTTGATCGGCTTCGGATCGGCTGCAATCGGAGCGATCGGCTGCGGTCGGGCGCATCGGAGCGAGGCGTGAGAACGGCCGGACGACTCGAATCGGCTGATTGGCGAATCGGTGTCTCCGGGAATCGTCTACACTGTTCCGGATCGGATTGCCCGATTGGCTATTCCGCTGCACTCTACTCCAATCGGTAACGATCTATCGACCCTTACTTGCAAGTGTTCCTGGTTTGCGCGGTTAAAAGTTTTTGTTTTCGGCTAGCGTAGCCTCCGCGTAATCCTTCGGTGGTATCGAGCTAATCTTGCTTAGTTCGGGTTTTAGATTGGATCCGGAACAAGTTTTGCACACGGGTTGATTAGATCAATCGATTTAACGGGATCGTTGAGGAGAGTTAATGGTAATTGCGTTCCTTGATAGTGTATCGGAACGGCGTAATGTGATTACGTCGAAGCAATTTCCATATAACTCGGTTTGAGTTGGGTTCGAGATAACGTTCCTTGATAGTGTATCGGAACGGTATAATGTGATTATGCCGAAGCTATCTCGTAGTCCGATCTTGTTAGGCGCCTCGCGCCTACGCAAACCATCTCCCTTGATAGTTTATCGGGACGGCATAATATGATTATGCCGACATGGTTTCGTAAGCGAATTCATAGATTGGATCTATGAATTTCGTGTGGTGTTCCGAGCGCTGCCGGAAGCCCGCGAGGCGGCTTCCCCTCGACCCCGCCCGCTAACCGGCTAGCGGGACCGCCGTGTGCGTACCCCCTTATAGGTCGTCTCGATGCCGTAGCTCTGCGATAAGTAGAAAACGTTTCTACGCCTAACTTGTTTTTGCGAGAGAATTCTTTGAGATGGTATGGCCCTATTGTATGTATGAGATGTATGAGATGCATGTGATGCATGTAATATTCTTTCATATGTGCAATCCCTGTAATATTCTTTCATACGTGCAATGCTTGTAATATTCTTTCACGACTGCGAGTCGATGTAATCTTCAATTAGAGCTTCTATAGTAGTAGCTTAGTTTGAAGAAATCAAGCATTCGGCACTCGAAAGAACGGTGATGAAGATGGAGATCCTGTACACGGCATGGAGATGGAGATCACCATGTGAAGGGGGCCATACTATTTCACTATATGCTATTCTTCTTGCTTTCATATGTGATATGTTTGTTTGATAGGATAGCATCCTCGCAAAATTAAGTAGTAATGATGCCCTTCCAAATGTTGCACCCGTCACCGTTATGCTCGTCAATGGTGGGTCGCCAAAGCGAGTGTCATTCTCTATCATAACACGAGGGGGTATATGTCGGACATATACATGCAGGAGCATTTGGTTTACTTAACAAGGCTATCAAAACAGTTTTGGGCCTTGGGGCATAGGTTGGCGCCGGGGCATGGAGATGCCACACCAACAACAAGAGTCACATAGAGATGTGATTAGCAAGGTGTTGCTTACCGATGTTACTAATTTTCTAGCGGTGATGCCAAAGCTCACTAGAAAATTAATTAACATGTGGATCTTGACCCAATACGTAACCTAGAGGGAAGGTGGAAAATACGTAATGGGAGTCTTATGTTAAATTGTTTAACAAAAGACATAGCATAAACATTGTGCTAAACTTTGCTTTTTCTGTTGTAGAATAAATGGCGGCTAATACTACACCCAGTACCTTTAATTTGCGATCTATTCTCGAAAAGGAAAAATTAAATGGAACAAACTTTATGGATTGGTATCGCAACTTGAGAATTGTTCTCAAGCAAGAGCGTAAGGAGTACGTTCTTGAAGTACCCTATCCGGAGGATTTGCCTAATAACGCCACCGCAACGCACGGAGGGCTTATGAGAAGCACACTAATGATGCCCTAGATATAAGCTGTCTCATGCTTGCTACAATGTCCCCCGAGCTTCGAAGCAATATGAGAGCAGCGATGCTCACACTATTATTCGGGGCTGCGTGGCATGTTTGAGAACCAAGCTCGGGCCGAGAGGTTCAACACCTCAAAGTCCTTGTTTGCGTGCGAGCTTGTTGAGGGAATCCCGTCGGTCCGCATGTGATAAAGATGATTGGCTACATTGAGAGTCCGGAAAAGCTGGTTTTCCCCTTAGCCAAGAGTTGGCTCGATGTGATTCTCCGGTCGCTCCCTCCGAGCTTCGAGCCATTCATATTAAATTATCACATGAACAATATGGATAGGACCTTGGCTGAATTGCATGGGATGCTAAAGACAGTGAGGAGAGTATCCGAAAAACGGTCATCATGTGATGATGATGCGAAGGCTAAGCGCAAACCACTGTCAAGAAACTTTGCACCAAGAGGAAGTTAACTCCCGATGAGATCGCGAGTGCCTCTAATGCAAAGAAGGGCAAGAAGGGTCGGCGGCATCGATGCCGTTTGCTTCTACTTGCAAGGAGACAGCCACGGAAAAGGAACTACAAGAAGTACATGGAGGATCTCAAGAAGAAGCAAAGTATGACTTCGCCGGTATTAATGTTATAGACATTAATCTTGCTACTTCACCTACTGACTCTTGGGTATTTGATACCGGATCAGTAGCTCATATTTGCAAATCGTTGCGGGAATGAGAAGAAGTAGAGGATTGAGAAGGGGCGAGGTGAACTGCGCGTCGGCAATGGAGCAAGCGTTGCTACGGGCTTGTCGTCGGCACGATACCACTTCATCTACCTTCAGGATTAGTTTTGGAATTAAATAATTGTTATTGTGTTCCAACACTATGTCAAAACGTTATTTCCGCTTCATGTTTGCAAGCGGAAGGATATGATTTTAGATCAATGAACAATGGTTGTTCAATATATCTCGAGATATGTTCTATTTTCATGCTCCATTGGTGAATGGATTATACGTTTTGAATCTTGAAGCGTCTCCCATCTATAACATTAATACAAAGGCAACTCTCTAATGATATAAACCCCACGTTTATCCGGCATTGTCGCTTAGGCCATATAAATAAGAAACGCATGGAGAAGCTCCATAAGGATGGATTGCTTCACTCTTTTGATTTTGAATCATTTGAGACATGTGAGTCTTGTTTACTTGGTAAGATGACAAAGGCACCTTTCACGGGACACGTGAAAGAGCAAGTGACTTGTTGGCACTCGTACATACCGATGTATGTGGACCAATGAGCTCAACGGCCGAGGTGGTTATCGTACTTCATTACCTTTTAGATGACTTTAGTAGATATGGTTAAATCTACTTAATGAGGCATAAGTCCGAATCCTTTGAAAAGTTCGAGAATTCCAAAATGAAGTACGAATCATTTAGGAAAACAATCAAGTTTCTACGATCGGATCGTGGAGGGAATACTTGAGCCAAGAGTTTGGTAATCATCGAAAGATTGTGGAATTGTTCCACGTTAACTCCGCCGGAACTCCACAATGGAACGGAGTGTCCGAACGGAGAAATCGCACCTTGTTGGACATGGTGCGGTCGATGATGAGCCAAAGTGATCTTCCGTTATCTTTTACGGGGATATGCTCTTGAAACATTGCGCTCACACTAAATAGAGTTCCATCTAAGTCGGTTGAAAAGACACCATATGAGATATGGACGGCAACCCCTAGTTTGTCTTTTCTCAAAATATGGGGATGCGAAGCTTATGTAAAACGTTTACGACAAGCTCACACCCAAATCGACAAGTGCTTCTTTGTGGGATATCCTAAGGAAACTAAGGGATATTACTTTTATAATCGGGAACAAGGCAAAGTGTTTGTCGCCCGACACGGTGTCTTCTTGGAGAAAGAGTTTCTTTCAAGAAGGGTTAGTGGGAGCAGGGTGCATCTTGAAGAAGTTCAAGAAACACCGAGAAAATGTTTCGCGACCACGGAACCACAACGGGAGGTGCAAAGTGTTGCGCCACCGGTTGTAGATACACCGCCCACGGAGGTCGAAAGATCACGTCGTGCACGACAGTACACAGTGCGGAACAACGTGATATATTGTTGTTAGACAACGATGAACCTAAGACCTATGAGGAAGCGATGGTGGGACCCGATTCCAACAAGTGGCTTGGAGCCATGAAATCCGAAATAGAATCCATGTACGACAATCAAGTTTGGAACTTGGTTGATCCACCGATGGTGTCAAAACCATTGAGTGTAAATGGGTTTTTAAGAAAAGGCCTATATGGAATGAAATGTTCACATCTATAAGGCGCGATTGGTGGCGAAAGGTTTTAAACAGATTCAAGGAGTTGATTATGAAGAAACCTTCTCGCCCGTCGCAATGCTTAAATCTATTCGGATTATCCTAGCGATTGCTGCATATTTCGATTATGAGATATGGCGAGATGGATGTCAAAACGGCTTTCCTGAATGGAAACCTAAGCGAGGATGTATACATGATACAACCTCGGGGTTTTGTCGATCTAGAATCGCTGGAAAGATATGCAAGCTACGAAATCCATTTATGGATTGAAGCAAGCATCTCGGAGTTGGAATATTCGTTTTGATGAAGTAATCAAAGGGTTTGGTTTCATCAAAAACGAAGAAGAGGCCTGTGTTTACAAAAGGGTCGGTGGGAGCGCAATTGTATTTCTAATCTTATATGTGGATGACATATTGCGATTGGAAATGATATCCCTATGCTAGAATCCGTCAAGTCTTCATTGAAAAATAGTTTTTCCATGAAAGACTTAGGGAGGCAGACATACATATTAGCATTTGGATCTATAGAGATAGATCCAAGAGGCTAATTGGATTAAGCCAAAGTACATACATTGACAAGGTGTTGAAAAGGTTCAACATGCATGATTCCAAGAAAGGTTTCTTGCCCATGTCACATGGCATTAATCTTAGCAAGAATCGGTGTCCTCGGACACATGATGAGCGGAATAAGATGGGTATGGTTCCATATGCTTCGGCAATTGGATCCATCATGTATGCCATGCTTTGTACACGCCCGGATGTCTCGTACGCTTTGAGTGCTACGAGCGAGATACCGTCGGATCCAGTGAAGGTCACTGGATCTCAGTAAAGAATATCCTTAAGTACTTGAGAAGAACTAAGGATATGTTCCTAGTCTATGGAGGTGAAGAAGAGCTCGTTGTAAGTGGTTACACCGATGCTAGCTTCCAAACAGGACAAGGATGATTATAGATCGCAATCGGGTTCGTGTTCGCTGAACGGAGGCGCGATCAGTGGAAGAGTTCCAAGCGGGATCGTTGCTGATTCTACAACGGAGGCCGAGTACATTGCTGCTTCGGAAGCTGCAAAGGAGGCTGTTTGGATCAAGAAATTCGTTTCGAGCTTGGTGTGATGACTAGTACGGCGGTCCAATGTCTCTCTATTGTGATAATAGTGGAGCCATTGCGCAAGCCAAGGAGCCGAGGTCACATCGAAGTCCAAACACATACTTCGGCGATATCATCTCATCCGCGAGATAGTGGACAGAGGTGATGTCAAGATATGCAAAGTGCACACGGATCTCAACATAGCCGATCCGCCGACAAAACCTCTCCTCGGCCGAAGCATGAGGCGCACACAAGAGCAATGGGTATTAGATACTTACATGATTGACTCTAGTGCAAGTGGGAGATTGTTAGTGATATGCCCTAGAGGCAACATGGAGATGTTGGATATCACGTCAATGTTTATGTATAAATGAATAAAGTGTTATTCGGTTCCATGAAATAGACATCTTGTATTGATCAATAAGTACGTGACTTATTTATGAGACTCGATATGTATGAATCTATTTCTAAACGATCCGATCATATGTCATATTGTTGGAACAAATATGATTCTAAGATCGGCATGTTTATTGATTGATGATCATGTCTCATAGATCATGGGTATGGAGATACCAAATCAATAAACATGGACATATGTGTTAGAGAACACATTGTTGGATAGACCCACCATGAGACACTACGGGAATTAATGTGCCATTAGTTGGTCTCGGGTAGTGTTGGTACAAAGTCCTTAGACCCGAGATCACCATGGATTCCAACATGTGTAGTAGCCTACTTTGGGACTACCAAACGCTATTAATCGGATAGTTATAAAGGTAGTTTTCGGGTTTGCTATGAAACATGGAGTGGGATGTGAGTGATCAAGATGGAATTTGCCCCTCCTTTGGAGAGATATCTGGGCCCCTCGAGGTAATGGATTATGGAAATGCATGGCCATGCTAAGTTGATTGAGGAGTCAATCAACGGACGATGATCCAATACGGTTCGAGTGAATGGTTAAGCTATTGAAGGGATGGCACACATCTTGCCTATAGCTTAACGGTATCGTGAGGCAAAGGGATTTGTGTACACATTACAGGTTCGAGCCGATATTATATTCTTGTATACTATGGTGTCAATATGTGCTGCTAGGCCGCTATTGTGAGTCGGCTGAGTTGGACTCGAGCCGACGATCGGCTAAGTTAGACTATAGCCGAAACCGAGTATACCTGAACCTACGGGTCGCACGCTTAAGGGGATAGAATAGATATTCGAGTTGGACTCGGATACGGCTCGATCGGATAGGGATCCGATCGGATAGAGTCCTATGGGCTTACGACGTATGGGCGGCCAACTCTATGAGATACGGATGAGATCCGATTCAAAATAGAGTCCTAATCGGCCACTAGTCCCGTCGGCCAACTCTATATAAAGGAGGGAGGGGTGGAGAGCTGAATAGACATCAATTGCATCGCGTGCAACAGAAGTCGCCGAGATCAATCTCCACGGAAACCCTCCCCACTTTCGAGCCAAACCCTAGCCTTGCATCGCGTGCTAGCACACGGGTGTACGGCGTTCGTCCCCGGACGTGTGGATACCGGTAGAGGCGCTGCTACGTTGCGCGCTGTTGATCGGCGGATCGGCTGCAATCGGAGCGATCGGCGTGGTGGAATCGGCTGCGGTCGGGCGCATCGAGCGAGGCGTGAGAACGCGGCGGACGACTCGAATCGGGCGATTGGCGAATCGGTGTCTCCGGGAATCGTCTACACGTTCCGGATCGGATTGCCCGATTGGCTATTCCGCTGCACTCTACTCCAATCGGTAACGATCTATCGACCCTTACTTGCAAGTGTTCCTAGTTTGCGCGGTTAAAAGTTTTTGTTTTCAGCTAGCGTAGCCTCCACGTAATCCTTCAGGCTCCCAAGCCGGTGATCCTCTTGGATCCGTCGAAATGCATGGTCCAGTGTTGGAGGTCTTCCCGCGGCACGTGTTCTTGCTGTTCAGTCCACTCGGCCAGGAAGTCCGCTAAGGCTTGTGACTTAATGGACGTCCTGGGCTTAAAAGTTAAGTCCAGCGGCATCAGTTCTAGGGCCCACTTGGCGATGCGCCCGGTTGCCTCGCGGTTGTGGATGACATCGCCGAGTGGGAAAGAGGTGACGACGGTGACCGAGTGACCCTGAAAGTAGTGTGCCAATTTCCTCGCGGTTATTAGAACACCATAAAGCAATTTTTGTACCGAGGGTAGCGGATTTTGGCTCCGCCAATACTTCGCTAACAAAGTAGATTGGCTTTTGAATCTTCGGGCCCGTCCTTCTTCTTCGCGTTCAACCACAAGGACCGTACTAACCACTTGGTGAGTGGCTGAGACGTACAGCAACGGGGTTCCTAGGGCTGAGGCGAAGCCGGGGCAGGCGTGGTAAGGAATTCTTTGAAATCTTCAAAGGCCTCGTTGGCTTCGTGGTCCCTGGAAGTCGTCTGTCCTCTTTAGCAATCTGAAGAAAGGCATGCCTCGTTCGCCGAGTCGGGATATGAAACGGCTTAATGCCGCCATGCAGCCAGTGAGCTTCTGGACGTCTTTTTGGTTACTCGGGGGCTTCATGCTTAAGATGGCGTTGATCTTCTCGGGATTTGCTTCAATGCCGCGATGTGACACCATGAAGCCGAGCAGTTTGCCTGATGGAACGCCGAAAGTGCACTTCTCCGGGTTTAACTTCATTCTGAAGGCCCGGATCTTCGCAAAGGTTTCTTCTAAGTCGGCGATCAGGTCTTCTTTCTGCTTGGTCTTGATGACAACATCGTCGACGTAAGCTTCAACGTTCTTGCCGATCTGCGTCTGGAAACATCTTTGGATCATGCGCTGGTATGTGGCTCCGGCGTTCTTGAGGCCAAAAGGCATGGTGATGTAGCAGTAGGCCCCGAACGGCGTGATGAACGATGTCTTCAGCATCGGATTCTTTTAAGCTGATCGATGATAGCCCGAGTAGCGTCTAGGAAACTCAAGAGTTGGCGCGTTGTGAGTCGACGACACTGGTCGATACGAGGTAGCCGAATGGATCTTTGGGGCAGGCTTTGTTGAGGTCGGTGTAGTCGACACACATGCGCCATTGCCCCGTCTTCTTGCGGACCGGGACTGGGTTGGCTAACCGTCGGGATGAAGGACTTCTTTAATGAAGCCGGCAGCCAAGAGCTTTGCAAGTTCTTCTTTGATCGCGTCTTTTCGATCTGTGCGAATCTGCGTAATCGTTGCTTTATCGGTTTGGTGTCATCTTTGACGTTCAAAGAGTGCTCGATCACCTCCCTAGGAATTCCAGGCATATCAGATGGTTTCCAAGCAAAAACATCTTTATTATTTTGAAGGAAGGTGACGAGCGCGCTTTCCTAGTTGGGATCTAGGTCGGCGCCGATTACGGCGGTTTCGAGGGATCCGACGGATCAAGGGAGATCTTCTTGGTCTTGGCGTCGCCGGATCCCGATTTGGCTATCTTCTTCGCGGGATTTCGCCTCTGCCGAAGTTGATGCAGCCAATCGGACTTCTTGTTGGCCACGTAATCTCTCGCGAGATTGGGCCATGTCGCAGCTCTCCTTATCGCAGGTGAAGGCTTGCTTCACATCGCTGCGAAGAGTGATGACGCCATTGGGACCCGGCATCTTCATGCAAAGATAGGTGTAGTGAGGGATCGCCATGAACTTGGCAAGCGCAGGCCTTCCGATGATGGCATGATATGCTGTTTCGAAGTCGGCCACCTCAAAGGTGACGTTCTCTGTTCGGAAGTTTTCTCGGGCTCCAAAGGTGACTGGGAGGGAGATGTGCCCGAGTGGTGTTGAAGATAGCCCCGGGATAACTCCGTGGAAGGGGGCTGAGCTTGCTTTCAGCTTGGCCCTCGGGATCTGCATCTCATCCATGGTCTTGGCAAATAGGATGTTGAGGGCGCTACCCCATCGATGAGGACGCGCTTAAGCCTAATGTTGCGGACCACGGGGTCCGGGGCGAGTGGATAGCGCCCGGGTGGATCACTCGGTCGGGATGATCCGAGCAGTCAAACGTGATGGCCACTTCCGACCATCGCGAGATATTGAGGACTTCGGGTTGAGCCGCATTGACCTCCCGATCGGTTAGCTTTTGTTTCCTCTTGGACTCATAGGCTAGCGGACCCCGAAGATGTGGTTGAGCTCCCCACGGGTCTTGAAAAGGTTCGGCATTTTCAGCGCGTTGTTCTTCTTGGCGCCGAGATGGGCCGCCTCGTCGTCGGCTTCTTATTGAGGCTGCGCGCATCTGATTCAATCGCTTGTAGATAAACGATCCTTCGCCGCGTGCTTATGATTCGGATGATGGGTGCACTTGGCGTTCATGATGGCGTCGTAGGCGGCGACTCGGGGACGGCGTTGAGTGTTGGAGGTCGCAGCCACTCACTGGTCTTCGGATCGGCGCTTGCGATCTTTCGGCCTTGGTTGCCGTTGTTGCTTGCCATCCTTCTTAGGATTTCGGCTCCTCCTCGCTTGCTTGTCCTCCCTTCGTCGGGCCGGTCTTGACGGGCGGCCTTAATGGCGTCATTGGATTTGGCATATGAGTTCGCCGTCTCGAACATTTGCTTCACCGTCTTCGGTGGTTTGCGCCCGAACTTGCCGATAAGCGGCTCATCACGGACTCCCTTTCGGAAGGCGGCGATGATGATGTCATCGGTGATGTTCGGGATCTTGTTGCGCTTCTCGGAGAAACGACGAATATAATCCTTCGGGGGCTCGTCCGGCCGGATGACATTGTAAAGGTCGAAGTGTGTGCCGGGCCTCTCAAAGGTGCCTTGGAAATTGGCGATGAAATGGTCCTCGGCTCGCTCCACGAGCCAATTGAGCCTCCGGGTAGGCTCGTGAGCCAATTTCAGGCTGAGTTTGCGAGGGCCACGGGCGGTAATTGGCCATGGCTTTATTGTCGCCACTGCGGCTCGGATGGCAAGGGTGTATACAGTTAGCCAAGATTCAGGGTCGGTCTTGCCATCGTACCTTTCAATCCCTGTAGGCTTAAAGCCACTCGGCCAATGCACTCGGCGGAGCTCCCGAGTGAAGGCCGGTACTCCATCGTCGCCGCTATCGGGTGATCCCCTCCGATCTTCCCGAGTGCGTCGGTCGCGCTCCTGGTAGCGGCGATCGAGGACTTCCCGCAGATCACTTGGCGGGGTCTTCGGTTGGCTGGTTGGGTAGCTGGAACCGTTGTGGCGGACTCGGTGGTGGACGGGTGGACGTCCGTGTCGTTTTTCGCGGGAGTCGGCCGTCTACTCTTGGTACTTTAGCGTGGACTCGCGAGGTGGGCCTCTTGGCCTAGTTGTCGAGCAGCGGCTCGGGCCTCTTATAGTCTCCCGACCTTAGAGGCGGAAGCCGGTTCTTGTCTGGTGTTTCGGCCACAGATTCAGTCGGCCTTCGTGCCGAGGTGGTGGGGTGGCCGTTAGCCGTGGCGGCAACGATGGTCTTGATCTTGTCGAGTATAGGAGTCACGTTGGCCGGAGCCGTCTCCATGACGGTGTCCAAGAGCGTGAGTGCGGCGACGGCGTTCGCTGTGGCGTCGGAAGATGTTGGTGTTGCGAACCCGTGTTTGGAGGATGGCCTCTGCAGACCGCCGCCGCACGTAGATCCCGCTTCCTTTTGTCGGCCTCGTCCTTGCGTTGTTTCTCCTCCTCGGCTGTCTTGCGCTCAAGCTCCACCCTGGCTCGCTCCTCTTCGGCAAGCCTTCGGCCATGGCTGAGTCGGACTCATCGGCTCGGCCATGAGGACGTCAAGCACTTCGGCTCACAGTCCATGCGGCGGTCGGAGTTGTCGGCTTCGTCGGAAGGGATGCCGTAGAGGTTGTCGAGCCGGCGGAGCGAGGTATCCATTGAGCTCGAAGACGAGCGGGAGCCGAATGATGGGAGGATGACGGCGACCTCCCTTGATCCTAGGAAATCCGGATCGGATCGTTCCGGTCCGAGTCGAGCTTGGGGATTAGGCTCCTCAGAGTGGATCGCCGCCAACTCGGGAGAGAAGTTATTGTAGATCTTGGCGGCGTTTGGTAACCCCAAACGGCACCGAGAGGTCTTCATCTGAGTAGATTGCTTCCGTCGGGGAGGCGAGAAGATTGGCGCAGATCTCGGCGGTATCCGGTAATCCGAATGGTGCCGAGTGAAGTCCGTCGTCGGAGAAGGTGGATCGCATCTTGGTCTTCAAGATGTTGTCGAAGATCTCGGCGCTGTTGGGGAGCCGAATGGCGCCGAGTAGGTCTTTCCCTTCGACTGGTTCGAATCCGAGTCGAAGGAGGAGTCGCCGGTGAAGTTGGCGGCAAAGTCGCCGAGTCTTGAAGGAGATCCCATCACGCTTGTCGGCGAGATTGTTGAAGAAGTCTCGACGCGCGGCCCCCTACCTGGCGCGCCAACTGTCGAAACTTGGTTTCGGCAATATAATTTCTGGGGTCGCAGTCGAGATCGCCAAGCACAATGGGTTAGGAGGAAAAGAAGATTTAGACAGGTTTAGGCCCTCTTGTGAGGTAATACCCTACTCCTGTTTCGGTGGATTCGATCCGCCGAGTGTCTTTATTGATCTCGTGATCTAATGATGAAGGCTAAAAGCTGATCTCCTATCGAATATCCCTCAGGGGACGCCCCTTACCCCCCTTATATAGTCTTGGGAGGAAGGGTTTACAAATCGGAAACCCTATCTTATTCTAAGTTGGTTTTCTCAATCTTACCAAATCGTGACTATAGGCCGATTGCCTTATCTCTATCGGCAACCGTAACACCCAAGTCAAGTTCGGCTTACAGATATAGCAGGCGCAATCTATCCCTACCTCCAGTCGGATAAGCTTGCCATGTAGATACCCGATTGCCACAATCTCCACACATTCCTACGCCTCAATGCCATCCACCGTACCGAGCTTACAGTAACCGAGTTCGTACACCATCCCTACTGGGAGGAAGGCGACTCAGTCTGCGCTATGGAGGCCACCCCTTGCTAGAACCCCATGGTTACCCGTTTGTCCCGCTGGGCGAAAACAGCTGACGATTGTTATGAAGAGGCATTACTCAAGATAGACGAGCAGCAGCGACACATGAATGATCTGGAGGAGGAACACCATAACTGTGGAAACCAGATTGACTCTCTGAAGACCCAGCTGCAAGCTAATGGCGCCCAATACGAACAGCTCTTTGATCGTTATATGGCTCGTGGAGAGGCTTTGGTTGAGTTGGAGGAGCAGCTTCGGAGGAGCCAACGACAGGTTGGCCAACTGGAGGAACAACTTCGCTTCATCCCTGTCCCCGCCACTGGCACTTCTACTTCAGCTACACCAACACCCCCTGCTCCTGTGCCCGACCACTACTATTTCATGACTCCAGCATGCTTGGCCACCTTTCATGCCATGATGGAGTAGGCCTTCATGCTAAGCACTGAGTCAGGACCATACCTGGTCGACCCTACTGCTGCTACCCCATCGGAGCCCACACCGATTTCCACGGCTGCACCATCCGAGCCTAGTTCGGGAATGGATAACCCCATTCAGATCAATATTGACTCCGAATACGAGACAGAACCCATGGAGGTCAAGTGGGAGCTCAGTGACACATATCCATCAGAGGAGGAAGCTCCTACCCGCTTCATGACACTCACAGGAGGTCCTATCACCCTTAGGACTGCCCGTAAGAGCACCAGGCCACCAAGCAGGAGGATCAGACATGACTCCGAGGCCACTACCTCTGAGCCATGGGGACAGATTCGCTTCAGCCAAGGATCACCCTCTGCCAGCACCTGGATCATGCGGATGGCTGGATGACTAGTTTGGATACTGCATCGATTCCGGTCTTGCTTTGGATGGAGTTAAGACAGCAACGACCATGCCCCTACCCTTATGTATGAAAACCCTAGATCGATATTAATGATGTTGTATTGTGTTTTATGGGACTACACATGTCCTATGTATCCCCCTGATGTAACATCTATGAACTGATATGAAGTTTCATGTTATGTCTTAAATGAGTTTATTCCACCAAGTTTGCTTCGAAAGATCACCTTAAACAACTTAAAGAAAAATTCCTTAGAATCATGACGTTAGCAGATCAAGTCTCTTACCTTATCCATGTTGTTCAGATGGCGCATCGTCGCAGAGCCCCAGCAGCTACTGAGAACCCGCTAGAGCCTAACCCCTCTACCCTAGCGGAAGTCATGGCTCTACAAACCCAACTGCTTCAAGCCATTGCCAACAACCAAGGACAACGCAGAGGATCAAACCTAGGCGAGTTTATGCGAGCCAAGCCACCGACATTCTCCACGGCAGAAGAACCAGTGGATGCTGAAGATTGGCTAAGAGTCATAGAGAAGAAGTTGACTCTCGTCCGAGTACGGGAAGCTAACAAAGTCATCTTCGCCACCAATCAGCTAGAAGGTCCTACAAGTGACTGGTGGGACACCTGCAAGGAAACCCGGGCTGAAGATGTCGGCGAACCAACTTGGGAAGAATTCACGGCTGCTTTCCGTGAAAATTTCGTACCAGCCGCGGTTATGAGGATGAAGAAAAATGAGTTCCGTAGGCTGCGCCAAGGCAACACCACGGTACAAGAGTACCTAAATAAGTTCACACAACTGGCCCGATATGCCGCGAGCGACCTAGCAGACAAAGAGGAGAAAATAGACAAGTTTGTTGAAGGATTGAATGATGGGTTATGAGGGCCGATGATCGGACAAGACCACACCAGTTTCCAAAGCCTAATCAACAAGGTCGTGAGACTGGGACATGATCAAAGGACAATCGAAAACAATAGGAAATGAAGACTTGCAATGACCCGTCCAATTCAAGGGACATCCCAGCGACCCAAAGGAGCAACCCCGTCAGGTTGGAAGCCAGCCATAGTGGCAACCAATCGCCCTACCGCACCCGGCAACGTCAGCAGGCCACCTGCAACACCGTCTCACACTCCGGCACCTACTTTGGCAACCCCAGGAACCAGGAATGTCAACTGCTTCAACTGCGGAGAATTTGGGCATTACGCCAATAGCTGCCCTAAGCCGCGCAACACCCCAACCGCTCCGGAGCCAACGCCATCGCAGTACGAGGAACCCCTGCCCCGACACCTGGACGCAGTCTGTTCAGAACGCCCAAACCAAAGGAAGCTGCAACCGGATTCCGTCGTGGTCAGGTGAACCATGTGCGCGCTGAGGAAGCTCAAGAGGACCAAAGCGTGCTGATGGGTACGTGTTCTATCCACTCTGCACCAGTTAAGGTTTTGTTTGATTCTGGAGCTTCGCATTCATTTATATCATCAAGAATAAGCAAAGAGCACAACCTGCACCGGGTAGACCTTAAGAGACCAATGGTAGTACGTTCACCCGGGGGAGATGTAACTACACCCCATGCGTGCATCGATGTGCCCATTCGGATCAAGGATGTGGTATTCCTTTCGAACCTTATGGTTTTACCACCCCAAACCCTGGACATCATACTAGGAATGGATTGGTTGACCAAGAACCAAGGGGTATTAGATTGTGGACGAAGGGAAGTTACCTTATCTACCCCGTGGGGATCACCGATGACAGTAGCCATGGACCAAGACCCTATGCTCTGTGACCGAGCTATGAGAATATTCACCATGCTACCCATAGTTGGAATGCTAGTAATTCAGGATTACCCAGATGTATTTCCTAAGGAACTACCGGGAATGCCCCCAGACCGAGACATAGAGTTCGTCATTGACATCATGTCTGGCACCGCCCCCATAGCTAAGAGACCATACCAGATGCCAGTGAACGAATTGGAAGAACTTAAGAAGCAGATAAGGGAACTGCAAGAGAAAGGCTTCGTACGCCCTAGTTCTTCACCGTGGGGAGCCCCAGTGCTATTTGTTAAGAAAAAGGACGGAAGCATGAGGATGTGTATAGACTATCGGTCATTGAATGAGGTTACCATTAAGAACAAGTACCCGCTACCTCAGATCGACGACTTGTTTGATCAGCTCAAGGGAGCCCAAGTGTTCTCAAAGATCAATCTTCGATATGGATACCATCAGCTGAAGATTAGAACTGAGAATATACCCAAGACTGCGTTCTCTACATGCTACGGCTTGTACGAGTTCACAGTGATGTCTTTCAGACTGACCAATGCCCCAGCGTACTTCATGAACCTCATGAACAAGGTATTTATGGAATATCTGGACAAGTTCGTAGTGGTGTTCATTGATGATATCCTCATCTATTCCAAAGATGATGAAGAACACGCAGAACATTTGCGCCTGGTGCTAGAAAAGTTGCGAGAGCATCAGCTATATGCCAAATTCAGCAAGTGTGAATTCTGGCTTAAGGAAGTAGCTTTCCTTGGACATGTAATGTCAGCTGGAGGCGTAGCGGTAGACCCTGCCAAGGTTGAAGTTGTTACCAAGTGGAAAGCACCTCAATCGGTAACAGAGATTAGAAGTTTCTTGGGATTGGCCGGATATTACCATAGATTTATCGAAGGATTTTCTAAAATAGTCCGGCCCCTGACCCAACTATTGAAGAAGGAAAAGAAATATGCATGTACTGAGCAGTGTCAACAGGCATTTGACCAGCTCAAAGAAAAGTTAACCACCGCCCCGATCTTAGTCCTACCGGACAACCGGAAAGACTTCGTCATATACTGTGATGCATCCCGACAAGGACTAGGAGGTGTGTTGATGCAAGATGGAAAAGTTGTGGCTTATGCCTCGAGACAACTGCGACCGCATGAGGAGAATTATCCCACCCATGACTTAGAATTGGCCGCAGTGGTGAATGCCTTGATGATTTGGAGGCACTACCTGATCGGAAACAACTTTGATATATACACGGACCACAAGAGCTTGAAATATTTCTTTACCCAATCAGATCTTAACCTACGCCAGAGAAGATGGCTGGAGCTAATCAAGGATTATGACCTAGGAATCCATTACCACCCTGGTAAGGCCAATGTTGTAGCCGACGCTTTGAGCCGCAAGACTCAATGCAATTACCTGAAGCTGGAATGTATGGCCAACGAGCTTCAAGAAGAAATGGCTCGGCTTAACCTACAATTGATTCCTCATGGACAACTGAATTCGCTGGAGATACAACCTCTCCTACAAAGTCAGATTAAGGAAGCCCAGAAGGATTGCGAGGAAATCCAACTGATCAAGGAACACATGACCGAAGGACTGGCCAAGGAATTCACAGCCGACAATGGTGGAACCCTGTGGTATCGTAAAAGGATTTACATACCAGAGAAAGGAGGATTGAGAGGACTGATCCTCAAGGAAGCCCATGAATCAGCATACTCGCTACACCCAAGAAGCACCAAAATGTACCAGGATTTGAAAATAGAATACTGGTGGCCCAACATGAAAAGAGATGTAGCGGAATATGTAGCCATTTGCGATGTGTGTCAACGAGTCAGGACTGAGCATCAGAGACCGACAGGATTGCTACAACCGCTCAAGATCCCTAAGTGGAAATGGGACGAAATAGGCATGGACTTTATAGTGGGACTACCCAAAACTACTACAGGATACGATTCCATTTGGGTGATCGTGGATAGACTTACCAAGACTGCCCGATTTATCCCAGTCAAGACTCGGTATAGCAGCGCTAAATTGGCAGAGTTGTACATGTCCAAAATTGTGTGCCTACAAGGAGTACCCAAGAGGATTGTGTTAGATCATGGTACTCAATTCACATCTCACTTCTGGGATAAGTTTCACGAGGCGTTGGGAACTCACCTCGCCTTCAGTACTGCTTATCACCCACAGACTGATGGACAAACCGAGAGGACAAACCAAGTCCTTGAGGACATGCTAAGAGCCTGTGCATTGGATTTTACTAAGGAATAGGAGAAATGTCTGCCCTATGCAGAGTTCTCCTATAACAACAGCTACCAGGCTAGTCTGAAGATGTCGCCGAACGAGGCTTTGTTTGGACGAAGATGCCGAACCCCATTGATGTGGTCGGAGACCGGTGAGCGAGCCATATTTGGACCAGACATCATTAGGGAAGCCGAAGAGAAAGTTCGTCTGATAAGAGATCGGCTTAAGGTAGCCCAATCCCGGCAAAAGAGCTATGCGGACACTCTCCGAAGAGAGTTGGAATTCAATATAGGCGACTTTGTGTACCTAAAAGTTTCGCCACTAAGAGGGACCAAGAGTTTAAGGTCAAAGGAAAACTGGCGCCGAGATATGTTGGACCTTTCCCGATAAGCGCCAGAAGAGGCGAGGTGGCCTATCAACTGGACCTACCGGAAATCTTTCCGATGTACACCCTGTCTTTCACGTATCACAACTGAAGAAATGTTTGCGAGTACTGGAAGAACAAATCCCCTCGAAAGACATTCTTGTCAGCGAAGACCTCACATACCCCGAACACCCCGTGAAGATTTTGGACGAAGCCGAGAAAAAGACTAGGACCAAGACATGGCAGATGTACAAGGTGCAATGGAGCAACCACACTGAAGACGAAGCCACCTGGGAAAAAGAAGACTTTTTGAAGACCGAGTACCCGAACCTATTCCGCGAACGATAAGAAATCTCAGGGATGAGATTTATTGTTAGGAGGGTAAGTTTGTAACACCCTGAAAATTGAAGAATTTAAAACTGGGAATTAAAAATCAGAACTTACAAAACCTTTTGGTTTATTGTTCCTCATCGTGTTTACTGCTTCTTATTTGCCGGCTTTGTTGCATGAAATTTATTATGGGAGTGATTCATCTTGATGTTTGAAAAAAAACCAAATGATTTGAAATCCCAAAGGGGACAAAATTTCAAAGAAAAAGATTTGGAAATTTTAAACAAAAAGAATATAAGTAGGATGGGCTGAGGATTTATAAAATATACTTGGGATCAAAACATTATTTTGTGATGGAGTAATAATATTCAAGTGAGCAAAATGAGTGATAAAATATTTTTTAAAAGATATATATGGAGCCTAGAGTGGTTAGAAAATTATTTTGAATCAAAGTCACATTTTCTTGAATTTAGGAAAAGGATTAAAATAAACATGTAAAATATATTTTAAAATAATAAAAGTGGGTAAAAAGGGTTGAAAACATATTTTACAACTTAATTTTGGGTGTGCTAGATTTTATTTGAAATTTTAGAGGTGAAAGGAAAAAGAAATGGGAAAATAGAAAATTAAATTGGGAAATTGGAAAACCGCATTGTTCATCGTGCTATATGTGTTCGACGTCGTACCGACCGCGTCGGGCCCGCCGCTGCTCGCCCGCACGCGCGCGACACGTGCCACGCCCTCGCCGGACCCCGCCGCCCTCGCGCCCACGCGACGCACCCTCGCCGGACCCGCCGCCCTCGCGCCGCGCGCGCGCGCCTCGCCGGACCCCGCCGCCCTCGCGCCCACGCGCCGCGCTGCGCCGGACCCCGCCCCGAGCGCCACCACACGTCGACCTCGCCGCCCGGCCCTCCGCACGTCGAGCCGCACCTCGCGCTCCGCGCGCACGTCGCCACCTGCTCCGCGCTCGCCGCGCCCGGCCCCGTCGCCCCGCGCCGCCGCGTGGCTCGCCGCGCCGCCCAGCCACCCTGGGCCCCCCTCTTCTTCTCTCTCTCGCCGGAGCTCTATAAAAGGGGGCACGAGTCTCTCCCGTTTTCCCCATCTCCACCGCCCTCACCTCTCCCATTTTCCCCTCTTCCCCGCTGCTGTTCGCCGCCGGGATCACCGCAACCGCCGCCGTGCCGTTGCCGCCGCTCGGTAAGCCGCCGCTCTCCCCATTTTTCCACCGTGCACAGCCGAGCCATCATCCCTGCCCTGCCACCTCGCCGCCGTCCGACCGCGGTTGGACGCGAGGAAGAAAAGGGGGGTACATGGTTAGATGCGAGAGGAGAGAGAAGGGACAGTACCGGGGCGTTGAGAAAAAAGAGAAAAGAAAAGGAGAAAAAAAAAAGAAAAATAGGGAAAATTTTAGGAAAATTAGGAAAAACTTTGGGAAATATTTGGGAGAAAATATATAGTTTTCTCATATATTTTCTTTGAGCGAATTCGGAGTTCAAAAATAGGAATTTAGGTGATCTCATTCTCATATCGTTTTTACTCGGAGTTTATCTATTTTCTTTTTGCCATTAAAATATGTTCTTTTGGTATTCGGACCTTCAAAGATTTAAATACCAAATCTTTTTGAACAACGCCTTTTAAGTTTATCACCTTAATCAATTAGAGCGATATTTTGCAAAAACCCTAAAAATTCCAAACTTGCTTTTTAAATCGGATTTCATCCCAAAACTCTCACCCGAACTTGATTAAAATTTTAGGCTAAATATTTGGAGTCGTTTTTATGGTTCTTTTTTATCTCTTGGTACTTTTATTGAATTCGATCGAATTCAATTGGTTTTTCGCACGTACGAATAGCAACCGAGGAAGCGGCACCGACTACGGTGAAGACCCCGTCCAACAAGCGTGCGAGCAAGGCAAGTCAACACTTCCCTTTGAACATATTGATCCTATTTTGCGAAATGATGTTGATTTAAACTCCCAATATGCATGCTACACACGATTGAATACCTATGCTTGATATACCATGCCTTGATATTGATTACTCTTAGTAATATTCTTTGTAACCCTCGATGTGATATAACCGGAGGATATCCTCGGTAAAATGCTTAGCCATGCTTATACTAGAACCTTGCATACTCATACTTTTACAAAGAGTTATATGCTTGGACAACTACCTTAGGGAAGGTAGTTGGAACATTGCATGTGGAGACATAAGCGCCACATTGCCTCGAACATGATGAAATGAGTTTTTATGAAAACGAAAAAGGAAAAACCAATGTTTTTAGACTGGGGTGAATGGATGGATTTGGGTGGATTCTGGCAAAGGCTAGAGCCGTCCCTGGTCGATTAAGGACCGAGCCATGAGACTTATAACCTGGAACGAGCCAGTACAACCGTACTTCTCGAATGGGTATAGACCTAGCGGAGTAGATAGCCGAGCAGAGGCAGTATCCCTGCATAGTTGTTCTTGGGTGGAGATGTGGTTCTGGTTATCGAGATAAGGCTGCGGCCTACGTGTTGAGTAATTAATGAGAATTTGGTGAGTTTCCCCTTACCCCGGGAGCGCCATAACTCCTCTCACTGCTAGGAAAGGATGGCTAGAGTGCAAGAGGATTTAAGTTCATGGAGCGGGTACTGCCAAAGTGAGGTCATCGAAAGGCTTTGCCGTGACCATCCCATATGAAGGGATGAAAGATCATTCAATGAGCAGTTGCGGAGTACGGGTAAAGTGTACATCCACTGTAGTGCGAGTAAATCAATCTATTCGAATAGCCGTGCTCGTGGATAATGAGCGACATGACAAGTTTCTCCCGTGGCTAGACTCATAAATTTTAAAATGATGGATGGGAATGCATTATGATTTTGTGTGCTGGTGGACTCAACTTCTCTAACTGCGAGAAGGGGTGGACTCCCCAGAAAACCATGACGATCTGGAGGCGGGAAGCCATCCTTGGAACCACGATGGATGGTAGACAGAACCGTCGCCGACTTAATATACTATGGAACTAAAACTTGACTTGGCTAGATGTTAAGTTTGTGAAATGATTTGTGAAAATTGGCTTTGCGCAAATAAACCATAGCCATCCTTTGAATGACCCTATCACGTGCATCATTCCGTGTTGGCCTGCTGAGTACGTTGGGTACTCATCCTTGCTATACGCACAAACCTTTAGATGGTGGAAACGAAGAACTGGAGGACCCCTATGCTTACTGCAGGTGGACGAAGAAGAAGAAGGCGCCTACTAGGTCTTAGTCCCCGGTCGTTGCCTGTGGCAATCGACATGCCGCTGTCTTCCGTCTGCTATCTCATCTAATTTCTGCTTTTGGTTGTATCCGGACCTGTAGGTCCTGCATGTAATGATATTGCCTTCGGGCATATTATTGTAATACTTTTGGTGTAAGACTATTCGTGCACTTTGCACCTGATAATTCAGAACGGTATTCGTGGGTACCAAACTACTCGATCCAGGGAAATGGTAATGTGAACACGAATGATTCCCGTTCCAAAAACGGGGGTCTACAGCTGAGGTCGAGGTTGAGGCTGACGTCTTGGAGGGCATGGCGTTCTATGGGGTTGGTCATCGGCTGGTGGTGTGTATGTGGTTGCTCTTGGCTTGCCTACTTCAGCAGCGGCTTCATCGATGGCTTCTTCCATCTCCTCTTGATTCAGGAAGGCCTCTAGGTCTGGATCTAGGACCGATAGATCATCGGTTGTGGTTTTCTTTTGTTTCTTTGAATGTTTCTTCTGGACAGCCGATGGATCGGTAGCCGATGGTTTGGCTCTCTTCTTCCTATGAAGTGGCTCGCGGGTCTGGCCATGAAGCAAAGTTGATGTCTTCGGGGCATTAAAGCCGATTCTTGATGGGGCCAGCCCACAGCCATTAGGAAGGAGGCCGATGGCATAGTCGATGGCCACCCCGGTATTGTTGATATGTGGGGGAGATAAATCGGTAGTCTGCAAACAAAAAGAGTTAGTCAGATGATAAAGAAGGACAGCCGATGATAAGTAGCAAGTGATGAGAGGGAGAAGTGCTTACCTTTGGGATCAGCTCCGGGTATATGGTGGTGAGGTACATGGAAGTCGATTGGTGAAACAGATGTTTTTTCCATTCACTCCACCATCGGCTGAAGGTTGCAGTCCTTGTTATTGCCAACTCAATGTTGTCTATACTGCCAAGAGGGAGGCCTTCAATATTTAGTAGCCTATCCATCATGAGGCCTGAGCCAATTTCGCCTCTGGTTTCGATTTTATCAGTAAAGTACAAACCAATCGGCAATGGTCCCAAGCCCAGTTGTCTGACGGCACTCGTAGGATGATAAAATTCATATGTAACTTGTACATTCCTGCCTTGATGGATGTCGACTGGGAGGATGTAAGGCGAGATAGCCGATGTGAAGATTTTCCTGGGCTTCTCAAATTTCTCAGAGTTTATATCATCGAATCTAAAGTCACTGGGGAGTTCAAAGTCTTCGGAGTTCTCATAGGCAAACCAAATTATTGAGGTTCTTGGGAAACCATCATAGAAATTGTCGAACCAGTTCTTAAAAAGATCGGCTGAGAGCTTTGATCCTGAATATGATGATGCTGCCTCTCCAAATGACATACATCGGCGTGTTGTGATTTCATCGCTGTCTTCATCTATTGTCGGTTGTGCTAATGGGAAGTTGGCATCTTGCAAGTCTGGTCTCTGAGCGACTTTGTATGTGTGTAAGTTTAACCATATTTGCAGCAGCCACCAGGGACCTCTAGTGCCAATAGCCGAATTGACGACAATTTTAACCGATGCATTATTCAACATCTGATAAAGGTACCCTAGCAGATATTTTCCTAAGGGAATCTGCCTCTTCTCTACTAGGGCCTCAGCTATGTGTTGCCAATTGGTTGTGGGGCCGCAGCTTGATCCACATAATAGAAATTTTTTCAGCCACATGAGAAGAAAAGTTGCGTATTCTCTGGAGTCCACCGGGCTAGTTTCCATGTTTAGGCTTATGAACCCGTTCCAGCCTCCAATGGCCCTAGTCTTAAAAGAATATTAGCACTTGGTATTTAGGCTGATAGGGTTAGCCGATGATGTGATGTCAAGGACCGTGATCATGATTATGTCCAACAGAGTGGGGGTCATCGATCCTTGGTTGAACAGGAAAGAATTCAGCGTGTTGGACCAAAAGTAACTTGCAGCCGATAGCAGGGGCTCGTATTTAGGCATGTCGACTATGGTTAGGGCTAAGCATTGTGCTATTCCTAGCTCTAACCAATGGCTCTGCTTGATAGCCGACACCCTATTATACCTTGTTGGCCAAGTTTTATCAGTTGAAGGCCATGATTTGAAAGTTTCATTCCAGTGTGCCAGATTGGGGTTCGACAGCCTAAAGGGGATCCGGTTGGTTTCAGCATTAATAAACTCTGAGGGGTCTAGGTTGCCGATTGGCCCTAAGTGGTACTGATTGGAATTGTGGAGGTTGGGAATTGCAATTTGGTGTGCAAGATGCTACAATGAACAAGAAAGAAAAATGGCAAATTACAAAGGGCGGATGCCAGATTGCGGTAAAAAAAAGAAGAAAAGAAGTTAAAGCCGATGGAGCTTACCTCTGGGAATTCGGCTGATGGCGCCGTGGACAGGGTGGTCGAAGTCGACATCGCTAGGGACGAGTTCATCGCCGCTCGAAGGATGCCTGCGAGTTTGCCAAGAACACCGGGGAGATCGCCGGTGCAGAGTGGAACTGTTTGGGGCTAAGGCGGTGGAGGCAAAAGTGACGGCGTGAAAAACTCTAAGGCGGTGGCTGTTATCTAAAGAAACGTGGTGACGGCCGAAACAGAAAAGCCCTAAAATCTCTCCAAGATAAGATTCGGCAAATCCACAACATTAATAATATAGCGGACTTGAGGGTATGTGTTAACGACCAAATTTGATAAGCAAATTATCGGTTTGGATTTAAAGCCAAAGTCGATTTGGAGAGAGTTGAGTTCTTCGAAGACGAGTGTGCGCCAAGTACTAACCGAGTCGGCTAAGGTGTTCGTCGGCTGTGATCGAATCGGTTAAGGTGACTGTCGGCAAATACCGAATCGGACAAGGATAGCCGATGCAGCCGATTCCAATAAGTATAAGTGGTGGACCAATCCCGAGGAAAAGACGTCGGAATTATCTTTGGATTCGGTTAAAGCGCTTCATGAGGATTGCCATACATGGATAGAGTCCAGGAAAGGAAATTGTATCTGTTATTTAGGATATTTTAAGTAGTTTCCTTATAGATAATGTCGGTAAAAGTTTGTTTTAGACATATCTGTAATTCAAATTATAATAGTAATAAGAATCACGTTCGTCACAAAATTATCTTGTATCTGGGTATAAATACGACCCAGGACCGTGTAAACAAACAACAGTCAAGTTCAATACAACCTTCGGCGCATCACCCCCTTTTTCTTTTAGTTTATTCCAACGAGTTCTTACTTCTAGTTGGGCTACATCGTTCGATCTCCAGCGAAAAGGTAAATCTTGGCATGTCGGCTTGTGTTCTTGGGATTAGTTCTTCCATCATTATGATACTCTAATCCTGGTTACGTAAATTGTCGAGTTATCATATATGCCATATAACCTAGATTGATAGTGCGATCTAACCCTAATCGGCTAGTCTCTGTTATTAGATAACAGCCGATAGGGTTAGGTCTCATCGTCGATTTAGTTTATATGGTATATCCACCATCTCGAAAGGTGTTCATAGATTGGTGTAGATCTTATGCTTCTTTTTTATACTTACTGCTGCATCGGTTAGGTCTGAACTATTAAGTCATTTTTAGAATCGTAACAGATCTATCTTGTTTTATGATCATTAATAAAGATAGTATCGAGGTTTCAGCCGATCTTATCTGTTTTAACTGTCTTGTATATTTTATATTTACTTGATATGTTAAAGTTGCCCTTTATATTAAGATCTCACTATAAGTAAATATGCTAAGCTTGTCATCGATCTGTTACATTATCTTAACACTTGATCGGTTCATGTTTAATATATTTGATCTATAATGATATCTTAATATAAAGTGGTATAAGAGTACTAGCCGATACACATTAGATCTATGACATTGGCTATGCTATAAATATATATAATTTGGACGTTATGGTATTTTTAGACTTAAGTGGTTTATACTGTCTCGGTATGCTACCAATCTATCCTAATCACTTAGTTTAAATGTATTTTGATATTTAGATTATGTATTATGAATATATTCAGCCGATCGATTAGGTTTAATTATCCTAACCGATTTAGTGTACACCGTATCAGCTTAACACCAGATGATATTGAAGGGTTACGTGGAAGTTACGCTAGCCGAAAACAAAAATTTTCTACCGCGCAAACCAGGAACACTTGCAAGTAAGGGTCGATAGATCGTTACCGATTGGAGTATGCAGCGAAAATAGCCAATCAGGGCTATCCGATCTGGAACTGTGTAGCCGATTCCCGGAGTCGTCCGGTCACGTTCTTGCGCCTTGCTTCGATACGCCTGACCGTAGCCGATTCCTCCACAGCCGATGAACAGCGTGCAACGTAGCAGCGCCTCTACCGGTATCCACACGTCCGGGGACAGAACGCCGAACACCCGTGTGCTAGCACGCGATGCAAGGCTAGGGTTTGGCTCGAAAGTGGGGAGGGTTTCCGTGGAGATTGATCTTGGCGACTTCTGTTGCACGCGATGCAATTGACGTGCCGCAGCTCTCCACCCCTCCCTCCTTTATATAGAGTTGGCCGACTGGGATTAGTAGCCGATCAGGACTCTATTTTGAATCGGATCTCATCCGTATCTCATAGAGTTGGCCGCCCACACATCGTAAGCCCATAGGACTCTATCCGATCGGATCCCTATCCGATCGAGCCGTATCCGAGTCCAACTCGAATGCCTGTTCTTATCCCCTTAAGCGTGCGACCCCACAGTAGGTTCGGGTATACTCGGTTTCGGCTATAGTCCAACTTAGTCGATCGTCGGCTCGAGTCCAACTCAGCCGAACTGTCAACGGTGCCTAGCGGCACATATTGACACCATAGTATACAAGAATATAATATCGGCTCGAACCTGTAATGTGTACACAAATCCCTTTGTCTCACGATACCAATTAAGCTATAGGCAAGATGTGTGCCATCCCTTCAATAGCTTAACCATTCACTCGAACCGTATTGGATTATCTGTCTGTTGATTGACTCCTCAATCAACATAGCATGGTCATGCATTTCCATAATCCATTACCTCGAGGGGCCCAGAGATATCTCTCCAAAGGAGGGGCAAATTCCATCTTGATCACTCACATCCCACTCCATGTTTCATAGCAAACCCGAAAACTACCTTTATAACTACCCAGTTACGGAATAGCGTTTGGTAGTCCCAAAGCAGGCTACTACACATGTTGAAATCCATGGTGATCTCAGGTCCAAGGACTTTGTACCAACACTACCTGAGACCAACTAATGGCACATTAATTCCTATAGTGTCTCATGGTGGGTCTATCCAACAATGTGTTCTCCAACACATGTGTCCATGTTTATTGATTTGGTATCTCCATACCCATGGTCTATGAGACATGATCATCAATCAATAAACATGCCGATCTTAGAATCATATTTGTTCCAACAATATGACATATGATCAGAGATCGTTTAGAAATAGATTCATAAATAAAGAGTCTCATAAATAAGTCACGTACTTATTGATCAATACAAGATGTCTATTTCATGGAACTGAATAACACTTTATTCATTTATACATAAACATTGACGTGATATCCAACATCTCCATGTTGCCTCTAGGGCATATCACTAACAGATATGCCATCGGCTATTAGTCGATCGGCTATCGTTTGTAGACTAATACTTACTTGTTTTTTGTTCTTGTTGATTGCATGATCAAATCAACTGGCACACCTACGAACCTAAGAAGTAATACTTTAGACTTGCACTAGAGTAAAGCAAATCTCTCAGGCCAGTGAGCAGTTTTCCAAGTCAACTCAGGTACGATTTGGAATCAACAGATCCTTGATAACTCTAGAAAAAATAAAACTAGTGAGCACTTTATATATGTGGTACTCACTAGCAAACTTAGGAATATGCTTACCCCTGCTTGAATAGAAACAATTAGATTTTTTAATAATTAGACCAAGCAATAACTTGTAAATAATGGAAATATTGGCTATTTAGCTATGGCAATAAATGTCCCCTTCAAAATTCCCCAAACATGTTTTCGGTTGGGCTCGGGGTGCTTGGTTTTGCTAGTCACACCTCGGCCGTCATAAGGACCGGTCTTCGGGCCTCTGTTGAAAAGCATATTTCGTACTACCACCTGTCTAATGGGAGGCTTAACACGTTGTCTAGTGCGGTCATAAACAAAAAAGACATGGATAGAGATGGCAAAAATCGATTTCCCTCCCATTTGATTGCAAAAATCGATTCCCCTTCACCTCCTCATTATTTCCCCTCTTGAATCAACCCCAATCGTGCACTAATGAGTCTTGAATCGATGCATGTTCATCTCCGGTGAACCGACGCCATGAATGGCCGGCGCCGTTTCTCCTCCGCCGACCCCTCCTTTTCCTCTCCCCGGCGTCCCTCTCCCTCCCCGGCCTATAAAAGGGTGCCCAGCCCCCTCCTTTCTTCCCCACACCGTCCTCCCTTCCCTCTCCCTCATTCACTTCTCTGTTGAGCACAAGGAACCACGGGAACAACGACGTCACTAGCAATCCAAGTTGTCAACCGCCTCTTCCTCACCACCGGCATTCTTCGTCGTCTCCTCGCCGTTCTCCGCTCCGGTGAGCTTGCCACCACCCACTGCCATCTCTC
The DNA here is from genome assembly GCA_019925245.2 of Oryza australiensis. NCBI lineage: Eukaryota > Viridiplantae > Streptophyta > Magnoliopsida > Poales > Poaceae > Oryza > Oryza australiensis. The sequence goes on from JAIFGZ020000228.1 coordinate 141,800, forward strand.
CCTTTCCTCTGTTTTCATGTCTCCCTCTCAAGCAGCAGCAGTGGTTCAAATTGCGAAAATAATTCACGAATTCGTAAATCGCTATTCAAACAACGCCTAAAATTCAAACGGCCATATCTTGACCGTTTGAAATCGGAATCGACCCGTTCAATTTGCTAATTTTTCCTTAAACAGTGTAGAACCCATTTTTGTGCTTTGTTTCGGTATCTTATATGGTTGTTATTTATATTTTGGCCTTTTTCTTTTGCGTTCGTTGCGTCTTGTAGATCCGGAAGAGCCGCTCTACCTCGAGGTCGACCTTGAAGACTTTGGTAGTGAGCAAGGCAAGTCATGTCATCTTGATCATATTGTTGCCCCAATTTATAAAATTATTTTTATTTAAATTATTGCATTTTGCTTTATTAAATTTCCGCGTGTATCACTGTTTTATTTAGCCTTACCGATTCTCCTTGTTATAGCCCTACTACTTGTATTATTATCCTTGATAACCCTAGGAAAAATAAAACTAGTGAGCACTTTATATATGTGGTACTCACTAGCAAACTTAGAAATATGCTTAGACATGCTTGAATAGAAACAATTAGATGTTTTCAATAATTAGACTAAGAACTAATTTGTAAATAATGGAAATATTGGTTGTTTAGCTTTGACAATAAATTTCCCCTTCAAAATTTCCCCCAACCATGTTTTCGACTGGGCACGAGGTGCATGGTTTTGTTAGTCGCACCTCGGCCGCCATAAGGACCGGTCTTCGGGCCTCTGTTGCAAGGCATATTCCGTACTACCACCTATCTAATGGGTAAGGCTTAACGTGTCGACTAGTACAGTCAGAAACAAACAAGACACGGATAGGGATGGATGAAGCCCTAGGAAGGGTTGAAGCCCATGGGCTGACGTCTCTGGCAAGTGAAGGCTCAGAACGAGTCGAGATGCCTGGGGGCATAGATTGTCTGCTCAACCCAGGGCACCTGGCGGGGGAAGTCTATGTCGGTCTTCTTTGTTTAGGGCAATACTAAGCGATGAGTTATGTCATGGCTTCCGTCCGTATGCCATGGTGGCATGTGGCACGTCGCAACACGTGAGGAAGACATGTCTGGTGGGTAAAGATGTACACCTCTGATCAGAGTTTAATCTATTCGAATAGCCGCGCCCTCGGTTATGGGCAAGCCAAGCAATGTATCCAGTTAGACTTTAATTCTATTTAAAACTGAAATAATCAAAGATAGCACTTGTTGGTCTGGGTTAAGGCAAGATCGCGTTGGTGCGTGGTTTGATAACAATATGATTAGAGATAGGCTCGTGTTTTAATTAAATGCCTTTAAATATTTAAATGCTTGAAATGTTGTTTTTGTGCAAAATAGCTTTATATATAAATTCCTTGTACTCCTTGCATTATATTTGCATTTTTTAGCATGGCTTCTTGCAGTACGTGGTTGTACTCTGCCTTGCTCTTTTTCCCTTCCAGCAGAGGAGTGTTTCGAGGTTGAAGGGCTTTGGTGTCTAGCTCGTGCTGCCGTCAAAGCGCTGTGGTGGCCCGTCTTATGTCGTCTTTTATTTGTTTATCTTTCAGTGTTGGGCCTTTGGTCGCCCATGTAATAAAGTACTCTATCTACGCTTCCGCTTGTTTACTCTGTTAATTACCAACTATGTAATGTGTACCTTGCCTCCGGGACAAGGATTTATGCACTCACAATCGGAATATAGTGTTCTATTTTCCGGGCGTGACAAGTTGGTATCGAACCTCCTTTGACCCTAGGACGAGCGAGACAACCCCTAGAAAATATTTTTTTACTTAAATTTGTCCCTATTTACGAAAACTTGTATTCTATCTTTACCGCTTACTCTTTTAAAAATTTCTTACGACCTTTCATTTTCAAAAATTTTGTAGATGGCCCTCCCCTTGACCCGTCTCGGATATGGGCAAGATGGTTTCGTTCGGAGCTGTGTCACCTTTGCCTTCATCTCGGCTACACCAATGAGGTGGAGTACACGGGAGTGAAGCTTCCTGCTACCAGTAACAACGATGCTCCCCAAGCAGAATGGAGGTCACGGCTACCCTCCTTTCCAGCCACCCCAATCGCTCCTTGCTGACTGCCTCAGCTGAAGGAGACACATTCGTGGAGGCTTGCCAGAGCACGGCGCTTCTCCTCATCGGCATGCTAGGGATGACGTACAACTACGAGCTACAGCACACTCCGTACCGCTACCACCCTCGTCGCATGGACCCGAGCGACTATGCCAGCTTTAGGGGGATCCGCTTGGAGGACGACACCACCGTTCGTCACCTTGCTCGGATGCCGGAGGCCTACGACACTGCTCGCATCGACTTCCATAGGCTCGTGAAGCGCGGGTTGGTGGAGAACAACCTGCGGATCCTGAGTCTGCGCCAGGAAAACCTGAGTCTCAAGAAGGAGCTCGACGCCTTGGAGGAGGAAATGCGTCAGCTCAAGCTCGCCAACAGCTAGGATGCCTCTCCCAAGCGTCGTCGTATCTGTCGCAGCCTGAAGATCACCATCCGCAAGAGCACCACCAGGCCATCCCTCGTTCGCAAGGCCCTGGCAGAAGGCAAGGTTCTGACTCTGAAGGCCCCTCGCAGCGACGCCTCCAGCAGTGGTAGCACTCCTCCACGGCAGACGAGTAGCTTCGGGCGCGTGTGTTTTTCCTCGTTTGTCTTATGGCTCTTTGGTGTGAGTGGGCGCAGCCTATACCGGCTCGTTGTGGTATAGCTTCGCCTGTTAAAACTTGAGCTATCTCACCAACATCGTATAATAAAAATCTAAATAAGTTGGGTTAATAGTTTGGCTCTTGTTTTTCTTTTCTGTCTCCTTATCCTTCTCTTTCTTGGTTCGGTCGGATGGTGAACACCGGGAGGTCAGCGGTGATGAGCACGAGGCGAAGGCAATGCACGTGATCATGAGAACGCACCACCGCCCCCTCCACCACCCCCACCTCATGACAATCCCATTCTCACCCAGATACTAGCTCAACAAACCAATATGATGGCTGCTGCTCTTCTCCATCATATCCAAAACCAGAATGCCGCTAATGCCCCACCACCTCCCCCTCCCCAGTCCAAGCTCGCAGAATTCCTACGTATTCGCCCACCCACTTTCTCTAGCACCTCCAACCCCGTAGATGCTATAGATTGGCTGCACACCATCAACAAGAAACTTGACCTAATCCAAGTGCACCGATGCTGAAAAAGTTGCCTTCGCTGCCCACCAACTCCAAGGACCCGCTTCGAATGGTGGGACCGGTTCCAAGCCACCCAACCTGCAGAACAGCCTATCACTTGGGGTCGCTTCAACGCCGCATTTAGAAAGTCTCATGTGCCAGCTGGTATTATGGCTTTGAAGAAGCGAGAGTTCCGTGATCTAAAGCAAGGCAACCACTCAGTAACAGAATATTTGCAAGAATTCAACCGTCTTGCCAGATATGCCCCAGGAAGTACGTGAAGATGAAGATAAGCGGGAAAAGTTTCTCTCGGGACTCAACCCCAGCTGTCGTACAGTTGATCTCCGGTGACTATGTCGATTTCCGGCGTTTGGTGGACAAGTCTATCCGCCAGAAGCCAAGAACAAAGAACTCGATAGTCTCAAGCGTCGCATGGAAAACTTCAAGGCACAACGGGGCCAAGTCGAAGCTCCGTTATACCACTCCTCATCACGGTGGATCTTCCTCCAACTCACAGTTCCGCCCAGCTTCCTCTATGCAAATTGTCAACAGGTCTTCATCGCAGCAGCAGAACTAGGCGATAAACCGTGCACCTCGTCCTACTCCAACAGCAGCACCAGGAGTGCCAACCAACAAAGACCGTGATGGAAAAGTCCTCCTATGCTTCAACTGCCATGAACCGGGGCATTTTGCTAACAAATGCCCGAAGACGAAGCGCCTGCAAGGCCAGGCACCAGTCCGCAACAATGGTGGCAGCAACAACATGATCAGGGGACGTGTGAACCACGTCACTGCAGAGGATGTGCAGGCAGCTCCGGAAGTTATCATTGGTACGTTTCTGGTTAATTTTGTTTATGCATCAGTTTTATTTGATTCTGGAGCAACACACTCATTCATATCAAGAAAATTTGTGGCGCAACATAACTTGAGGGTAGAAAGCCTTAGCAATGCTATGTTAATTACTACCCCGGTGGTCAAATGCCGGCTCGGCGATTCGAGTCCATCGTGTCCATAGAAATCCAAGAGATTCCTTTTCTAGCCAATCTCATCCTTCTGGAATCCAAAGATCTAGATGTCATCCTTGGAATGAACTTTCTTGCTCGCCATCAAGTGGTATTGGATTGTGCCCATAGAACCATCACGTTATACAATGGTCCTGATCAGCCAGTCATCGCCTATGCTCATCCCACCCTGACTTGCCGCAAGTTCTGCATTAGGTCCGTCTTCAAGGAATCTCAATAGTCAAGGATTACGCGATGTGTTCCCCGAAGACTTGCCTGGAATGCCCCCCAAAAGAGAGATTGAGTTTCGAATTGATCTAGTACCTGGTACCGCACTATCTCCAAAAGACCGTATCGGATGGGCGCCAACGAATTGGCCGAAGTAAAGAAGCAAGTGGATGAATTGAAGGAGAAAGGGTATATTCGTCCCAGCACATCCCCATGGGGAGCACCGGTAATCTTTGTTGAGAAGAAGGACAAGACCAAACGAATGTGTATCGATTATCGTGGGCTCAATGAAGTCACTATCAAGAACAAATACCCATTACCTCGGATCGATGATTTGTTTGACCTATTGAAGGGAGCCGCTGTATTCTCCAAGATTGATCTCCGATCAGGATATCACCAGCTACGAATCCGTGAAGAAGATATCCCCAAGACGGCCTTCACCACCAGATATGGTCTATATGAATGTACAGTAATGTCATTCGGGTTGACCAATGCTCCTGCTTGCTTTATGAACTTGATGAACAAAGTTTTCATGGAGTATCTGGATAAGTTCGTGGTTGTCTTCATCGATGACATTTTGATTTATTCTAAGACAAAAGAAGAGCATGAGCAACATTTGCATTTAACCCTAGAGAAACTCAGGACGCATCAACTGTATGCCAAATTTAGTAAATGTGATTTCTGGTTGTCAGAAGTAAAGTTCTTAGGCCATGTCATATCTGCTCAAGGAGTGGCAGTAGACCCCACTACAGTTGAATCAGTTACCAAGTGGAATCAACCCAAAACAGTCACTCAAATTCGTAGCTTCCTGGGATTGGCAGGGTATTACCGCCGGTTCATTGAAAACTTCTCGAAGGTAGCTAGACCAATGACTCAGTTATTGAAGAAAGAAGAAAAGTTTGTATGGACCCCATAATGCGAGAAGGTATTTCAATTGCTCAAAAACAAACTGGTGTCCTCTCCAGTTTTGGTTCTGCCAGATATTAACAAAGATTTCCAAGTGTATTGTGATGCCTCCCGTCAAGGTTTGGGTTGTGTGTTAATGCAAGAAGGACATGTGGTGGCTTATGCATCCCGACAGTTACGTCCGCATGAGAACAACTACCCCACTCATGATCTTGAGTTGGCAGCCGTAGTGCATGCTTTAAAAATTTGGCGTCATTATCTTGTTGGGAATCGTTGCGAGCTATACACTGATCATAAGAGCTTGAAGTATATTTTCACCCAGCCGGATCTAAACCTACGCCAAAGAAGGTGGTTGGAATTAATCAAGGATTACGATGTGGGAATTCACTATCACCCCGGGAAAGCCAACGTGGTGGCTGATGCTTTGAGTAGAAAAAGCTACTGCAACACGGTTCATCTCGAGCAGTATTCTTCTGTTCTTTGCAAGGAGATATAATCGTTGAATCTAGGCATCGTCAAGCGAGGTTTTCTAGCAACCTTAGAAGCTAGGCCTTTGCTTCTTGATCAAATTCGCAAAGCCCAGAAAGATGACACTGATATTAAAGAACTCAGGAGAAATATGAGGAGAGGAAAAGCAACCGGTTTTGTTGAGGACGAATACGGAGCAATCTAGAATGGAGATCGTATCTGTGTCCCAAACATTCCAGAAATAAAGAAGCTCATCCTACAAGAAGCACATGAAAGCCAGTACTCCATCCACCCAGGTAGTACCAAGATGTATTTAGACTTGAAAGCCAAGTATTGGTGGGTCAGCATGAAGCGGGAGATAGCTGAATTTGTGGCCTTGTGTGATGTATGTCAACGAATCAAAGCAGAACACCAGGGACCAGCAGGATTGCTTCAACCACTCTAGATTCCAGAGTGGAAATGGGAGGAAATTGGAATGGATTTTATTACCGGTCTTCCCCGAACTCAAGGTGGTTATGACTCAATCTGGGTAGTCGTTGATAGACTGACGAAAGTGGCACATTTCATTCCAGTCAAAACTACTTACTCAGGCGGCAAATTGGCAGAACTATATTTTGCTCGCATCGTTTGTCTTCATGGTGTTCCGAAGAAGATCGTGTCTGACCGAGGTAGTCAATTTACTTTCAAGTTTTGGCAGAAGTTGCAAGAGGAATTGGGAACACGTTTGAATTTTAGCACTACTTACCACCCACAAACAGATGGCCAGACAGAACGAATCAATCAGATTCTTGAAGACATGCTTCGGGCTTGTGTCCTTGATTTTAGGAAAACTTGGGATAAGAGTCTCCCTTATGTAGAATTTTCATACAACAACAGCTATCAGTCCAGTCTACAAATGGCTTTGTATGAAGCTTTGTATGGCCAAAAGTGTAGAACCCCACTCCTTTGGGATCAGACAGGGGAACGATGGGTTTTTGGTACAGATGTTCTTAGAGAAGCTAAGGAAAAAGTTAGGATCATCCAAAAGAACTTGAAAGTGGCGCAGTCTAGACAGAAGAGCTATGCAGACAATCGTCGCCGAGATCTTAGTTTCGAAGTCGGTGATTATGTGTATTTACGAGTCACTCCACTTAGGGGAGTTCAAAGATTCAACACGAAAGGGAAGCTTGCACCGAGATATGTTGGACCGTACAAGATCTTGAGCAGAAGAGGAGAAGTTGCCTATCAGCTCGACTTGCCAGTTACATTGGGAAGTGTCCACGACGTGTTCCATGTCTCCCAACTCAAGAAATGTCTCCGAGTGCCGATAGAGCAAGCCGATCCTACGCAGATCGAGATCCAAGAGGATTTAACTTATGTGGAGAAGCCAATCAAAATCTTGGACATCTCAGAAAGGCATACACGCAGTCGAGTCATCCGTTTTTGCAAGGTTCAGTGGAGCAATCATTCTGAAGAAGAAGCCACATGAGAGCGCGAAGACGAGTTGAAGTCAGCCCATCCCCATCTCTTCAGCGGTGCTTCCGAATCTCGGGTCGAGATTCTCTGTAAGGGGGTAGGTTTGTCGCGCCCTAAAAATCATTTAATTATAAATGGTTGTGAAAAGGGAATTTCTAGAAATTGTAAAAAAATCAAAAATAGCCTCCAACGATTAAAAATCCCTAAGTTCAACTCGAACCGGCATGTGGGAACTTTGTTCGAATTCCTCATATTTCAAAATATGTAACCAATTTTTAGTTTAATTTTCAGAGCATCAAATATTTTTAATGCAACAACAACCTTTCACATATTTCTAAAAAAATAAAAAAATTAAAATTGAACCTCTTCCTCTCCTTTTGGGCCGCCGGCCCATCTCTCCTCTCTCCCTCCTCGGCCAGTCGCCCCCTCCTTTTCTTTTCCCTCCCCGGCCCATCTCTTTCCTGCTCGGCCCAGCAAGCGCAGCCGCGCGCTGCACCGCGCACGTGCGCAAGGCGCGTGCCCGCGCACTGGCGGATGGGCCCCACCAAATGATGTCGTCTTCAACCTTGAGCAATGCGTGTTCCTCTCTCTCCCGTGAAAAACCCTAGCGCAGCCATCAATTGATCTGCCTTCCGGTCGATTTCCTCCCATTTGATTGAAAAATCGATTCCCCTTCACCTCCTCATTATTTCCCTCTTGAATCAACCCCAATCATGCACTAATGAGTCTTGAATCGATGCATGTTCATCTCCGTGAACCGATGCCATGAATGGCGGCGTCGTTTCTCCTCCGCCGACCCCTCCTTTTCCTCTCCCCGGCGTCCCTCTCCCTCCCCGGCCATAAAAGGGTGCCCAGCCCCCTCCTTTCTTCCCCACACCGTCCTCCCTTCCCTCTCCCTCATTCACTTCTCTGTTGAGCACAAGGAACCACGGGAACAACGACGTCACTAGCAATCCGAAGCTGTCAACCGCCTCTTCCTCACCATCGGCATTCTTCGTCGTCTCCTCGCCGTTCTCACTGCTCCGGCGAGCTTGCCACCACCCACTGCCATCTCTCCCTTTCCTCTGTTTTCATGTCTCCCTCTCAAGCAGCAACAGTGGTTCAAATTGCGAAAATAATTCACGAATTCGTAAATCGCTATTCAAACAACGCCTAAAATTCAAACGGCCATATCTTGACCGTTTGAACTCGGAATCGACCCGTTCAAATTGCTAATTTTTCCTTAAACAGTGTAGAACCCATTTTTGTACTTTGTTTTGGTATCTTAGATGGTTGTTATTTATCTTTTGGCCTTTTTCTTTTGCCTTCGTCGCGTCTTGTAGATCCAGAAGAGCCGCTCTACCTGGAGGTCGACCTTGAAGACTTTGGTAGCGAGCAAGGCAAGTCATGTCATCTTGATCATATTGTTGCCCCAATTTATAAAATTATTTTTATTTAAATTATTGTATTTCGCTTTATTAAATTTCCACGTGTATCACTGTTTTATTTAGCCTTACCGATTCCCCTTGTTATAGCCCTACTACTTGTATTATGATCCTTGATAACCCTAGGAAAAATAAAACTAGTGAGCACTTTATATATGTGGTACTCACTAGCAAACTTAGGAATATGCTTAGACATGCTTGAATAGAAACAATTAGATGTTTTCAATAATTAGACTAAGAACTAATTTGTAAATAATGGAAATATTGGTTGTTTAGCTTTGACAATAAATTTCCCCTTCAAAATTTCCCCCAACCATGTTTTCGGTTGGGCACAAGGTGCATGGTTTTGTTAGTCGCACCTCGGCCGCCATAAGGACCGGTCTTCGGGCCTCTGTTGCAAGGCATATTCCGTACTACCACCTGTCTAATGGGTAAGGATTAACACATCGACTAGTACAGTCAGAAACAAACAAGACACGGATAGGGATGGATGAAGCCCTAGGAAGGGTTGAAGCCCATGGGCTGACGTCTCTGGCAAGTGAAGGCTCACAACGAGTCGAGATGCCTGGGGGTATAGACTGTCTGCTCGACCCAGGGCACCTGGAGGGGGAAGTCTATGTCAGTCTTCTTTGTTTAGGGCAATACTAAGCGATGAGTTATGTCATGGCTTCCGTCCGTATGCCATGGTGGCATGTGGCACGTCGCAACACGTGAGGAAGACATGTCTGGTGGGTAAAGATGTACACCTCTGATCAGAGTTTAATCTATTCGAATAGTCGTGCCCTTGGTTATGGGCAAGCCAAGCAATGTACCCAAGTTAGACTTTAATTCTATTTAAAACTGAAATAATCAAAGATAGCACTTGATGGTCTGGGTTAAGGCAAGATCACGTTGGTGCGCGGTTTGATAACAATATGATTAGAGATAGGCTCGTGTTTTAATTAAATGCCTTTAAATATTTAAATGCTTGAAATGATGTTTTTGTGCAAAATAGCTTTATAAATAAATTCCTTGTACTCACTTGCATTATATTTGCATTTTTCCGGCATGGCTTGCTGAGTACAGTGGTTGTACTCAGCCTTGCTCTTTTTTCCCTTCCAACAGAGGAGTGTTTCGAGGTTGAAGGCTTTGGTGTCTAGCTCGTGCCTGCCGTCAAAGCGCCTATGGTGGCCCGTCTTAGCTGTCGTCTTTTATTTGTTTATCTTTCAGTGTTGGGCCTTTGGTCGCCCATGTAATAAAGTACTCTATCTACGCTTCCGCTTGTTTACTCTGTTAATTACCAACTATGTAATGTGTACCTTGCCTCCTGGGACAAGGATTTATGCACTCACAATTGGAATACAGTGTTCTATTTTCCCGGCATGACAGTCATAAACAAAAAAGACATGGATAGAGATGGATGAAGCTCTAGGAAGGGTTGAAGCCCTAGGAAGGGCTGACGTCTCTGGCAAGTGAAGGCTCAGAACAAGTCGAGATGCCTAGGGGCATAGACTGTCTGTCGACCCAGGGCACCTAGCGGGAAAAGTCTATGTCGGTCTTCTTTGTTTAGGGCAGTACTAAGCGATGAGTTATGTCATGGCTTCCGTCTGTATGCCATGGTGGCATGTGGCACGTTGCAACATGTGAGGAAGATATGTCTGATGGGTAAAGATGTACACCTCTGATCAGAGTTTAATCTATTCGAATAGTTGTGCCCTCGGTTATGGGCAAGCCAAGCAATGTACCCAAGTTAGAATTTAATTCTGTTTAAAACTGAAAGATTGGAGTTAGCACATGTTGGCCTGAGTTAAGGCAAGATTACGTTGAAGTGTGGCTTGATAATAATTTGATTAGAGATAGGCTCGTGTTTCATTTAAATGCCTTTAAATATGTAAATGCTTTGAAATGCTGGTTTTCTACAAAATAGTCCTATATAAGAATTCTTTGTACTCCTTTGCATTATTTGCATTTTTTTGGCATGGCTTGTTGAGTACGGTGGTTGTACTCAGCCTTGAAATTCTTCCTCCTTTCAGAAGTGTAGTGCTTTTGAGCTGAAGACGATGTTAGAGGACCAAGGCTCAGACCCCAGTTGAGTTTGCCTGTGAAGTGTAGCTGAAGCCCCGCTAGGATCGTCCTTTCTTTCTGCTGCTGCTTTCCTTCGAGTGTGAGGACTAAGTGCCTATTTTGTAAGTATTTATTTATATGTTTTATTTTACGTTTGGATTTGTGTATTGATTTGTCATTTGGTGTACTATGGTTGATTTCTAGACAGGAATTTAATCATAAAATAGTTTAGAAATTTGGGATAAATCTTCGGGCATGACACAAAATAGTGAAAATCATGAAGGACTTTGAAAATCACGAGGGACTTTGATTTTGGAATAGCATGGACGTTGGAGGTCGTAGGTGCAAAGGCGATTTGCAATCGGCCACTCGCTGGTAGCGAGAGGATTCTGCTCGCACGAAACCCTCCGTCATCGCCAAGGCAGTCACCTTCAGAATCACCAAGCAAGGAACCCGGTTGTGGGGCCATCTATGGTATAAATTTTGAATCCTAGTCTCTAAAGTCTTATTGAAGTTAATTTCATGTTCCTTCTTCTTATTCAGAGAACTTGAGTATTCTATATGAGTATGGGTGTTCCCAGTGTCGTTAATTACATGCCATATTTTATACATCGATATAAACCTAAACTATACAATAGTTAACATAGGGAGAGCACTTTAGAGAGAAAAAAAGAAGGCATTGTTATCTTCACTCTAGGTTCCCTAAATAGCATACCCAACGTTTCACCCAATGCCCAAAAGCCCATTCTCACAAAAATTTGTGCAATACCTTTAATTTTGTCTTACAACTTTAAGGCCTCCTTTGAATCAAAGGAAAGTTAGAGGAATTTTGGAGGATTTTATTCCTATGAATTTTTTGTAGTTGACCCTTTGAATCAAAGGATTAAACAAAATTGAATTCTATGGAATTTCAATGGAATGCCTAATGCCATGCAAGTTTTGGAGGAAATCTAACATAAAGTAGAACCTCATAAAAACTTTTCTTTGAGTCTTTATCTCTTTTCTAATTCTTGTGTTTTTCTTTCCTATGTTTTACAATTCTATATTTTACACTTATGTCAAAATCCGGTATTTTTTCTGTTCCTAGGTTTTTTTAATACTGCGATTCAAAGAGACCCTAACTCTATATAACGAACTGTCCTACACAACAGTTCCATAATAACTCTACTCTGCAGAATTCGGTACATTTGTGCACTTGTGAATTTTGGTTGGGTGAAGAACCAACCGTTGCCACTACACCAGCGACGATCTTTTCACCGGAACATTAGCCGACACGGCCACTCCAACCACCCCCACACGGCCACACACGTGACGTGCGGGGTGACAACTCTAACTTGGGTCAGCGCACCACGAACCCCTCTTCCTTTTTTTATACGGAACGAGTAGTCCTACGACGATGCCGCGATCTCCTTCGGGCGCGATCGTTAGTGTATTGTGGTTGTCGCATATAAAACGAGAAACACGATTAACATATGATTAATTAAATATTAATATATAGAAAATTAATAAATAAATTTATTAGATTTTTAAAACAACTTTTATATAAAAAGTACATACAGTTTAAAATATGCTAACGGAAAACGAGGAAACTCACGAACGGGGAGTTCTGGCTTCGTCTTGTGAGTTCTGGCTCGCACGCCTTAGCCGACCCCGACCCCGCGCCGGCCCGGGCAAGTGGGAATAAACCCTCGTGGATACCCTCCTCTCCAAGAAAGACCCCGACACCAAAAAGCCCAAGGAGCACAAATTACTCGCGCAAATCCGAAAAGAACAGAAAAGGAAAAGGGGGAAACAAGAAGACTCCTCGCCTCCGACCCGAGGAGCACCGGCGGCGCGTGGTCTCTTCTCCTCCCTTGACCGCGGCCGGATCGCGGGAGTTCCGTCTCCGAGCCTCCCCCTCTCCTGGGCTCGTCGTAGACGCGGCGGGCGCGGGTGCGAGGTGGTCTCGTGGGTGAGGGGGGTGGGGGGTTGACGGCGGCAGCTCGACTACCCGGTGAAGTTTTTTTTCCCCCGATGCTACGGCTGGTGGGGATCGGCGAGAGGTGCGTGTTTCGATTCATCCCTCCGTGTACTTATTTCAGATTGGTGGATCTTCGTTGTGTGGGGTTTCAGATTTCGTTAGGAGCGGCTCGGTTTTTGGCTTAGCTCTGCCAACTTGTAGGCCCGAAGTAGTATGTCACATGGCGAATTCGGTGCTAGTTTCTCGATTTGTAGGGGTAGCGCGGAAATCGGTAGCTGTGGCAGTTTGGAGCATTGGGATTGCTAAGATGAATTGGGTTTCAAATGTAGCTTAAATTGGAGATTGGAGGGTATTCACGGAATTGTACGTTGGGGGAGCTTGCGAAAGCTTAGCTCAAAGTTACCAGTTTGTGATTTAGTGATGCATATTGCACATTGCCGCAATTTGGAAATTGTCCATATATGCTTGTTTAAATGCCATGTAGTTTCACGCAAAAAAAAAGCCATGTAGTTAGGGGAGTTACGAGAATAAGCAATTAGTGTCTTACTTTACTGAATACATTGTGTATTACATTGGCTGTGCTGAGTTCTTAATTTTAACTGCTGAACATAGGGTTCTGACTGGTGTCAATTAAGCTTGAGAACCCACAAATTCTTATGTTCTGTTTTACCTTTGTAAGCAGGCTGTTGGCAGTCGGAACAAATAGACGGGCAGCCTATTTTTCCCAGCCGAGCCACAGGAGTGGCTACTACACAGCAGTGAGGGACAATGGATTGTCGGCAAAGCAAAAGATTCCAGCTGTCTTCTCTAGAATGTTCTCACATTACAAGGTAATTGTCAGGAAGAACAGAGCTGGGGATCACAAGTGCAGAAATAGGATTTCAAGGGGATTTCGTACCTTCTCTGGGACAGTCGCGAATTCATCGGCAACACAGCAGGCCCAATTAGCATGGAAGCGGCTCAGTCATACATGCTCATACCGCGGTCCCCGGTTTCCATTGATCAGCCGAGCAGCCTATGCTCTAAGCTTTTCCTTAACGAGGTTCCATGTTGTCCCTGGGGTCATGGCTCTAGCATTTGGCAAGGTTGCATTGGCACGGCCTGTCCTAGCAGATTCACCATACCTGCCCACAATGGAAGGTATCGTCACAAATGCGTGGGATACTCGCCAGTTTCTGTCATCCATGGTTTGGTCAATCTGGGAGGGTGTCACTTTGCTTATTAGAGCTGTGCATTTGGCAATCTTGTTCTTCCCTGCAACTGCATTGTCTCCATTTGCTGATAGTTTCAGTGTTGGATTTAGAAGGAGATGGCTTCGTCTTGTGCGCCGTACCCTTGAAATAGCTGGGCCAGCATTTATCAAGTGGGGTCAGTGGGCGGCAACACGGCCTGATCTTTTTCCAAGTGATCTCTGTGTTGAGCTTGCCAAGCTTCATAGTGCAGCTCCAGCGCATGGATTTGCTTACAGCAAAGCTACCATCGAGAAGGCATTTGGTCGTAAGCTTTCTGAAATATTTGAGACTTTTGAGGAGGACCCTGTAGCTTCTGGAAGTATTGCACAAGTCCATCGTGCTACATTAAGAGATCAACATCCTGGAAAGCATGTTGCTGTTAAGGTGAGGCATCCTGGTGTGGGTGAATCAATCAAGAAAGACTTTTTACTGATCAATCTTCTGGCGAAAGCTTCGAATGTAGTCCCTGGATTGAGCTGGCTGAGGCTGGATGAGAGTGTCCGCCAATTTGCTGTTTTCATGATGTCTCAAGTTGACCTTTCAAGGGAAGCTGCTCATTTGAGTCGTTTTATCTACAATTTCCGCAGATGGAGACATGTGTCTTTCCCAAAGCCATTATATCCACTAGTTCATCCATCTGTCCTTGTTGAGACGTTTGAGAATGGAGAAAGTGTTTCTCGTTTTATGGATGAGATTGAAGGAAATGCTCGGATGAAGAGAGATCTTGCCCACATTGGCACATATGCATTCTTGAAGATGCTTCTGGTATGCATATTTACTAATTATGTGTTTCCTTCTATTTTCCTTTTCACCTGGATACTGGTGTTTGTATGTGACTGTGTAGGCTGGTATTGAGGATTGCATTCATAAGAGCCTCAGTAGTGTTTAGTACTGTTTTTTTCCTAACATATGGCACATTGCTCCTATTGGAATTTCTGTCACTAAAGTTTCTGCTATCAATTTCTGTCTCCAGGAGGACAATTTTATTCACGCGGATATGCATCCTGGGAACATTCTTGTCCGTCTAAATGAGAGCAAACCTAAGAGGAAACTGTTTTTCAGACCTAAGCCCCATATTGTGTTTCTTGATGTGGGCATGACTGCTGAACTCACCCGAGATGACCGTGATAACTTACAACAGTTCTTCAAGGCAGTGGCCACCAGGGATGGTCGTACTGCTGCTAACTGCACTCTGCAATTATCAAAACAGCAAAGCTGTCCAAACCCAGTCGCCTTTATTGAGGTAAGGTCTAAAACTATGCTGTTGGGGAACATTTAGAACTTCACATGCTATGTTTGAGTGTAGCTAGCTTCATTTCTTAATCACGTACTTCATATATCATACACAGAATAGGAGTGTGGTGCAGTTTTGATGCATGTTGTGTCTGTCTACATATACATAATACATTACGGTATTAGATGGTGTTTGGGATTTTATACAATAGATAATTGCAGAAGTTTCAACAGTTAGGTTTTTGGGCTTTGGTTTCAGAACGTGACTGCTTCACTAGGCCTATCCTTGCTCGAAGCAGTCACCCTTTGTACTGTTTAGGCATACCATAATATTTTATCGGTTTAGATCTAGATTTGATGTACGAAATATTGAAAACTGTATTACTGGATTTCCTATTAAGATTTCTTTCGTAATGTTATGCTACCACAAGTCACTAAAACATTCCAGAATGCATGCAGCTAAAACTGTATTAAGTTTGACAAAATATTATATACAAACAATGTAGTTTTCATATATGACAAAGGCAAGTGTAATTTCTTTTATGAAAAACACTTGATATTACACAAATGTAAGGACCTTGGAGTATGTGAGAATAAAACTTAGTGGTCGAAGTGTCATCTTGTTGACTGAAAATAAATAGAGATGTGTTTTTTGTTTTGACTGTATGAATTACTATTATCATATATTGATACGAAGTTCCAAAATGTAATGGTCAAAATTTCATCCAAACTCGAAAAGTCGGTAATTACAAATAAATACTCCCTCCAATTTTCAATATATAATGTTGTTGACTTTTAGCCATAGGTTTGACCATTCGTCTTATTTAAAAATTTTGTGCACATATGCAAAAGCATAAATCATACTTAAAAGTGCATTTAATGATAAAACAAACCACAATAAAATAAATCATAATTACATTATTTTTGAATAAGACGAACGGTCAAACATATGTTCAAAAGTCAATGGCATCATCTATACTCCTTATAAAAGGGAGTAGTGGTGGTAATGGTTCTGTCACCAACCCCACTACCAACTCCTAACCTTTTTTTTAAAGAAAAAGAAATGACATGTGGGGTTAGAGGGCCCACATGTTAACTAATCCCATCAACTTTTCTTTACTTTTTTGTGGAAGGAAAAAACAATGTGGAGCTAGAAAGATCCACATATGAGTAACAGATATATACAACAATTCAGAGATGATAATAACATATTAATGATAATTTTCTTTAATTAAAATTCCGTTGCAACGCACAGGCAATATGCTAGTATATTAAAAACTGGAGGAAGAACGGAAGGGGTATAGAACTATAGATTGTATTTCCAGCCTTTAGCGATTGCATGCTGATTTCTAAACTATTATTGTTATTTAGGTACATATTTTGTTTGCATAATAATTATATTTTTTGATTGGTAGGAATTGGATAAGGCATTTTCGTTCTGGGGAACGCCTGAAGGGGACATTTTCCATCCTGTTGAATGCATGCATCAACTGCTTGACACAGTTCGGCGCCACAAAGTCAACATTGATGGGAATATTTGTACTGTAATGGTTACGATTCTGGTTCTTGAGGTAAACTTGCATTGTAACGCTTGAAATCTATAAAATATTTACCATATGTCATTTATTGGATTATATATCTCTAGAAAAGGATGCTCAGATAAATTAATCTAGGGAAATATTACTTACTAGTGGGTGTGGTTAGCACTTAGCAACACCTTTTTCTATGTTACAGGCTAATATCCTTTGCTTCCTAATACCTGAGTGTGCCTACGGAAAGAAACACATCATGCTTATTGTGGCTATTAATTCTTTTGTAGGGGTGGCAACGCAAGTTAGACCCAGGCTTTGATATCATGCACACGTTGAAGACTCTACTACTAGACAAGGATATAAAGCAACCAGTTGATTTTTTCTCATAAACAAGTTCATGCTTTCAAGGGCCAAATCTACAAGCCTCAGGTACTGTGCATTTGTGCGAACAAGTCATCATTTCTTTTAAGTTTGTGTTCCTCTCTTAAAAATTTTTTGGGATAATTGTTCTGTACTTGTGTTCAATGTTATATACATGGTGATAACCACCCTTCAGCATTATCATGGGAAATATGGCTTGTTTTTTAGAGAAAAAGAAAAGGATAACTTCTTTAGTGATCAGTACCAGCTGGTTATATAGCAAGTACATTCAGAGCAATGTTTCTATATTAACTTCCAACTGATTAGATGGCTATTCTTTATGATAAGAAGTTGGGATATCGTATCAATTATACCAAAAAAGAGGGGAGAGGGTGACACATCTTTTGTGGTGGACCGGTGGCCAGAAGCAGTTGAAGAGTCCACTTGGATCTCCGCTGCATTTATGCTGTCACGGCATGTGTACGCATGGCAACGGCCATTACCTTGCAGGTTGCTAACGAGATTTGATGCTGGCCATAAGCCTTCCTCCTATCTGTACAGGCTTTAGAAACCTGACCGTGCTTTATACTATCCTTTCCTCGTTACATGCCTCAGTGTCCATGCTAAACTGACATTAGGTTACTTAGCAAATTCAATAATCTAATCTTGTGCAATTTCTCTCCTTGACAGAATGTCAAATACAGCAGCAGCGAAAGGTGATGACACCATCGGACAGAAGTTCGCAAACGTCAAGCAATCTATACTAATGCCTTATGTCATGTTCTGTTCTCTTTTTTGAAACAACCTCTACCTGCAACTTACAAGCACTGGGTTCACATTTGACAACCTTCAGTGCGAAAATTTTGTCCAGCGCCTTGGTGGAGTAAGCCACCAAAATTCCTTATGCTGAAAACTCTTATCAGTAAACAATCTGTTAGATGTAGCAACTGAATGATTAACGAGCAGAACTACATTGCAGATTACAGAGAAGTTTACTTCCTGCTATACTGCTCCATTCTTGATGTGAATCAGTTTTCTGCGAGTGATGATGACATTCATAAATGACATATCATTATATTAGCCGTTAAACTCTCTGCAGGGCTGAATTATTGGGCTGGAGGACCGAGGACGGTGTCCTCTTGGCCTTCAGCTTCAGCTCTCTTTCCATGCTTCACCTCTGCTTTCGCTACAGCTGCCGGAGGACGGAGAAGCGAGAAAAGGTGCCCCCAAAAGGTCTGTGTTTTGTAGGATTAGCAGGATCCACTACACTGCGGGCAGAGAGTCCAGTGAAGGATATCATCGACTTGTGCAGGCTTGGTCGCCGGCGGCCGGGAAAGCTGGTTTTTGCCGGGCTGATTTAAAGTCGGCCGGCCATTGGGGCTAGCCTTTCAGTTTAGGTTATGTCCTGACATAATAGTAAAAAAAATATCGGTACAAATGGCAAGGGTTGTCAGTTCAGTTTAAGTTAAATTCACTTAAAATATCTTTAACGGATAAAAGTTACTGGCTTCGTTCCAAAGTATAACAAATAGGACGCAACCTGTACTAGGAATCTAAACAATGGGTCAGTTTTTATCAATGATTGTTATAGTTTGGAAGGACGGAGTACTCTAATTATCCCTGTTTAGCTTTTCAATTCGCTTAGGCTTAGGCGCTCTACATACGATACATATCGATTACCATATAGTGTATACAGATGCATATAAGTACACCCCGGTCCCCGGCTATGGCTAATTGGATATCTTCTGTCTTGCTGGCCTGACCAAATTATACTTGACCAAGCTGGTTTGTTGTGCGATGAGACCACAAGCTTACGGTATCAGCTATCCAGGTCTGTGATTCAGAGTTCCAACCTGTCATCAAACAAAAGTCAAAAACTAGTCATATTTACTACCCAAATGTATTGCATCTCGTGTCTTGCAGTCTTGCTCTTTCTTAATGTCGTGCAATGGCTCAAGCGAGGAATAAAAACTATGAACTCCACCGAATTCAAAATGCCTTCCTTAAGATACTGATTTGTTTTCCATAGCTCCAGTCTTTATTGTATTCAAGATGGCTGGTATGATAGATTGATACACGGATTAGCAACTTAGCTAGGGGGTGTTGGGACTAATAACAGACTAAGTGACTACGTGACTGATTTTTTTGTTAGAGTTTATGTCGAATATATGTACAAAGTCGGTTACAGCTTAGAACTTTGAGTTATACGGTATTAGAAATAGAGTAAGAGTCAAACTATATCCTAAGTTCTCTCTTAAATAGATAGGCATACCGGTTGTAACCGTAAGACGACAATAACATAGGTGTGGGTACAACTGATCGACAACCTAGCAAGTGGAGGGTCGTGGATATCCGGATACAGTGTAATATGCTGGATCGGGGCGAAGCACCCGTAATCAATGCCTGGGGATGTAGGCTTCTGCTGAATCTCGTTAACAAATATCGTGCCTTGTGTCGTCATCGTGTTTGGATCTCCTATGACATTTCTTCTGTGTTTGGTTCTCGATGTGTTATAGGGGTCAGTTTTATAACAAGTGCTATCAGAGCCTGCGGGAGATCCTAGGTAGAGGTACGAGGGAGGTGCCCCACACCGCGCCAGGTTGCACACAGTGTCCGCGATAGGACATGGTGCAAGGTGAAGCACGGCAGCGATTAATGAAATTTGATCAATGGATTCATACACTTCAGACAGTGGTATGAACCGTTCGATGGGCTGCTTTCAACAGGGAGACGACCAGATGTGGTGCTCGGGTTGATGACGGCGATAGCGATTGACAATCCAATCGGTGGTGTCAGACACTTCGGGCGGGTGATTCGAATTCTCCGATGAGCTACTTTCAATAGGGAGACAGTCAGGCCTGACGCTCATGGTTGATTGAAGCTGGAGGTGATCGACAATTCGATTGGTGGAGTCGCATACTCCGAACAGGTGGTTCGGGCCTTTTCGATGAGTTGCGGTCGACAGTGAGGTGGCTAGACGTGGCACTCGGGTCGATTGGCGGTTGGTGAAGACAGCGCGGTTGGTGACGACTTTGACGTGTTACACGAGGACGGCTTCACGGCGGGGTGTGCAAATTATTATGTCGGCGATGGGTTCAAGGTGGAGCACGGCTTGTATACAGGTGGGTTTTGATAGGAATACCATGAATATCATGAAGGACGAAAAGATTGTTATGACCGGTGAGAGGACAAGCTCATGTTTATACAAGTTACAAGGGACTGTTGTTGCAGGTGGAGTCATATGAATATTCTGGTATTGTTGTGCACAATTCTGAAAGCGACGAGCTTGGTGTAGGCTCGTCGAGCGGCTCGGCGTGAGCGTCGGAAGAACCAACTCAAGTCCTAGTACACGAAGGTTCGTGCAAGTAACAAATTCAGGTTGGCCTGACATATTCGTCAAGATAGAGTTTGTTAGAGTTTGTATCGAATATGTGTACAAAGTTAGTTACAGTTTTGGATTTAAAGTTGTATTAGGTGTCAGAAATAGATAGAGTAAGAATCGAACTCTATCCTAGGTTCTCTCTTAAATAAATAGACACACCAGTTGTAACCGCAAGACGATAATAACATAGGTGTGGGTACGACTGGTCGACGACCTAGCCGGTGGAGGGTCGTGGATATTCGGATACACAGTAATATACTGAATCGGGGAAGAGCGTCCTTAATCAGTGCTCCGGGGATGTAGGCTTCGGTTGAACCTCGTTAACAAATATCGTGATTTGATGTCGTCATCATGTTTGGATCTTCTATTACGTTTCTTCTATATTTGGTTTTCGATGCACTATCGGGATTGATTTTATAACAGTTCTCAATGATACTAGTAGACAAGGATATTTGGTGGTGTTCAATCCGTGAGAAGGGTATCTGGTGGTGTTCAATCAGTGAGACTGGATCATCTGGTGGACCTACATTCTACTATCACTGCTGCTGCTGTTAATCTCTGCAGAGCTGCTTATGAACAACGACGTCGCAACCAACGAAACAAACTCAGTAGAGACAGCAAGTCAAGCAACAAATTGTTTATTTGTTGTTACAGACCTGTGCCATCTGATCAGACATAAAGAAAGACAGTTTGCTCCTTATTAGTAATAAGTAATAACTCTGCAAAATGGTCTTGTTATAGATACACCCTGCAACTTCTCTCCAGAAAAAAAGAAGATATAGTTTCTGGCAACAAGTTTTGTCCATTTTCCTCTTGCTGCCAGACTAATGACCAATCCCAGATATTGATATAACCAATGAAGCAACTCTCCAATCAAAATATGCACGTCCAAACCCAAACAATCCAAATTATCCCAGTGATAATTTCATGGACCACCTCTGTTATTTTTTTTAAACAGATGCCTTTATCACTGAACATAGGATACATGCTCATCAAATTTCTCCAAGCCCGGGCTTCTAGGGCATATCATCCTTTGTCACCATCCTCCCTGCATTCACCTAACACACACACACACACATTAAAAACTCCATAATCCAGAGCCGTCTGCTTATTCCCATGCTGCTAGAGACAAGGGTTTGGAGCCCCATGACAAAGACTAAACAGAGGAAACCACAGCTAGGTGACAAACAAACAAACATGCCTGGTGCCACTCCTTTCTCTCTGGTGCAGCTAAGCTAGGCTTGCATTTGCATTTGGAGCCTGTGATAGAATATTTCAGTGTCCTGCTAATCCTTTCTTATAGGGCTTTGAAAACTGTAACAGTACTGTATTATATTATGCAGCAAGATCAAAGACAGGAGGGGGTCCTTGACAGTTCACATGTATATTCCCTACTCACAAGCATACTGAGAGAAAAACTCTGCTAAAGAAGCTGCAAAGTGTCAAGGGCCAACTCACATCTCAAAAAGGGGATCCCCACAAGGATTTGTGCTGCTCATCATACAGTTGTTATTGGCTCTGTAACTCTCATTTCAGAAAAACAACAACATGGCCTCCATAGGTGCTGTTTGGTTGGAGTAAATTTTAGTCTCTGTCATCTCTAATATCTAGATATTATTTTAAAATATTAAATATAGATTATTTATTAAACACATTTATAATCGGAGGTTAATTCGCAAGACGAAATCTAATGAGCCTGATTACGTCATGATTTGACGATGTAATGCTACAGTAAACATTCGGATTAATTAGGCTTGATAGATTTGTCTTACGAATTAGTCTTTGATTCTGTAATTATTTTTATAATTAATTCACGTTTAGTTTTTCAATTGATGTTCAAACATTCGATATGACACGAAAAGTTTAGTCACTCCATCCAACATCCTCTTAATAAAAAATACTCTTCTTTTCAATGCAACCTGGCTGGACTTTAATTGTTTCCAAGAAAAGATGAGAAAGTTTCTGAACTTTGGATGTTATTGACTGTTTGGTATATGTGGTCCTTGTGATGAGAAAGGCTTGGAGGCAAAAGCTTGACCCGTCATACACAGCTGATCCATTTCCCCATCTCTTTGCCGTAGGCACAATTGCACATACTACAACATTTTTTGGGGCTTCTTTTCTCTCTGTTCTCTCATTCTCTATAATACAAACACACGCACAAGAAGACACACAACTCAGAACCTCTGCCATCATCAGGCTTACTGTATGTGAGTAGCAACAGAACAATGGCAGCCATGCTGCTGTTGCTTGCTGCCAGAAGCTATCTATGATATCCATCCAATCTCACCTTCCTTTGCTGAAGGCTACCATGCCATGGGCATCTCTTCTGATAATGGATTTCTTTGCTGCATCGAGCAAGTTGGCATAGTGTATAACAACACGCCATTTTACTCAAGTTTTAACAGTCCCACCCTAGTGGCAGGTTTGGGGTACAGAACTGGAGATTATTGGTAGTATTATTAGACTAGTGACAGGATTTGAAGCAGGATTAGTGCAGTGAGGAGGCACAGGCACAGACAGCGTCGCTGTCCTGCAGGTGCAGAGAGCCACGGAGCCCAACGCCCAGTTCGCCGGTTCACGTGAAGAGGTTGGTAAGGCCGCGCGCGACCGGGAGACCCCCAGCTGACCCAAACCGAAAAGGCTCGTCCGCTTCCCACATCTGAATTCTAGTATTTCCTCGCTTTCAAAATAAATTTATTTTTAACCTTTTTTATTTATCTCAAAATAAATTTATCTTTTAAGTAATTATTGTATCATAGTTTATAAAAATAAGAGATAAATGTATTGACACAGTAAAATAGGAGAGAATTATATTGGTATTTGGAAAAATAAAAAGCATTTTAGCATTTTTGCTTTTTATTGATATCTACAGGAGTAAAAAATAAACTATTATTTTGGTAATGAGAGAATACTCGCTCATCAGTCTGCCTACTCGCAAGCTTGCGGCATCTTTTTCTCACGTATCTGAATCTTGATAGATGGGTAGTAGAAGTATATGCACCCGAAATTTCAGGGATTTTGTAGAATTTTTGCCGGAATAAGGACTGTCCAAACTAGGGAATGTCTGGTTTGTAGCGAAACTCAACCAAGTAAAAAAGAAGGTAATGCCAAAATGTTGGTCCTCTGTTTGGTTTATAGAATAAAAATGGCATTGCAATTACTTGATTTAGTTGAATGTCCAAAAAAGCAACTTCGAGAGCAAACCAAACAATATGCTTTGCCAGTTTTTGTCAAAAATCTTAATAATGATCAAGTCTTGCCATTGCTAAAAAAACTAATAAAGCTATGAATGACAATGAACCAATTAAGCCCAAGAACTATCTTCTTTGCTGCGGCCATCTGTAAGGGCTTCTTTGAAAGGAAGGTTTTTTTATGGGATTTTGGAGGATTCTAATCCTGTGAAAATATTTCCTCTATGCTCATTCGGAACAAAGGAATGACCCTCCTAAAATCATATGAATTGGTTCAATTCATAGGAATTTTAGAGAATTTCTAACATGAGGTCCAACCTCATGGAAAACTTGTCTTGTGTCTTTCTCTCTCCAAATTCCTTTGGGGCTCCTTTCAAATAGAGGGTTTTTGAAGAAATTTTGGAGGAACTCAATGCTATAGAAAATTTTTCTATGTGGTCCTTTGAATCAAATGAATAACCATCCAAAAAATCCTACAAAATTCCTTTGGATTGACTCAAAACATATAAATTTTGAAGGAATTTTGATATGAGTTACAGCCTCTTGAAAAAAATCCTTTGCATTTATCTCTCTCTTCTAATTTGTGCGTTTTTCTTCCATCAAAATAATCATTAATGTAGTTTTTCAATCCATAGGATTTTAAGTGCTATGCCACTCCAATTTTGTATTTTTTTTCTATTCCTGTGTTTTGAGAATTATATATTTCAAAGGAGCCCTTACTCTTTTCTTTTGAATTATCCAAACACAACATATTTCAATTATTTCCGTGTTTTATCAATCTTACGGATCCGATAAGCCATGATATTATAATTCTGTTTTTTTTATTTCTGCGTTTATCATAGCCTTAAAATACTACTAGTGTTGCTATTGTTGAGCATGCATTGCATCCCAATGGGCCATCTATATCAGAAAAAAAAAGGGCAAGGAATTGTTTAAGGGCGATCCATCACTGGCCGCTGCAGGAAATCAGGTATCAGGCACAGCTAGTATAGTCTCTATCTCTGGAGGTGCCCCAAGCTGCCAAAATAATCCATCATGAGTTTCTGATCCGTGTAAAAGATGTGAAACGTGGCTTTGGGCTTCAATATCTCTCACTGTTTAGTAGCGTGGCAAACTGTAATGGGAAATTTTGAAATGACAGCCAGGTTGTGGGGCCCGCATGCAGTGGCTAGGCTGCAACAGCTTTCGATGCCGTGACCAGGGATGAACCATTTCGCATGGAATAGTTTGGCAGAGAAGGTGGGTGACTTCTTTACTGTACACGTAAAATAAGGTCTCTCATTGATATATAATTAATTAAATATTATTAATTAAGTATTGATATAAAAATACAATAAATAATTAAATATGTATTTTAAAAATAATTTTTTATATATTTTTTAAAAATGTATCGGTGATTTAACAGTTTAAAAAACTCGCGTGCGAGAAATGAAGGTAAAAGTTGTGGATAGAAATAATGGGTGTACCTGGCACAACTGGTTGTGGGTTCTGTTCGGCCAGCCTAACGGGACAAACATCAGTGTCTTGAACCACCGTAGAAGAATCATGCTGTACAATTGCATAAATCAGAATCCGAAAAATTATGGATTCACATTTTCTATCGTAATAACACTATCATTATAGATATTGATATAAGAATCTTATTTTTTTATTGTTCCACATCAGTAGCTATAATGATAATGTTATTATGATAGAGGATCCTGACCTAAAAATTATCAATTTGTCCATCGATTTGTTGGCTTTCAATAAAATGCCACCATCTATATTACAATTGATAAAATGTCACATATTTTGTTGCTACATCTATAATTTGTCATATTGAAGGGTTTAAGTCATTCTTTTCACATGCTACATATTAGCAATGTGAAAGAACTATTTTGCTCCTTCTCAAGCTCTCTTTTCTCACTCTATTCATCGCACTAGGAGCTCACCGATGCCGAGAAGAAATCAGCCCACCAGTCGCTGCACGGTGGAGCTTGGCGCACCCCCACCATTCGTGCTCCCCATCCCTTGACAACCTCCTGTCTCTACCTTCCCCGAGGTCCACCACCCTCATTGCATTGCCCACTCCTCCATGGCCAGTGGCAAGTGGTGGTCAGCCATCTGCAAAACGATGCCAAAGGGCTTCACACGAGGCTAGCACTTTTACTGATGGTGGCAGCGATGGCTTTCGGCATCCTCTGAAGGTCCCTGTGCCGTCATCTGGAGGTGGCAAGACATTGGAGGCAGCATGCGTAGGAGGAGGATACCTTGGCGCTAGGGGTGTTGTAGGAACGGCGTTGTCACTGTCTCTTCTCATCTATCCTACAGGACCTAATGAGAGCAATGAGTATGGAAAAGAGGGTGAAGGAAGGAGGGAGCACGAGGGGAATAGGAGAAAAGCAGAGGTGCCAAGCTTAGGCGTATGGTGGTGTCGGTGTGCGAGTTCTTAGAGTGACAAATAGAGTGAGAGGAGAGAGACCTCCGGAGGCAAGGACAAATAGTCTTTTCAGGTGGCTAATTTTGTAAAAAAAAGGCTTAAGCCCTCCAAAGTGGCAAAAATAGAGGTGTCAACAAAATGGGTGGCATTTGATCAACTAGCAGTTGACATTTTATTGAATCACATAGAATCAAGTTGTTAACACCTAAATTTGGTAATTGAATCCCTAAGTCTTGGCAAAGGTGAAGCAGAATCGGATCGGCTGGTTTGGCGGAGAAACAGAGGCCGCATCGGTTGAGAAGCAATCGGCTGCGATACCAGTCGGCTAAGGATTGAATCGGACAAGAGCGACCGATAGCCGATTCTAGGTTCAGAGAAGATGAAACCGTTTCTGGTGCAGATGTTTGAAGATGAATAGAAGATTCGGTTATCAGAGTGCGCGTTAAAAGATATTGCCATATATGGATATAGTCCTGTAACGACGATTGTATCTGTAATTTAAGAGTTTGTTTAAGCTGTTCATTGTAATGCGGCATGGGTCCTTCCTGGGATATCGTCGTATTTTAAATAGTAGTTTAGATAGAGTCCAGGGTTTGTACAGATAATGTTAACTTGGGTATAAATAGGACCCGAGACCTCCTGTAAAATACATTCAACACAATCAATCAAACAACCTTCGGCGCATCGCCAACCTTTTTCTTTAGACGAGCAATTGATTTGGCTACGGGCTGCATCGTTTTGATCTCCAAATCCAGGTAAATGCTTGTCATTAGTGGTATGTTCTGCTGATTCTAGTGCTTCCATCGTAATGACACATTAGATTCAGGAGTTTATACTGCACTATTTATCATATATCACATATAAATTGGAGCAATGTTTAGATCTATCCTGCCATTGGCCAGTTCTCTCAAGAACCCGCAACCAATGAGGCTAGATCTAAAGGTTGGCTGGTTTATATGTGGTATTCACCGTCTTGAGAGGTATAAATCAGACATAACAAATCAGGTTGTTCTTTTTATACTTAATGCTGCATCAACGTTGAACTATTAAGTCGTCTTTAGAACTTCCAGTGATCTATTCGGTTAGATTTATATGTTTAAGAGACAGTGCCGGGGTTTCAGCCGGCCTTATCTGCCTTAATATATTTTTTTAGTATATTTATTATTAGATCTGTATTAGGGTTGCCTCTTATGTTAAGATCCTGTTCTTGTCGGACATCATAAGTCGAAATCGGCCTGCCATCAACAGCCGATGACCGATTTCCAAGCTATGCATATCAGATTCAAGAATGATATCTTTTCATAAGAATCATCGGAGTACTAGCTGATCCATAGTTAGCTTTCCAGTATCGACTAGGCTATCAATACATATATTTGTTATCCTTTACTGTATTTAGGTTAAACGACTAATGCTGTCTCGGTATCGCCGATCCATTCCAGTCGCTTGGCTTAAATATATTTTAGGATAGCAAATATATGTTCATGGATTCCCTCAGCCGATCCGGTGGGGATCTAACCTAACACTTAACGCATGCGATTTTGTTTTTCTTGTTGGTTAGCAGATCAAACCAACTGGCACGCCCTGCACCACACAGGCAGCCGAGAAGGACCTGCACTGGAGCTAAGCAGATCTCCCAGGCCAGCGCGTGAGAGAAATTTCTCGTCAACACGCTTCTTGGCATGCCCAGTGGGACTTTCTCTGTCGGCTCGACTAGGACGCATCGACTCAGCCGGCAAGATGGTCGACTCCAAGAGCCCCAATGTTTCCCAGGACAACATCATGCCTGTGAAGTTGGAGCAGTTATCGGCTGAGCAACAAGCCGATTACAAGAAGATGGTGGAAGAGCTTCAGGCCAACTACTTACAATCTTTCACCCAAACAAGATCCGGGGCCGTGCATCAAAAGTATAAATTCAGCATGGACGAGCTCAAGACATCCTCCTCTGGTGTGTCAAAAGGCAAACAGAAGATGGAGGAGCCAATTCAGGAACAGGATGATTCGGCCCTGCATACCTTGCAAGACCGAATTGATTCGGCCGTTCACCACGCGCTGGTCAACCAAAGTGGCATCCTGGTCAACACTCTGAACAACATGATCGTTACCGTGGTCGACGCCAAGATAGCCGACCAGCTGCAACGGGGGCCGACGTACTTCACAGACGGCCAGTTTCCTGGATACAGGACGTTGGTCACCCAGAACCGGCCGATCCCACCATCAACACAACCAGGGTCGCCAGGAGGGGTCCTCGGCCAGCCAAATCCAACTGAATCGGCTACAAGGCCAGTGATTACCATGCTGAACCGACAACAACCGCTGCCCTAGGATCAGATTGCTAACATGTTCAACGACAATCGGCAGTCAGAGCCGATTGCCCAGATTGACCTGGACAGACGGTACAACATCGGTGGCCGACAACTGTTCCCGGGACGACCAACGCCACCACCGGCGCATCGGCCACCTCCCGCTGATCATCACTACCAGTATCAAGGAGGCCGTCAAGACCATCACTACAGGCCTCAGATGCCACCACCGCTGTATCGGCAAGCACCCGCGCCATATGACCCATACGAGCCGATACAGCAGGACAACTAGACCTGGGCCGATCTGATTGCAGATGTCATGCGCGATCAATTCGGCCTCAAGCCAAAAGACCCAGGAAACATGTATCGGTATCTCTATCCAGAGCACTTCGAGTGGATTCCGCTGCCCAACCGATACAAGATCCCAGATTTTTCGAAGTTCTCGGGGCAAGACAACATATCAATATACGAGCATGTTAGCCGATTCTTGGTGCAGTACGGCGAAGCATCGGCTACAGACGCCTTAAGAGTCCGGCTGTTCCCTCTGTCTCTTTCAGGATCGGCTTTTACCTGGTTCTCCTCATTGCCTTACAACTCAATTCAGAGTTGGGCCGATCTCGAAAAGCAATTTCATAACTACTTTTACTCCGGCAACCATGAGATGAAGTTGTCGGACCTCACCAGCATCAGGCAGAAACACAACGAATTGGTTCAAGAATACATCCAATGCTTTTGGGAGATGAGGAACCGATGCTACAGCTTGGTGCTATCGGACGCCCAGCTAGCCGATTTGGCCTTTCATGGCTTGATCACGCCGATCCGAGAGCGATTCTCTGCGTAGGACTTCGACAGCCTAGCCCACTTGGCGCAGAAGGTGACGGCCCACGAACAGTGATTCCAAGACACCAGGAAGGCCGTCAAAAACATAACTCAGGTCGTCGTTGAATCGGACTACGATTCTGACGACGATGACGTAGAAGTGGTAGCAGCCGAATGGGCCAAGAACAAAAAGGCCATCGTATGCCAATGGCTGCTTAAGACGGCCAAAGAAGAGAGATATTACTTCGACATCACTAAGGCCAACAAGATTTTCGACTTTCTGCTCAAGGAAAAACAGATTCAGCTCGCTGAAAATCACGTGATCCCGTCGGCTGAAGAACTAAAGAAGAAGAAATATTGCAAGTGGCACAACTCTACATCTCATGCCACCAACGATTGCAAAGTCTTCAGCAAAGCAAATCCAAATCGGCAATTAAGGCCGGAAGTTGAAGTTTTCCGATTCAAGTCGGCCGATGAAGGTAGACGGCAACCCTTTCCCGGTCAACACGGCCAAGCCGGCCGTGCAAGCCGATCGACGAACGTAATGGCGCACGGCTTAGTCAACGCATCAATCGGGGCCAGAGCAGGAGGTGAGCCGACTGGACATCACAACGCACCAATCAATATGGTGCGCCCCGTTATCAGATCGGCTGACCGACGATCGATCTGAAGACAGTCGATACTGTCCTCAGCATCGGTTTCGGCGGGAAGAAGCTCACGATGAAGCACCTCGTCGGCGCGAGCCGGAAACCCAAAGCCGCCGATACGAGGTAAGCCACAACAGTGCCGATCCACATTGGCATTGTGATTTTTTCAGGTATTGCTGGGAATCCGGCATGAGGCTGCTGACACTGGACGACTGCCCAGTGTGCAACGATCGCCGTGACGACGAGCGCAGGAGCTCATCGGCTGCAAGCCCAGCCCGGTTCATCCTTAGAGTCGTTCAGCTAAACCAGAGGCGGCGGTCCGTCCATGATCGGCTCGGCCCGATCCATCAAGACTTCTTTGTCGACGAAGACCGCAACAACAACATCCGCGATGATGAAGAGGCCGACGATGAGGAATCGACCAATCCCCAATGGTGTCCATCCGATCTCTTCACAAAGACGCAGAAAAGAAGAATTCAATGACTCAAGCATGAAGGGAGAGAAGATAAAGTTCGGCAAATGATCCAGGAACAGCGCCATCGGCTGGGCAAGATCAAAAGGCGATGGGTCCCCAAGAAGAAAACCACCGCAGCCGACGAAGAGCAAACCCAGGAGAGTCCAGCCGACCAAGCCAGGAGGTTTCTGCATCGGTCAACATGGTCATCATACTACCAGCTGAATTTAGTGCTCCTGAAGCCGATGCAGACACCATTGAAGACGACTTGTGAATCTAGCAATCTCACCTGACTAAACTATTTTTGACAAACTCGAGGGGACCAAAAATCGGCACTTGAAGCCGTTGTACGTTAAAGGTTTCATTAACAGCAAGCCGATATCCAAGATGCTAGTCAATGGGGGGAGCCCCAGTCAACCTCATGCCTTACGCAACATTCAGAAAACTAGGCAAAGGAGCCGAAGACTTGATAAAGACCAATATGGTGCTCAAAGACTTTGGCGGCAACCCATCAGAAACCAAGGGCGTCCTGAACGTCGAACTAACCATCGGCAATAAGACCGTGCCCACAACATTCTTTGTCATCGACGGGAAGGGGTCTTACAGCCTGCTGCTCGGAAGGGACTGGATACACGCTAATTGTTGCGTTTCTTCTACAATGCATCAGAGCCTCATCCAATGGGACAGCGACAAGGTTGAGATCGTACCAGCCGATAGGTCAGTTAGCGTCGTCAGTGCCGATTTGCCGCTTTGGGAAATCGAAGGCATCAATTGTTTGTCTGGGAAAATATGGCAAGCCAATTTTCTAAATGTGTCCAATTCCACAATACAGCCGATTGGAGATGACGAGCCGCAGCTGCTGCTTTGAACAAGACATGGTGGAGGGCTCAAGCGTCTTCGGCATGGACACCGCAGATGAAGACGATGGCAAGTTCGGGCAAGGTTTTACGTCGGCCGACGAACTAGAAGAAATTGACATCGGCTCTGGTGACAAGCCGAGGCCGACGTATATTAGCAAAAATCTATCTCCTCATTGTATATCCCAGCTTATTGATTTGTTAAAAGAATATAAAGATTGTTTTGCTTGGGAGTACTTCGAGATGTCCGGTCTTAGCCGATCAATAGTGGTCCATCAACTGCTGATTAAGGCAGGCTATCGGCCGTTCAAATAGCCTCCCAGGAGGTTTAAGCCGATATGTACGATGCAATCAAAGCCGAAATCACTCGGCTATACGATGCGATATTCATTCGGCCTTGCCGATACGCCGAGTGGATCTGAAACATCGTCCCAGTGTTAAAGAAAAACGGAAACTTAGGGTGTGCATCGATTTCAGAGATCTAAACAAGGCCACCCCTAAAGACGAATACCCAATGCCGATAGCCGATTTGCTCATCGATGCTGCTTCAGGCCACAAGATTATTAGTTTTATGGATGACAATGCAGGTTATAATCAGATATTTATGGCCGACGAAGACATCCACAAGACCGCCTTTCGATGTCCTAGCGCAATCGGCTTGTACGAATGGGTGGTAATGACATTCAGCCTGAAGAATGCTGAGGCAACATATCAACGGGCCATGAACTACATTTTTCATGACATGATCGGCTCACTAGTAGAGATCTACATTGACGACGTGGTTGTTAAGTCCAGGGAGATAGAGGGCCATATAGCCGATCTAAGACAAGTGTTGGAGCGGACGAGAAAATATGGCCTGAAAATAAATCCACTTAAGTGCGTGTTCGGCGTGTCGGCTGGGCAGTTCCTGAGATTTCTTGTTCATGAAAGAGGAATTGAGGTTACACCAAGGAGCATAAATGCTATGAAGGCAATTCAGCCTCCGAAGGACAAGAAACAACTCCAATCTTTGATTGGCAAAATCAATTTTATCAGGCGATTCATAGCCAGTCTCTCAGAAAAGATGGAGCCGTTCACACCACTGCTTCGGCTGAAAGTCGATCAAGCATTCACATGGGGGGGCAGAGCAGCAAAAGGCTTTAGACAACATAAAAGATTATCGGAGTTCCCCTCCAGTTTTAATGCCTCCACAAAAAGGGATACCGTTTAAGCTGTACCTATCAGCTGATGACAAGTCAATCGGCTCTGTTTTAATCCAACAAGTTGAGGGCAAAGAAAAGGCCATCTTCTATCTCAGTCGATGGTTGCTAGACACAGAAACAAGGTATTCACCTGTGGAGAAGCTATGCCTATGCCTCTATTTTTCATGTACGAAGTTAAGGCATTATCTGCTATCCAACGAATGCACAATAATCTGCAAAGCCGATGTAGTTAGATACATGCTATCGGCTCCAGTGTTGAAAGGAAGAATTGGGAAGTGGATTTTTGCACTAACAGAGTTTGATTTGAGGTATCAGGCACCCAGGGCAGTTAAAGGACAAGCTATAGCCGATTTTATTGTAGAGCACATAAATGACTCGATCGGCTCAGTGGAAATTATGCCTTGGACTTTGACATTTGACGGTTCGGTTTGCACCCATGGCTGCGGCATCGACTTAGTCATTATTTCGCCCAGGGGGGCAAGCTTCGAATTTGCTTTCGCCATCAACCCCCACGCTACAAACAACCAAGCCGAATACGAAGCCGTTTTTAAAGGACTACATCTACTCAAGGAAGTTGAAGCCGACGCCATCGAAATAATGGGAGATTCATTGTTGGTCATCAGCCAATTATCAGGAGAATACGAATGCAAAAACGATGCGCTGATGGTCTATTATCAGCAATGCCGGGAATTAATGGACGGTTTTCGGCTGGTTACTTTGAAACATATACCCAGAGAGAAGAACACAGAAGCCAATGATTTAGCTCAAGGGGCATCGAGCTATCGGCCGATGTTGAAAGAGATAGGTATAGAGGTTGCCACCATTACAGCCGATGATTAGAGGTTTGAAATTTACAGCTGTCTCCAAAACCCCTCTCAATCCGCTACAAGGAAATTACGATACAAGGCATTAAGATATGTTTTGCTCGATGAAGATCTGTACTATCAGACGATTGATGGTGTGCTGCTCGAGTGCATGGGAGCCGATCAGGCTAAAGTGGCCATCGGAGAGGTGCATGAAGGGATCTGTGGCACGCATCAATCGGCCCACAAAACGAAGTGGCTGCTTCGCCGAGCAGAATATTTCTGGTCGACCATGCTGGAAGATTGTTTCAAATATTACAAGGGTTGCCAGGATTGTCAGAAATTTGGCGCCATACAACGAGCACCAGCGTCGGCTATGAACCCAATTATCAAGCCTTGGCCGTTCAGAGGATGGGGCATTGATATGATCGGCCAGATCAATCCACCCTCAAGCAAAGGGCATAAATTCATTCTGGTGGAGACAGATTATTTCACAAAATGGGTGGAAGCAGTTCCTCTATATCGCCCCTTGCTTGATTTGCTCAATGTTCTCTATTGTCTTGGCATCGGCTGCGTCGGTGCCTGGAATCGATTTCAACAACTTCCTCAAATCTCCCAGTATTGTATTGAAGATGTTAGCTTTGCCTTTTGTTCCTCAGTGGCCTTTGGGAGGTCGGCTAGTTTTGCTCTTTAGAAGCCAGCTCAGCATTGCATTTCTCCAACTCGCAAGTAAGTTCAGCCTGACGTTGCTTCAGCCGATCAATGTTGGATTGGATGGCCGATGGCCCAGCAGTTAGTTCGTCTAACTTGGCTTTTTCGGCGATGACGCCCTGTCGATTGGTCTCGATCATGACTTCAAGGCCAATTTTTTCCTGTCTAGCGGCCATCCTTTGTCGTGCTCTTTCCAGCTTGTGTCGATGCAGGTCAAGGTGCGCCGCTTGGGAGATGGTATCAGCCACGTCATCGGGGAGCTGACTCTCAATTTCTTCAAATCTGGCCTTGATCAATCCATAGTCGATGACTAAGTTGTCTATTGAGCTGTCCAGCTGACGGGCGATGTCCAGAAGTTTTTCTTTAAGTTCGTCAGCTGTAGGATCTTGGGCCTGGCTGGTGGTCTCTTCTTCTTTACCAATGAACTCCCTTATGTTGAAGGAGAACATGTCGGCTAAAGCCTGCAAGACATGATTCGCGATTGTTTAAGTATCAAGGGAATCAAATAGCCGATTTGCTCTTAAGGAGATTTTTTACCTTAACTGTGGGATCCGGCGCCGGTTCCTTCTTCTTCGACGTGATGGCTACACCTAGCTGATGGAGTGCGCTCGCTTGATACATGGGGGGTAGCCGATGGAGAATGAGGGGGATACATAAACAAGTGTTAGTTGAAATCGGCAAGCCAACCAAAAGAGAAGATATAGGGTTTCGAGTTTACTAGTGAAGCAGGGCGTGGTTGCCGATGAGCTAGTCTTTTGCACTGCAAGCAAAGAATTTTGGTTAAGAACAAAGAGACTTCAAGAAAATTTAAATTGCCAAACTTCAAGAAAGAAAAGATGTGTACTGCTTGAGGGCGAGCAGGACACTGGGGAGGAGATGGTGTTTGTCGAGCTTGATCATCATCGATGGTGTTTGTGCATACTTGCTTGAGTGGCCGGATTCAGCTGCATCTTCCTCAATGGCTTGATCAATTTCTTCCTCCATGACTTCTTGCTCGAGGGCCTCTTCCACGCTCAAGTCAAGTGAAGGCAAGTCATCGGCTGATGTAGTCTTTTGTTTCTTCATTTTCTTCTGTGGTGCAGTCGATGGACCAGCATCTGATGGTTATCAGTTGATCCATCATCAGTCTTGAAGTGATCTCACCCCTTGTCTCGATTTTGTCTGAGGAGTATAATCCAATCGACAGTTGTCCTAGTCCAATTTGTCTGGCAGCCGATGCTGGATAGTAGAATTCATAGGATTTGGAGATGTTTCTGCCTTGATGAATGCCGAGTGGCAAGATGCAAGGAGTGATGGCTGTGGTGAAAATTTTCCTTGGCCTTGGAAATTTCTGAGTTGAGCTCATCGAAGTTGAAATCTGTGGGGAGTTCGAACTCTAGGCAACCTGAATAGAATAACAAAGTCCAATTGTTATTTGCAAATCCATCATAAAACAAAGTGAACCAATCGGCTAGAAGTTCACTGGATAGCTTGGAGCCAGGGTGGACAGCAGCAGCTTCTCCAAAGGACATACACCCACGTGTAGTCACTTTTTCACCCTCATCATCCTCAATCGGCTCTATTCTTGGCAACTCGGCATCAGCCAGATTGGGTCTGCCAGTGATCTTTTGGGTAAGTAAGACCAGCCATAACTGCAGAAACCACCAGGGACCCCCTGTTCCTATAACTGAATCGGCTACAATTTTTGCCGATGCTTGGTTGAGGGTTTGGTACATATAGCCTAGAAGGAATTTGCCCAAGGGAACTTTAGTCTTTGACACTAGAGCTTCGGCTATAATCTATCAGTTGGCTGTGGACAAAACAGCTAGATCCACAAAAGACGAACTTCTCTAGCCACATCACGAGGAATGCAGCAGGTTCTCTAGGGCTGACAGATTCAATGCCCATGTTCAAATTGATAAAGCCATTCCAACCCCCAATGGACTTGGTCTTGAAGGAGTATTGGCACTTGCTGTCAAATCGGTTAGGATTAGCCGATGACATTATATCTAGGCCTGTTATCATGAATACATCAATCAAAGTGGGGGTCATGGGTCCTTGCTGAAAGAGTAACGCATTGAATGTATTATTCCAAAAATAAGGTGCAACCGGCATGAGGGGTTCATCCTTGGGTTGGTCGGCTATTGTGAGAGCCAAACACTGAGCTATTCCTACTTCTTCCCAGTGAGCTTGTTTGCTGGCTACCATTCTCTTATACCAGGCTGGCCAGGATTTGTCTGTTGAGGGCCAGGATTTGAAGGTTCCATTCTAGGGTACCAGATTAGGGTTTGAAATCCTATAAGGCATCGAATTTGTTTCGGCATTTATGATTTCTATGAGATCTATGTTGCCGATAGGCCCTAGAAAGTACCTCTCATTGTTAAGCAAACTGGGGATAGCGATTTGGTGAGCGAGATGCTACAATGAGAAGGGGGAAGAAAAATAAGTTTCAGAAGCCAAGAACACAGAACTACGGCTATGAGTAGAAAATAAAAGGGATTCAGCCGATAAGACTTTCCTCGGCAAATTTGGCCGATGGGGCATCGGAGGGAGCAGATGAGGACGCCATTGAAGGAAATGAGCTCGTCGTCGGAAAGGAAGATCGCCGCAAGCTTATTGAGAGCTCTTAAGAGATCGTCGGAGAGATTTTAGGGTTTTTTGGCTGAGGGTGTTGAGTGCGCAAGTAACGACGTAAGTTTTTTGGATGCACTTGGGCGCTATTTAAAGAGGTACGATAACGGCCGAAACGGAAATGCTCTAGGTTTTCTGGAAGGATAGAATCGCACAAAATCCGCAACATTATCAATATCACGAACTTGGTGGGCATGTGTTAATGACCAAATTTGGTAAGCCAAATCCCCGGGTTTGAAGCTACAATCGAAGCGGAATTGGAGTGCATGATTCCCGGAAACAGACTGCACATCGTTTAAATACAAATCGACTGAGGAGTTAATCGGCTGAGACCGAGTCCGATGAGGATATTCGGCATAGCCGATTCCGTCTAGGATAACAGAGATGACCGATTTCGGAGGAAGGACGTGAAGATCATTATTGGGTTCGGTTTCTAGTGTTTTAGAGATATTGCCATCTACGGATAAAGTCCTGAAAAGACAATTGTATCTTTAGTTTAGGATGTTTTGTATAGTTTTCTTGAGAATCACGGCAGGGGACCCTGTCCCAGATATTTGTCGTATTTTAAATAGTAGTTAGAGATAAAAGTCATGTCCTACAAGGAGTTTGTTTGTAATCGAGTATAAATATGACCCGAGAACATGTAAGTTAGAATCAATCACACAATCAATATAATCTCGGCGCATCGTCACCTTTTTTCTTTAATAGTTTCGACGAGTTCTTACTTCTAGTTGGGCTGCATCGTTTGATCTCCAGTGAAAAGGTAATTCTTGTCATAGCGACTTGCGTTATCGGTATTAGTGCTTTCATCGTTATGATACTCTAATCCTGTCTTCATAATCTGCACAGTTATCATATATGCTATATAATTTAGATCGACATCGCGGTATAAACCCTAATCGGCTAGCATTAATCGCTAGATGATAGCCAGTAGGTTTAGATTTTAGTGTTAATCTGGATTATATAGTATATCTACCATCTTGAAAAGTGTTCATAGACTCATATAGATCATATGCTTCTTTTGGTATTTAATGTTGTATCGGTTAGATTCGATCTATTAAGTCACCTTTAGAATCAAAATAGATCTGTCTCGTTTTATGATCATTATTAGAGATAGTATCGGAGTTTCAGCTGATCTTATCTATTTTAACTGTCTCGTATGTTTTATATCTACTTGATATGTTAAAGCTGCTCTTTATATTAAGATCTCTTTATAATTAAATATGTTAAGCTCGTAATCGATCTGTTAAGTTATCTTGACCTATGATTGATTCTTGTTTAATATATTTAGCTAGCGGTGATATCTTAGTATAAAGTGATACTTGTTTAATATATTTAGCTAGCAGGGTACTAGCCGATATACGTTAAAGCTATGACATTGGCTATGATTGATATATATACATATAATCTGCATATTGGAGCACTTTCAGATTTAAGTGGTTTATACTGTCTCAGTACACTACCGATCTATCCCAATCACATAATGTAAACGTGTTTTAATATCTGGATTATATATTATGAACATCTTCAGTCGATTGATTAGGTTTAATTATCTCAGCCGATTCAGTGTACACCGCATCGGCTTAACCCCAGACAATACGTCATCGGCCACCAGCCGATCGACTATTGTTTGTAAGCTAATAGTTTCCGATGTTTCTTGTTGATTGCAGGATCAAATTAATTGGCACGCCTATGAACCTTTAAGTAATATATTTGAACCTATACTAAAGTTAAAAGCAGATCTTTCAATCCAATGCGTAAGAAATTTTTTCATCAAGAGATGCACACAGTACAGTTCAGATAGTAGTAGGAGTTCTATTATTGTTGTGTTAGTATTCTTTTGATTTATATCTCAAAGCCCAAAAAGCCCTGGAACAGCTAGGCAAACATACCCACCCTACGGCTCATATAAAAGACCCAGTCCCCAGTCCCCACACGCGCTACGGCTCGGCTCTTCCCCCACCCCCACCCCCACCCCCACCAACCCCAGGTCGCCGCCGGCCATGTCGGCGCACGTCGCCGTCGCGCTCTTGCTCGCGCTGCTCGCACCCGCGGCTAGTACCGACGTGCCATCGTACCCGCTCTCGCAGGCGCAGTCCCCGGCCAACACCTCCTCGGGCGGCTCCACGTCCCCGCCCTGCCACCTCGACCTCTCCGCGGAGCTGTTCGGCGGCGTGGCCGCGGCGTGCGGCGCGGGAGGCGGGCCTGGCTCGCTCGACCGTGGCAGGTGCTGCCCCGTCCTGGCCGCCTGGCTGTTCGCGGCGCACGCGCGCACCGCGCTGTCCGTCCCGGCGCCGGCCCCGGCGCTCGCGGGGGAGGGCCTCGACGGCGGGGAGGACGAGCCCATGGTGCCCTACGACAACCAGCGCGCTGCGTGGACGCGCTGGGCTCGGCGCTCGAGCGGCGCGGGGTGGCGCTGCCCCGGCCGAACGCCACGTGCGACACCGTGCTCTGCTTCTGCGGCATCCGGCTCCACCAGATCGGCTCGCTCCGCTGCCCCGCGGCGTTCGCCGTCGGCGGCGCCGCCGCGGCTGCCAAGAACGCCACGCCGACCGCCGCGGTGAAGGAGCTGGAGAAGAGCTGCCGCAACGCCTCCTACGCCGGCTGCTCCCGCTGCGTCCAGTCCCTGCAAAAGGTACTCCCCTTTCTTGCTTGCTTGCTTTCCCCTGCAATGGCCTATGTCCCCATTCCTCAGCTCCCCTTTTGCGCCATTGTCTCATCTCATCTTCTCCCCTCCAAATGTTCGATTTTTTTAGCCTTTTCATGTTCGATTGTACTAGTACTACTCCATTTCTTGCTTTCATGGATTCATCATTATTGCTGTTTTTCTTGGTTCTATATTTTTTTATTACTTCTTTCCCCTTTGCCTAAAATGCTACTCATACTCTCTCTCCATAGTTTAATTTGTGATTAGAGGTGATAGCTTTGACAAGTGTTGTCATTAGTAGTAGTTGGGTCTTTGTGATCTTATATAAACCAAATCAGTATTTTCCCTAGTGTAGTACCTTTTCTTTCTATGCCTTTAGATGATTTCTTTTGGGTTAGCAGAAAGAGCCCAATTGACATCCAGGAGATCCCCTTTCTACAAAGCAAGACCCTTTCTAACCACATTATTGCTTCATATGCACAGATGGGCTTTCTGGTTCTTGAGCTCATCACTAATCATTAGCTACCTGATTGAAGTATACTGCTTTTTTTTCTGAAAGTGTCGTGGGGAAGAAGAACAGCCCATAGTTACTATTGCCAGTTAATTACAATTTATAGGACCATTCGTTGTACGTTAATAATAGTGTAGGACATGGGAGAGAAAGAACCAAGGCTAGTAGCAATGTGTATCAATGTTACTTGTTAGACATGGTCCAATGCCTTTTGAATGATGAATATCCCTTAGTCAGTAAACCACCACATTGTGATCTTGCAACATCGGAAGAGAAGTTGTTGATTATTAATTGAGGAGAGGTTGTCCCTCAAAACAGCTTGTTGGAGACATCCTCATTGGCATCTTAATGAGTGAACCGTACTGTAGAACTCTCCCTTTTGTCACTTGTCAAGCTTTTGTGCGTTAGGATTAGCTGTAATCTTTGGCATTGCTCAGCTGCATCCATAGCTGTATAGTGTACTGAAGTCTTTTGCTTTTGGTGTGTTTGCGCAACGTAGTACTAGCTCGAGAGAATGCATTGCGTGATCTTGCATGAACAAATTGGTGTGCATGGGGAGCATTTAGAGCCTACCAACTTCGCAACAAAACCTTCGTTGCAAGAACGTTGCTTGCATGAGTACATTAAATGCAGTTTCTTCTTCGTAAATCTTCATGTCTCAGCTGTGTTCTTGGAGGTTGTTTAACTTGCCGTTCTCTGATGTGTGTTTTTGTTGGTGCAGTTGAAGGGGAACGTGAGCCGGGAGGTCGCCGGCGGCGACCGGGCGCGGCGGATGCTGGGGCGCGACTGCCAGCTGATGGGCCTGACGTGGCTGCTGGCCAAGAACAAGACGGTGTATATCCCCACCGTGTCCGCCGTGCTGCGCGCCATGCTCTACAGCGCGCGCCCCACCGAGTCGGCCGCGGCCGGCGGCGCGCCGCCGCGGTGCAGCCCGGACCAGGAGAACATGCCGCTGGCCGTCGACTCGCTGCAGTTCGAGCGCGCCAGCGCCACCAGCTCGGCCGCTGCCACTGTCGCCGCGCCGTCGCGCGCCATCCTCAGCGGCAGCGCCGGTCTCGTCGTCAGCCTGCTGCTCGGCTGCCTCATCTTCGATGTGTTCTTGTAAATTATGGGGGGCAGCTGACTAAGAACCTAAGCCTTGTCGATAATCGATAGTGTTTTGTAGGGGTTGTTAGTTAATTAGCTTCTATTGCATAGTATTAGTGCCTGCGGAGTAGCAGATGTGGCATCGGATGCTATGAGAGTGAGATGTGATTTGGCAGTGTTTATGCGTCTCTAATCACGGTGGTTTTAGCCCGGGTTGCATTGACTTCTTTCTTTCATTCATTTTTGCGTGCGTGAGCTAACTTCCTGCGTCGTTAGAACAGCTCTCATTTGAAGTTTTTGGTGTGGCAGGCAACACTAGAGATCAATCTGTCTCAACTCTGGACTTTTGAACAGAGCAGGCTGCAGATGTGAGCCAAAAACGTGACGATAAATCGTCTCTTGGGCAGATTACTATACATTGCTATTTGTCATTTTAGCTGGACGAAGCGAGAAGCTTTTGGGGGTTGGGCGCAGCAGCAGTTCACGTGGTCGGTAGGTAGTAGTCGTCACGTCTGCGTGCCTGCGTGTCTGTGTCCTCTAGCCGGTCAGCCAGCCAGTGTGCGGCCCGCGCCTCGGCTCCTCCGCTTCGCTTTTCTTGAACTTTTTCCGGCGACCGGACGGCGTAAGGATTCGGGAACCGGGCCCTCGTCGTTTTTACGTATCAAAGCCATTTTTCGTGGGGTTATCTTCTCTCTCTGCGTCTCATCGTTGCAGATGAGGCGGCTGTTAATCTGGCCAGGTTGATAGTAGCAGCTGGGATATCGTTGATATACTGCATGCGTTGCGTGCAGTAACATAGAGACCATGTAAGATTGACGTCCTGTATACTGAAGTATAGTGTATACTGAAGTATAGTCTCATTTTTTTCTCTATACAGAATCAGCGAGTTGCTGTCAAATTTAAATTTAAAGTTTATTTTTTAGTATTGGTATTTAAATTGCTAATATATATATATATATATATATATATATATATATATATATATATATATATATATATATATACACACTAAGCAAAATGCCCGTGCGTTGCAACGGGACGAGAAGCAGGCGGAGGGCGAAGGTCCAGGCGGCGGTACGGGAGCTCCGAGCGACGACGGAAGGGAGAGGCACTGGCACGGCGCGGATGGGGACGGAAGAGAGGGACGCAGGAGATCTTTTTTTCATCCAAACCCTCCTTTTTCTTTTCAACATTGGGACTACGGGTTAATTTTATAAACACTCAAGGGGTTTTCTGCAAAATAACTTTTTTTTCTTCTTTAACTGGTTTTTTTAAATAGCCGGGCAAACTACGGGTTAATTTCGGAAAAACTCAAGGGGTTTTCTGCAAAATAGCC
This sequence comes from Oryza australiensis, assembly GCA_019925245.2. Lineage (NCBI taxonomy): Eukaryota > Viridiplantae > Streptophyta > Magnoliopsida > Poales > Poaceae > Oryza > Oryza australiensis. Next base: position 183,794 of record JAIFGZ020000228.1, read on the forward strand.
AAGCAAAACAAAATTTAGATGAAAACACTACTTGTTTTATAACTTGTTTTATAAATAATAAGATTGATGACCTGTATACTGAAGTATAGTGTATACTGAAGCATAGGGTCTCATTTTTTTCTCTATACAGAATCAGCGAGTTGCTGTAAAATTTAAATTTAAAGTTTATTTTTTAGTATTGGTATTTAAATTGCTAATTTATATATATACTAGCAAAATGTCCATGCGTTGCAACGGGATGACGACGCAGGAAGAGAAGCAGGCGGAGGGCGAAGGTCCAAGCGGCGGTACGAGAGCTCCGAGCGACGACGGAAGGGAGAGGCGCAGGCACGGCGCGGATGGGGACGGAAGAGAGGGATGCAGAAGATCTTTTTTCATCCAAGCCCTCCTTTTCTTTTCAGCATTGGGACTACGGATTAATTTTATAAACACTCAAGGGGTTTTCTGCAAAATAACTTCTTTTTCTTCTTTAACTGGGTTTTTTTAAATAGCCAGGCAAACTACGGGTTAATTTCGGAAAAACTCAAGAGGTTTTCTGCAAAAATAGCCAGGCAAAACAAAATTTGGGTGAAAACACTGCTTGTTTTATAAATAACTAGCAATTGTGCCCGTGCGTTGCAACGGGTGAAGTCGAGACACGACGCGATGGGGACGGGAGGGAGGGGCGTAGGCGCGACGAGGGAGCTTCGAGCAGCGACGGGAGGGAGGGGCGCAGGCGCGACGCGACGCCGCGTGCGGATGGGGACAGGAGGGAGGGGCGCAGGGAGGAAGAGGCGCATGAGGTCTTTTTTTTCATCCAAGCCCTCCCTTTCTTTTTAGCATTGGAACTACGGGTTAATTTTATAAACACTCAAGGGGTTTACTGCAAAATAGCCAGGCAAAACAAAATTTTGGATGGAAACACTACTTAATTTATAGATAGTTATAGATTACTAGCAAAATGCCTGTGCGTTGCAACGGAATGACGATGCGGGGAGAGAAGCAGGCAGAGGACGAAGGTCCACGCGACGGCGCGGGAGCTCCGAGCAGCGACGGGAGGGAGGGGCGCAGGCGCGGCGCGGATGGGGGCAGAAGAGAGGGACATAGAAGGTTTTTTCATCCAAGCCCTCTCTTTCTTTTCAATATTGGAACTTAATTTTATAAACAGTCAAGGGGTTTTCTACAAAATAACCATTTTTCCTTTTTAATTGGTTTTTTTAAAATAGCTAGGCAGATCATGCGGGTTAATTTTGAAAAAATCAAGGGGTTTTCTGCAAAATAACCAAGCAAAACAAAATTTGGGTTGAAACACTACTTGCTTTATATATAATTATAGATTATAGATATAGATTACAGATTATAGATTATATATATATATATATTAGTTATAAATTATTATTTTTTATGGCCAAAAGATAGAGGCCTGGATACCTTGTTAGCAAAAGAAACGAAACGGTGTCCGGTCTTGCTAAAGTTGCCAGCACTAGTATTGTAATATTGCTAGGATTGCTCAAACTATAAGTATTTTTATAAGTTTTTTAAAAAGTATTTCGACCATAAAATATAAGTATTTTGGGAGCTTATTAAAATGTATCTAGTCCAGATACAGTTTTGAAAAACACGCAAAACTCCAAAATACTTAAGTGTACTTTGGAATGAATGGGGTAAATAGGATATGTAATATAAAATTGAAAGGGGTAAAATTGTTTTTCCATGATATTGTTTGGGGGCAACTTTGTAAATTCACAGCATATAGCAGAACCACGCTGTGTGTAATCCATTATATCCATTCCCATTTCCCATTGTCCACTCGTTTTTCACCACGGCGAGATGCCACCAGTCCTGTGAGTTCGCGCGCTCCATACCACCACCGACAATCATTACGATTAGAAAATGATTCCTCTTAAGTAACATTAGCTGAACATTAGCTGATTTTGTGCTTACATATAAGTAACGTAAAGTCAGCTGACATACGTTAAATGATCTCGTTTATTACGATTACGGTGCGCCTTTTCGATTTTATGACAAATTCCTAAATACCTTTGTTTATATTTGTTTTCAGTGGCAGTATATACTACTACTGAATTGTACCGTAAAAGTCATTTGTGAATATTATATATGCCTGAATACATTTTCAGTTGTAATTTAGTGAGGTAAGGACTGTTGGCATCTGTCTGTTTGACGACTTGTTATGGGCGAGTGTGATATTCGTGTGTAATGGAGTGTGTGAATTGAAAAGCAAAAGTCGTTAAGTGGTAAAAAGAATATTATGCATACGTGAGTACTCTTTAATAGTCAAGGATTTGTTATCAGCTCCCACCTTTTTGAGCGTTTGTTAGGGACAAATTCGTAGGTATGTGGTGTGCTTATGTAACGGTGCTCACGTGTATGCAACTTTCTATTATGAATTTGATGGGCTACACCTAGGGTGGTTCGGATGTGCACCCAAGGCTCATTGGGTGTCGCGTCAAAAGGTATCGGTCAAAATAAATCCGACGGCTAAAAGAATAGGTGGCGGTTCGTGTTAGAACCGCCACCTATACTTACAAATAGGTGTTGGGTGAATAGTACAATCGACACCTATACTATAAGTAGCGGTTCTTAATTGGAACCGACACATATTCTTTCCGAATAGGTGTTGGTTTTACTGTTCACCCGACACCTATAATATTATAGGTACCGGTTTTTTGAAAAACCGGCACCTATCCAACAACTCCCCCGAGCCGGATCTTTTTAAGCCACGGACTTTTTAGGTCCTTTCATTTCTCATCCTTATCTCTTTTCTTCATCACTCTCATCTCTCCTTATCCTCTCCCTTCTCCTTATCTTCTCCATCGCCAGCGGATCGGAACTCAAGCCGGCGGCGGCCGGGCGCGGCGACGGCCGCGGAGGTGGCGCGACGACGGCTGCGGCGGACGGTGGGAGGCGCGGCAACGGCTGCAGGAGGCGTGGCGACGGCTGGGGCGCGGCTGCTAGAGGTGGCACGGCGGTGGCGGGAGGCGCGACTGTGGGAGGTGGCGCGGCGGCGGTGGGAGGCGCGGCAGCGGCAGCGGCTGCGGGAGGCGTGGCGGCGTCTGGGGCACGGCTGTGAGAGGCGGCTGGGCGTGGATCAGGCGAGCTCAAGTTTTTTTTTCGATTTGTAGACGAATCTGTGGATGAATGATTGATATGTTGATTTATCCATGGATCTGTGGATATATGACTAATTTGTGAAGGATTAAATTTATCGAATGGTTTTTTTGATTGATTTGTGTGGATGTTGTTGTGGATGGATACATGGATTTGTGTTGTGGATTGGATCGATCTGTGCATGGATGTGGTGGAGCTCAAATGAACCGGATTTTTTTTGATTTTTTGAATCTTATAGGTGTCGGTTCTTTAGACTGGCACCTATTGATATTCTTATAGGTGCTGACCAATAGGTGCCGGTTGGGAAAACCGGCACCTAAGGGGGTTTCCCAACCGGCACCTATGAGGTATTCTGTACTAGTGAAGCCAGGGCCCATTCAAGATAAGAAATACTATAGAGCAGTAGCAGTAGGAACAAGTTAACTTTAGGACCCTTGATGTTAAGTTTGAATCATCGTAATATCAGATATAACTTATCGTTCAACTTCCGAGATACCCAAGGTCTCCGGGGCTCTATTGTGTCTGGTTTTAGCTAACGTGATGAGTGTAGATGACCAGATGGGCTGGGCCGAAGTGGACCGGCACGAGCACAGCCTTTCCTGTAGCGAGCACGACACGACACGCAACGACACGGGCCGGGTCGGCACGGCACGAATGGCCGTGCCGTGCTTGGGCTGTTGTAACACCCTGAGGTGTTTTTCCCTTTTAAAAATCCAAAATAAAATCGTTGGAATTAACTAGAGAGAACAAATAATTTTAAAAGCTAAATTCTAAATGGAAATGGCATGGTAAGATTTTTCTTAAATTCTACATGCCAAAATACACTAACAGGATTTTTAGTGGAATTTTCGAGAGAACTAGAAATAATTTTTAACCAATTAAATTCAAAATCGAATTAATAAATCCTGGGAAATTCCTTTTTCTCTCTCCTTCCGTCGTTTTCCCGCTCTTTTCGGCCGTGGCCGCCGCCCGAGCCGACGGCCCAATCTTCCCCACTCGCCCGATCGGCCCACCGCAAGACCATCCCGGCCGCACGCGCTCTCCTCTCCCAGCGGGCGTGAAGGCCACGGCCCGTTAGTCCCCCCAGCTCCCGCGAACAAGTCTATTCTGCCTCCCCCTTTACCCCGGGATTCCGACAGGTGGGGCCCACCTGTCGGGGTCGTCCCTACCTCCGGCTGCCCCGGCGCCATCTCCGGCCGACCCGCCCGCGCGAATCTCGGCCGACCGCCTCTCCGACACGCCCGGACCTCGCCGCCTTAACTCCCCGCCTCTCCCGTCGGCCTTAAAACCCCCCGGCCGCCGCTCCCGCACGCCCTAATGGCCGGAGTTAATCGCCAGCCATTATTTCCCCGATTCCCTCTCCCCATTCACTCCGGCGAGCAATTAATCCCTCCCCCGGCCAAAACCGACCTCCCCGCGGCCTTTAAAAGCACCCCCTCGCCCTCCCCGAGCTCCTCACACCCTCACCCGAGCTCATCCCTCTCTCCGTCGCCCCCGCACCGTGCGCACTAACTTCGGACCTCGCCGCCGGTCTTCGGCCACATTTTCTCGTTGTCCCGAGGCAACCGAAGCCCCGCCAACGCCTCCTTCCTCGTCGCCGATGCCCGCACCACCTCGGCCACCCCTCCCCACGCCCGTTCACCGCCAATCTCATCGTCACCGTCGTCGTCTTCTCCAACTCCGGCAGTACTCGTGGTGAGCTCCCCTCTTTTCCTCTCGGTCCGAACTCGTGCCGCCTCTCTCGGGTGCGCGCGGCTCCGCCCGCGCGTGAGCCGCGGCACTCCGCCACCCCCGCGCCACCCGCCCGAATGGCACCAGCGGCCTCCGCCACCGCCGCCGCCGCCGGCCGACCGCGCCCGCACCATTCCTCTCGGCCGTCCGATCGGCTTTGGCCGATCGGCACCGTCCGTTCCGCTCGCCCGCGTGGCACGCCACGTGGTCGCCACCTCGGCGCCACGTGTGCGCCACGTGGTGCACCACCCGTCCGGCCCGTGGACCCGGTCCACCGTGGACCGGCGCTCCCGCGGACCGCTGACGTCAGCCTCGGCTGCTAACGTCAACCCTAGCCACTGACGCCTCCCCGGGCTTTATTGCGCAATAAATCAATTAAGGATTTTTCTGTTTTAGTAAAAACCCAGAAAACTTCTAAAAATCATATCTTTTCAATCCGACCTCCGTTTTAGCCCATTCAAATTTCATTAAATTCATAAAAATGCGAGGAATCCATTAAAAATATTTTTGTTCCCTGTTTGAGTAGTTTTTTAGCCTGTTTTGTTGAATTGCTTGTTTGCCGTGTAGACCTCGGTAGTTCCGTCATTCCGGTTTACTTCGAAGTCGTTGCTGAAGTCCCCCAAGTCGAAGAGCAAGGCACGTCATGCTATATTATCTATCATATTACTCCCATTTTGCTAAAACACATGTTTTACTTTATTAAATTGCATGTATTTTATAATGTCATTTCATGGGAAATAGTACACCATATATTTAGTTTATGTCTTAGGTTTGACACTCCAAACCCTTTGACTAAACTTGGGAAAATAATTTGATTAGATTTAGGACTAGGTTGTGCTTAGCCTGGCTTAGATTCACTAGCTCACTAAATGGGTCATTCTCACTTAATATGTCTCTCCTGGACTTCTGTTCGGAGGATTAATAATTAAAGATCTTGGTGAACCGGATTAATAACTAAAATGTGACAAATGGTGGGCTGTGGGCACTATGGTTTTGGTTAGTGGCGCCCATGACAATTAAGGACCGGTTCACGGGACCCCTCAGGAGAATGATCGTGCAAACCACAAGCCAAAATGGGTAAGGTGGGTCCCGTAGTGTAGCCTCTCCTAGCTAACGAACCCATCGGCAAGGGTGAGCGGGATGGAGTTTCAGTCGACCTCGGTATAATGGTTGCTGGGCTGCCGGATTCACCGAGGCACTCAGGAGGGCTGCCCACATCCCAGGGTCCGGGAGTGGGGGCGAAACCTTGGTGGGGTTCGCTTGGTTAGTGGGAGGTTATACGAAAGGTCCTACCACAGTTTCCTTTCTTGGGTACCATGGTGGTATTCCGGCGCACAGGAGACCGTGTCGTGGGGCTATGTCTTGTGGGTACAGTTGCACCCCTCTGATCAGAGTAAAACTATTTGAATAGCCGTGCCTATGGTAATGGGGCGATCAACCAAGCTCACCGTGATTAGTCTCACACTTTTAAAACCCTGATTAATGGAACATGACTAGTATAGGTGGATGGGCTGGGCCTGTCACAACGTGGGGATAACGTTGGACGGTGTTGGATTCAAAATGCCTTAATTACTTAAATTACTGTTGTTTTGGTTGTGTTCAAAATCCTTATTGTTTGGTAAACCTCACTGTTTGCGCAAAAGCAAACCTTAGCCAAACCTGTGTCTTCCCTGCATTCATTCTCTCCCCCTTTCGGTGTGACTTGCTGAGTACGTGGAAGTACTCACCCTTGCCTCATCACTAGAACCTGAGCAAGAAGCTGAAGAAGAAGACGAAGTTGAGTAGGCTTTGTCCTGCACTCTGGAAGATGCCTGTGGAGTGGGTGAAGCCACGTGGCCAGCGTCAAGCTTAGGCTTAGGCCCCTTTTTCCTTTTTCCGCTGCTCTTTTGTAATCTTTTTGTAATGTTTCTAAGACGTGGAACTATAATATCAACAATATTCGTATGTGTATCCTAGCTGGTCCTGGACAGGAATTTTAATACACATATAGCTTCGAAAATTCGGGTCTGAATTTCTGGGCGTGATAGCTGTTGGCCGAGCCTGCGGGCCGGCACGACACGGCACAGGTATTGTTCCGTGTCGGCCCGAGCATGGCACGGCACGCACGAGGGGTAGGCCGAATCACCAACCTACACGTGGCGCGGGAGGAGACGGCAGTCGGGCCGACACTGTGTAACGGCTCCCGCCCGAGCCAATCAGAGCACGCCACGTGGCATTTAGCGGCTAGTTTAACAGTTCAAATTTGAAAATAGCTGTTGGAGGTCTAAAAATTCATAAAAAATCAGAAAAAATCCAAAAAATATGAAATTTTGCCCTATAAAAATAGGGCATCCACCCACCATTTCACCTCATCCCAAACATCTCATCCTTTGCTCTTAAGTGTTCTCTTTGCTCTCAAGTGTTCATTTTTTTGATTTTGATAAAATTTTCTCAAATTTTGTCAAAAATCAAAATTAGTTTCGTATTTAAATAGTTTGATCGCATAGGTGTGAAGAGCTTGCGGTTGGAAAGATGTAAGTGCTATTCATATTTATGTATTATTTGTATTTTATTTGTGAATTGAATAAATATACTAAAATTTTTTTATTTCGGTTTAAATTTTCAGAATGGATCCAAACTATCCATACCAGTCGCCGTCGTTCACTTTGGGTGATTTCGACCCCAATTACATACTGGGGTTTGACGATGCCTCCGGATCGGCTCCAACTCCATCAGTTGTGGAGGAGGTAACAGTTCAGACGGTGGTGATGGCTTCAGAAGGATTTTTCGGAACCACGAGTGGTAGTGTTTCAACACATATCGGCTTGAAAAATATCGAGAACTTCCGGTGTGTGGGAGCACTTCGACAAGGTGAAGGAGACATGCCCCGACGGAAGGGAGGTATCAAAAGCTAGATGTAGAATATGTAGGCAAATTTTATTTGCTAGATCTTCTGGTGATACATGACACCTAAAACGCCATGCAAATTCATGTGCGAAGAAGCAAGGAATACAACTCCGGCAGCAACATAGTTGGGAGTACGATCCCATGGTTGCTCGGGAATCTCTTGTCCGGTTAATCGCCAGACAAGATTTACCCCTGAACTTTGGGGAGTCTCCTGCTTTTGAACAGTACATTCAGCAATCTCATAATCCTAGGTTTAAAGTTTTGAGTAGGCAAACAACAACTAGGGATTTGGAAAATGTTTATCAGAAGGATTCTACTGCACTTAAAGAACTTTTTAGTACATGGACTTTCTCTGTTAGTGTTACTTCGGACATATGGAGTAGTAGAGCTAGGGAGGATTATCTTAGCGTAGTTGTTCACTTTGTTAATGATGATTGACAGTTGCAAAAGAGAGATTTAGGTCTTAGGTTAATAGATGCCGCACACACAGGGAAAAACATAGCTGAAAGAATTAGAGAGGTAATTAATGAATTTAATCTTGCAGATAAAATATTTGTTGTCACCTTAGATAATGCATCTGCTAATTCTAGGGCAATGGAAATTTTACAACCTTTATTTTCTGTTTATGCGGAGTCCTTTTTGCTGCATCAGCGTTGTGCTTTCCATATAATAAATGTGATTGTTAAGGTTGGGATGAAGAGAGTAGGTAATCACATCGACGCTGTTCGGCAAGCAATCGTGTGGTTAACTGCTTCCAACCCACGGATTGCTGCCTAGAAGAGGTTTTGCAATGCAGCTGGTAAGAGAGCACGTAAGTTTGCCACCGATGCGAGCATCGGTGGAATGCGACTTATTTAATATTAAAAGTTGTTTTACCTTATGATGAATTACTTACTAATTTTGTTCAGTCACGTGGTGGTTCAAGAAACAGTGACGGGTCGCCAATACTGATTGAGCATGTTTGGGTAAGTGTCCAAAGATTTTACCAATTTCTTGAAACCTTTTTATGATTATACTCTTACTCTGTCCCAAGTTTATTATCCAACTTTCAATATAATCCTGCACAATATTCTTGAAATTGCAATTTTGTTAAAAGAATATGAAAATGATGAAATTCTAACGCAATCTGTCTTTCACATGAGACAAAAATATTTAAAATATTAGAAAAATATACCTATGTTGTATGCTTTTGCTTTCATTTTAGATCCTAGGTGCAAAATAAGGGGATTCTCCACGATTTTATCACTTCTTGGAGATACTGTAGGGTGTAGATTATAGTCCCTTTTATAGTGAGGTTAATGGTAAATTATATGAAGTTTTCGGAAAGTATGAACTAAAGTTTCTGGGAGTTCGCCAGCAGAGACCCCCTCCTATCCCCACTACAGGTAAGAAGAAGATATAGTGGGGTAGAATTTGGGGTGGCTTGTCTTCAAGCCAAGGTGGTGGCAGTTCGTCGGCTGCAAGTGGAGACGCCTTTTCGCATGGTGTGTTCCAAGAGTTGTCCAGTTATTTGGACAGTGACGCCGTCCACCATGAAGCACAAGACTTCAACGTCCTCAGGTGGTGGAATGACCATAAGATAGCATATCTCGTGCTTTCAAAACTATCATGGTATGTGTTGACGGTGCCCGTGTCGACGGTTTCCTCCGAATCGGCCTTCAGTCTGTGCGGCCGAATCATCAAAGACTGGAGGACGAATCTGAGTAGCGACCATGTCAAAATGCTACTAAGCGTTAAAGACTGGGAGTTAGCTAGACAACATGCTCAATACACTGCTGACAACCAAGAATTGGCCGCCCAGTTCGAGCAACTCTACTTACTTCCAGACCAACCCCAGTAGAACTTTGTTAGAAGTAGTTGTGACCTTTGAGCTATACTCTTTTTTTGTCATGGTTTTCTCAGTTTCTCCTATGAGTTTTTACATGACAAAGTTTTTAACAAGGCAACATCTATCATTGTATCCTATAATGATATAAACATCCATAAAGGTCACTACTATTTTTAACATATTCTTTTGTAATATTTAGTAAGTGTGAATTTTTCTTTCAATAATTTCAACATGATGAATCTATCATTTTTTCCAGATGACGAATATACCATTTTTTCATATTTTTAACATGAAGAATATATCATTATTTCCTTTTTTACTAATATCATGGCTTCTGGTTTTTTTAATTCAACACTGTACTAGCCATGTCGTGCCGCTCGTTTGGCCGTCTATTGTGACGAGTTGGTCAACCCAGCTAAGTCAACATGGGACCCACATGTTAGGCCACTTATCTCTCTCTTCACCTATCTCTCCCGATCTCTCCAAGACGACGGGTTGTCGAGCAGAATAGCAGCAGTTGGTGGCCAGCGGCTGGTGGGAGAAGAGCTGGGCAGTGTCACCAAGCTCGAGCTGCGTGGTTGGGAACCATCACCTGTCCCTTAGAAGGCGTGACCTCTTCCCCTGGAGCAAGGACCACCAAACGGAGGGCACCAGGCAACGGGCCCCTCGCCTTCCCACAACAACAACCAGCCAATCGCCAAATCTAGGCGTTGGGCGGCGATGGCCAGGCGGAGAGGGAGAAGCGATGGGAGATAGAGGTGGATCTGGCTGTAGTGGTGGGAGGAAACGATGCCGACGGCATTGAGGTCAAGAAGGTGGCAGTGGGCGGCACCGTGGTGGATATCCTGGGTCGATGACATGCTCGATGTGGACGAAGCGATTGACACGACACAGGATGGTGATGGTGTCGTGCTACGTGCTTCTTGTTTCCCTCATCAGAGACCGGTAGCAAGAAAGAGGAAGGGGAAGGGACCGACAACGGTGAGGGAAAGAGGAAGGGGCTGACCATCGTCCTCCACCGAAATGTCCGCTCAAGCTTCATGCCCACCGCTACCTCGTTGAGCTCGGTGGTTGAGTAGGCCTACAACAGCAACGAGTGGGTCTTCACCACCTCCGGGAAGCAGTGGCGTTAGCACCAATGCAATACTCTCCACCTTGAGCCCGGAGAAGTTAAGCAAAGTTGATGGGCTTGAGGAGGTCAAAGAGATTTGGGACACCTTGCAAATTGCTCATGAAGGAACTCCCGAAGTGAAAGAGTTCAAGATCGAGCTTTTGGAAGGGAAGCTTGGGAGATTCGTTATGGAAGACCAAGAGACCCCTCAAGAGATGTACGACCACATGATGCTCTTCGTGAACAAGATTTGAGGACTTGGGAGTGAAGACATAACAGATCACTTCATCGTCAAGAGGATTCTTAGAGCCTTTGGACCAAGGAATCCCACCTTGGTCATTCTCATTCGTGAGAGGAAGGATTTCAAGAGGCTCACCCCAAGCGACATCCTTGGAAGAATTGTGGTGCATGATATGCTTGAAGAAGAAGCCAAGGAGGTCAAGAAAATGGTCAAGAACGTTGCCATGATCAAAAATAAAGAAATTGCCTTGAAGGCCACCAATGAGCAAGCTTCAAGTGAAGAAGGAAGTGATGATGAAGACATGACACTTCTGGTGAGAAAGTTCCAGAAATATCTTCACTGTGATGGCTTTGGCAAGAGCAAGAAGAATGATGACAAGGACCCAAGGTGGTCAAGAAGAAGACTGGCATGCTCACATGGGAAGGTGTGGTACTCCGGTGATGAGGCGAATCCTAGGAGAAGGAAGAAGGAGATGAAGGAGTTGCAACAATCGCTATCAAGACTCCATCATTCGCCAAGAAGCGTCTCTTCGACAACTTGAGTGATGATGATAATGGCTTTCCCAACTATTCTTGCTTCATGGCCCAAGGCCGGAGGATAATGCATTCATCCAAACCCTTTCTAGATGATGACCTTGAGAGTGATGAGGGAAGTGATGGTGATATGATGTGCTCAAAAGTTTTAGCAAACCGGCCATGCAACATTTGGCTAAGCTAATGAAGGCATTGGATTATAAAAAAAATCTCTTGAAAAGCAAAAAAATTACTCATTCTTGAAAAGAAGTGAAACCTTGCCTTAGAGAAAGATTTGGCTAAGGAACGTGAGAGAGTTGAAAATTTGACCAATGAACTTTTCTTGATCAATGGATCAATCGCTAGCCTAAAGGATGTCAAGTGTTTAGACTATATATCTCCATCATTCTTCTTGTCATCATTTAGGCCAATAAGAAAAATGATGGAGATATATAGCCGATCGCTAGCCTAAATGATGACAAGGGAAAAGCTCGCTTATTGGCCGATCAGCTCATTGATCATCGATCTATCTCCATCTTGTTAGTTGCAGGATCAAACTAACTGGCACGCCCTGAACCCGATTGGTAGAAACTACACTGGAGCTAAGCAGATCTTCCAAGGCTTCATGTGTCACAACTAATTTCACGTCAACAAACCTCGGGTACGTTGGTTTAAGGACGCAATTCCATTTTGATGTCAAGATGAGCGACTTAAAGTGAACATATTCTGCAGCAGTGGTTGATAGCATAGAACAGATCATTCGGCCGAACGGTGGCATGACGATGGCGTACTCTTCCTCTATCTAGTCTAGAAGCTTTATAAAGCTTCAGCACTTGCATCCCTTTCTTCTTCTACCTCCAACCCTCAATACTGTGCTATGAGGTTTTATTGCAGTTCGTGTGGAGATTGTGGCAATCGAATATCCACATGGCAAGCTTATCCGACTGGAGATAGGGATAGGTTGCACCTTCCAAATATGTAAACCAACTATGACTTGGGTATTACGTTGCCAATTAGATAAGACAACGGCTCATAGTCACGGTTTGGTAAGATTGAGGAAACCGACTTAGAGTAAGATAGGTTTTCGATTTGTAAGCCCGCCTCCTAAGACTATATAAGGAGGGTGAGGGGTGTTCCTTGAGGGATATCAGATTTATGAGTTTCTAGAGCCATAGATCTTGAGATCAATAAACACTCGGCGGATCGAATCCCCGAAACAGGAGTAGGGTATTACCTCATGAGAGGGCCTGAACCTGTCTAAACCTTATTTTTCACCTAACCCATCGAGCTTGGCGATCTTGACTGCACCCCCAAATTTCTATTGCCGAAACCGAGTTTCAACAGTTGGCGCGCCAGGTAGGGGCCCGCGCGTCAAGACTTCTTTGACAATCTCGCCGGCAAGCGCGATTGGATCTTCTCCAGGCATCGGCGACTTCGCCGTCAACGACTTCAACAAGCTTTCCTCCTTCGACTCGGATTCGGACCAGTCGGGAGGGGAAACCCGCTTGGCGTCGTTCGGGCTACCGAACGCCGCTGAGATCCGCGACACAGTTCTGACGTCAAAGATGCAGCCCATCCCCTCTGAAGGAGGAATCCGCTCGGCGCCGTTCGGACTACCGAACGCCGCTGAGATCTACAGCTGTCTTCTCACCTCCCCGTCGGAACCAGTCCACTCGGGGGAACAAAATCTCTCGGCGTCGTTTGGATTACCAAACGCCGCTGAGATCTACTGCAAGCTCCTCTCCCCCGAGCCAAGATTGACCCACTCGGAGGGATCCACATCATCAGGCTACGACTCGGACTGGAACGATCCAGATTCGTCATCCTCCAACCATTCGAGTCATGTTCATCCTCGGAGCTCGATGAGTACCTCAGCTCTTCAGGCTTTGACGACCTTTACGGCATCCCCTCGGACGAAGCCAACGACTCCGACTGCGACAAGGATTACGAGCCGAAGTATTTTGACGTCCTCATGGCTGAGGTGGCCGAGACCGACTCAGCCATGGCCCGTAGGGTCGCAGAAGAAGAACAAGCCAGACTTGAGCAAGAGCGCAAGCTGGCAGAAGATGAGAGGAGGCTCAAGGAGGAGGCCGACACAAGAAAGGGGGATCCGAGGGCGACTGGACGATCTGCTCGGGAGGCCATACTCCAGAAGCGAGTCGACAACGCCAATATCTTCCAAACCCCCCAGCAGAACGCCGTTGCCGCACTCACCCTCCTCGACACCATGATCGAAACAGCTCCCGCCAACGTGACATCGATTCTGGACAAGATCAAGACCATTGTCGCGGCCACCGCCAACTTCTCTCCCTCCACCTCAGCCCGAAGGCCGACTGAGTCCGTGGCAGAAACGCCCGACAGAAGCCGACTCCCGCTGCTAAGGTCGAAGGATTACAAGAGGCCCGAATAAGACCAGACAGCCACTAGGTCAAGAGACCTTCGCCACGAGACCACGCGCAAGCATCAAGAGCAATCGGCTGACTCCCGTGAGAAGCGGCATGGACGACCACCCGTCCACCACCAGGTCCGCCGCAACAACAACTCCGACTACCGAAGCAGCCTGCCAAGGACCCCGCCGAGTGATCTGCGGGAAGTCCTTGACCGGCACTATCAAGAACGAAATCAGCGCTCCCGCGAAGATCAAAGGGGCTCGCCCGACAGCAATGACGATGGAGTACCCGCTTTCACTTGGGACCTGCGCCGAGTGCACTGGCCGAATGGTTTTAAGCCGACAAGAATCGAGAAGTACGACGGAAAGACTGACCTCGAGTCGTGGCTAACCGTGTACACCCTCGCCATCCGTGCAGCAGGAGGAGACAATAAAGCCATGGCCAATTACTTACCTGTTGCACTCGCCAACTTAGCCAGGAACTGGCTCACGAGCTTGCCAAGAGGCTCGATCGGCTCGTGGAGCGAACTCAGGGATCACTTCATCGCCAACTTCTAGGGCACCTTTGAAAGACGTGGGACCCACTTTGACCTCTACAACGTCGTCCAGAAGCCAGACGAGCCATTGAAGGACTACATCCGACGCTTCTCGAAAAAGCGCAACAAGATCCCCAACATCACCGATGACATCATCATCGCCGCCTTCCAGAAGGGAGTCCGTGATGAACTGTTGATCGGAAAATTTGGGCGCAAGCCACCGAAGATGGTGAAGCAGATGTTCGAGACAGCAAACTCTTACGCCAAGTCCAGTGACGCGATCAAGGCAGCACGGCAAGACCGGCTTGACAGAAGGGACGACAAGCAGTCGGGAGGAAGCCGACATCCTAAGAAGGATAATGGCAACAACAACTAGGGCCAGAAGGACCGCAAGCGCAGGCCTGAGGACCTGGTTGCCGCGATGTCCAACTCCCAACGTCGTCCCCGAGTCGTGGCCTATGACGCAATCATGAACGCTCAGTGCATGCATCATCCAAACCACAAGCATGCGGCCAAGGACTGCTTTATTTATAAGCAATTCGCCGAGCAATATGCAGCACAACTAAACAAGAAGCCGACTGATGAAGCCGACTGTTAGCGAAGTGCTGGCAGGAGCCAAAATTCGCTACCCTCAGGTACAAAAATTTTTATATGATGTTCTGATAACCGCGAGGAAATTGGCGCACTACTTTCAAGGTCACTCGGTCACCGTCATCACTTCCTTCCCACTCGGCGATGTCATCCACAACCAGGAGGTGACTGGGCGCATCGCGAAGTGGGCCCTGGAGCTGATGCCGCTGGACTTAACTTTCAAGGCGAGGACGTCTATGAAGTCACAAGCCCTGGCGGATTTCTTGGCCGAATGGACCGAACAGCAAGAAGACATACCTCGGGAAGGCCTTCAATACTGGACCATGCACTTCGACAGATCCAAGAGGATCATCGGCTTGGGAGCAGGAGTCGTGCTGATCTCCCCAACTGAGGAAAGGCTAAGATATGTTCTCCACCTTCACTTCTCCACTTCACACAACGTCGCCGAGTATGAGGCCCTGCTACACAGACTGCGGCTCGCAGTTTCACTCGGGATACGTCGGCTCGTCGTGAAAGGGGATTCCTAGCTGGTTGTGAACCAAGTAATGAAGGACTGGTCCTGTCTAAACGACACCATGGAGGCCTACCAGCAAGAAGTCTGCAAACTTGAAGACAGGTTTGATGGACTGGAGCTATCCCATGTCCTGAGACATAACAATGAAGCAGCTGACGAGTTGGCGCAGTTCGGATCCAAGCGAGAAGTTGCCCCGACAGACGTTTTCGTAGAGCATCTCTATGAGCCGACTGTTGCAGCAAAGCCGACTCCCAACGAACAAGCAGTAGACCAGATCGCTATGATCGACGCCGATTGGAGGACACCACTCATCAAATTTTTAACTCAGCAAGAGCTGCCGAAAGACCGGGATGAGGCAGAACGTGTCCGACGCTGTTGTCAAGCGTATGTCATGGTTGATTCTGATTTATACAAGAGAAGCCCCTCCGGAGTCCTGATGAGATGTATCACGCCCGAGCAAGGACGACAGCTACTCCAAGATATCCACTCGGGCATATGTGGAAGCCACGCGGCAGCACGCACCCTGGTGGGCAAAGCCTACATGCAAGGTTTCTTCTGGCTCACGGCGGTCTCCAACGCTAACAAAGTGGTATGAACGTGCGAAGGCTGCCAGTTCTTCGCTCGGCAAAGCCATGTCCCAGCCCAGGAGCTACAAACGATTCCGTTATCCTGGCCATTTGCAGTATGGGGCTTGGACATGGTTGGTCCTTTCAAAAAGGCTCCAGGAGGATTCACACACCTGTTCGTCGCAATTGACAAGTTCTCCAAGTGGATCGAGGCTAAGCCGGTCGCTACAATCATCGCTGACAAGGCACGGGACTTCATCCTCAACATCGTGCACCGGTTTGGCGTCCCAAACAGAATTATAACCGATAATGGGACTCAGTTCACTGGAGACATCTTCAAGGAAATCTGCGAAGACTTTGGGATCAAAATCTGCTATGCATCGGTTGTGCATCCCAAAAGCAATGGACAAGTTGAGTGTGCCAACGGCATGGTTCTTAAAGGCATCAAGGCCCGAGTGTTTGACCGGCTAAATCCTTATGCCGGCAAATGGGTTCTTGTGCCCTCGGTTCTATGGTCACTACGTACTACGCCTAGTCGGGCCACCGGCCAAACCCCTTTCTTCCTGGTTTACGGGGCAGAAGCCATGTTGCCGAATGAAATGGAGTACGAGTCTCTTCGAGTCCGTAGCTTCAACGACGAGCGCTACGATCAAGACCAAGTGGATGACCTGACCCGACTGGAGGAGGCCTGTGAGGCAGCCCTGACCCAGTCGGCAAGATATCTTCAAGGACTAAGATGATACCATAGTCGCAATGTTCGAGCGCGAGCTTTCATTGTCAGCGATTTGGTTCTACGCAAGATTCAAACCACGAAGGACCGTCACAAATTATCTCCACTATGGAAAGGGCCATATATAATCGCTGAGGTGACTCGGCCAGGAGCATATCGACTAAAGCGTGAAGATGGATCCATCGTGGAGAACTCTTGAAACATCGAGCATCTTCGACGATACTATGCTTAAATTGCCTCAAGTTTCATGTTATTCTTGACTGCCAACCTCAAGCAAGACGACTTCTTGAGTTAGCAGTCGGGGGCTGCATACGTGTCAACAAAGCATGGTTTACTTTGATAACTTGTTTATATTTGGTTTATCATTGTTTAGTATTTTGATTCGAGTTCAATAGATAAGGACTGAGAATTTTTTGATGACCTAATCAAGCTTAGGCTTGGTGACAGTCGGACGAAAATTACTTAAGAAACTTTCTATGAAAACTCGGGTCAAGGCATTAACATAAATAAGCTAGATATCTACAAGTTCACATCAGAGTTTACAAGCAACATTCACAAAGTCATTGAGATCCAGGCCTCTGAAGATTGCAGCCTGGGGATCTCCTCCTCTTTTGTTGATCGATTTAAAGAAGATAAATTAAGACAAAGAAAAGACAGATTGAAGACGTCAGAAGACCGCTTCAAAGCTTACCAGCATCAATGGTCGAACCCTTGACTGGTACTTCCCGGCTGCCTCTTTCTTCTTGGTTTACGCCCGACTGGGTCTCAGTCGGGGCATCTTGGGTGGCAGTCGGGAGATCTTCTTACCGACCGGTTTCAGCGGGGTCTCTTGGCGGATCGGGGGCTTTTTTGGGACATCCTCACCGAGAGGTGGGGCTTCTCACTCGGAGCGCTCTCACTCGGGAGAGGGCCCCGGGATTCTTGTTCTGCAGGCCTTGTCGCTTCGGCCGCTGCAGATGATTTTGGGCCTTCACTCTGTCCAGTGGGCCTGTGAAGAGAAAGATGGGAGCAATTGGGACAAAGGCAGAGAGCTGATGAACAGTACTACGAAAGAGGAAATTTTTGGGAAGACGAAGTGGCAGGGATGACCTCGAGGCTTCGTAAAAAGACTTGAGGGTTTTTTGCCAAGTTATCTCGCGATTGGGCCGAGCCCATAAGAGACTTGCGGCCCAGCTAAGGTGTGGCTTGACACGTGTCCTTAGGGACTTAAGTGGATGGATTTAAGTAGATTTGCCTTGGCAATATGCACGTGTCACATAGCCCAATACCTTTAAAATTCTTTCATACCGCGGTTTGCGCAATTTCATAAGAAGTTGGCACGATGCAATTTGAAAGGTGACAAACAGTTAAGCTTTTCATGGCTGTCCTGACGACAGGGACTGTTTGGTTTCTAAGCATTTGATTAAATAATTATATCAATGCTATTTTTCCACCTTGGTGAAGATCTTTTTAGATTAAGACCAATATTATGGCAGGAGCTATTTAATATTTTGGTCATATTTTTCAGATGACTGAAAAATTTGTTTACCCGTGAGGGGTGATTAAATTATTTATTTCAGGATAACTCGGGTAGATTAGCTTGGATAAGCATGAGCTTGCCGAGTGAATTGATTTTCTTACCCATGAGGGTCGATAGAATTATTTGTTCCGAGATGACTCGGGCAGTTAATTCGGATAAGCATGAGCTTACGAGTGCTTTTTACCCACGAGGTCGATTAAATTATTTGTTTCGAGATGATCGGGGCAAGTTAACTCGGATGAGCATGAGCTTGCCAAGTGTTTTTACCCACGAGGGTCGATTGAGTTATTTGTTCCCTGATGACTCGGGCGGATCAACTCGGATAAGCATGAGCTTGCCGAGTGAATTGATTTCTTACCCATGAGGGCTAAATAAATTATTTGTTCCGAGACGTCTCGGGCAAATCTACTCGGATAAGCACGAGCTTGCCGAGTGATGTGATTTTTATGATTGCTTTAGCTTGAGCTAAGCATTTATATGAGAATGATTTTTACAGTTCTTGACTATATGTTTAGTCTGATTTTGACTAACCACATAGTCAGGGGTTACACCTAATTAGGTGCATCAGGAGATGCACCTAGATATTTATTTTTGAGAATTTTTGGATATTTTCCAGCCCTTCACGTCTTTGGAGCCACTGGGAGATTCAGCAGAGGTGATGGAATCACTCGGCGCCGAAGCACTCGGCCAAAGATTTGTTTGGCTGCGTGTTGTTTTGGTTCGAGGTTGAGTTACCTCGTCGACTGCAAATGACTCGGGGGTTACTGTGGAGATTGTGGCAATCGGATATCCACATGGCAAGCTTATCCGACTGGAGATAGGGATAGGTTGCGCCTTCCAAATATGTAAACCAACTATGACTTGGGTATTACGTTACCGATTAGATAAGGCAACGGCTCATAGTCACGGTTTGGTAAGATTGAGGAAACCGACTTAGAGTAAGATAGGTTTCCGATTTGTAAGCCCGCCTCCTAAGACTATATAAGGGGGTGAGGGGCGTCCCTTGAGGGATATCAGATTTATGAGTTTCTAGAGCCATAGATCTTGAGATCAATAAACACTCGGCGGATCGAATCTCGAAACTGGAGTAGGGTATTACCTCACGAGAGGGCCTGAACCTGTCTAAACCTTGTTTTTCACCTAACCCATCGAGCTTGGCGATCTTGACTGCACCCCCAAATTTCTATTGCCGAAACCGAGTTTCGACAGTTCGATTCTTCCAGTCCCCAAACAGTTGAGTTGTTTCTTGTTGTTGCTAACGCTTTCTTGAGAGAGAGAGGGGTTGTCGTGGTTGAGGTTGGAAGCAACTGGCCAACTGCCCTGGCATGGCGGCAGCGGCGGTCCATATATCGTCTCTCAGACGTCACGCGTACGTCGGTGAACGTGTCGTAGTTCGTTAGCGGAATAAGTTCATTTTAGGTCCTCAATTTGTCGTCTAGTCTGAAATTTCATCCCTAAAGTGCAATACCATGTATAATGTATCCCTTAATTTGTAAAACCGTTATGCCCGAGGTCCAGGACAATATAATGTCCGGTTTTAGCTAATGTGGCAGCTGAGTCA
Source organism: Oryza australiensis (assembly GCA_019925245.2). NCBI lineage: Eukaryota > Viridiplantae > Streptophyta > Magnoliopsida > Poales > Poaceae > Oryza > Oryza australiensis. The sequence goes on from JAIFGZ020000228.1 coordinate 203,617, forward strand.
GTATGGGACCCATATATCAGGGCAATTCAGTGTAAATAAAAATATAAAAATTGATGGACCCCAACGGTCAGTGACACACCCTCTCCTACTTCCTCTCTCTATATATTTTTCTCGGCGGCGTCGGCGGTCTTATCCGCTCCGATCGACTCAACGGCAGTCGGCGGGCGGCAGTGATGGTGCGAGGCGGTCGTTGTTGCGTTTCAATGGAGTGGTGAGGCGACGGTGAGGGGTTCTAGTGTCACATACCCAAATTATGATCAATTGTTTTTTGTCAAAATCAAATGAAAGTGGTTCTCAATTTTGTGAACCAAAATTTTTTTCTAACTTAGAAAAATACCTCAACCTAGTGCTTGATTAAAAGTTTGAGAATAAAAAAACCTTTTTTATTTTTAACTTATAATGTGGATACAAACATATATGTGTACGTGCATAAGAATAGAAGAAATGTTTTGAGACCGAGTTCTTTGTGCATTCAGATTTTTAACTCGTATTTCATAATAGGTCTCATGAGCAATAACTTAAAATATTCAACTCACTAATCAAGCCCATAGCTAACCTTGAATGTTAACAGGTGGACAAAAAGTTTAAGTCAAAAGGATCATCTCCTCAACTCAAGATAAAATCCAATATAACCTTATAGTCGAATTATATGCTTTTACAAAATAGAAACAACTTACCTAAGGAGATTACCCTAATTCTCTAAAATAATTCACACTAGATAAAATCATGGAAAATTCATGCAGTGCCAAACATTATGTACAACTCAACATAATTTTTGTGCAATTTAAAAACTAGGTTTGATGCTCCAAACAAATTAGACAAAACAGACAACTATTAAGCTAATTAATATCCTTAATCGGCTAAAGTGCCTAAAATATCATTAAAATGTACATAAGTATATATAATAAATAATTTATTTAAATATTAGGTTAAATGCCATAAATAAATATATATATTTTAGAATTTTTCTCACTTTACCCCTTTGCTTTATCAGCTTCTAGTTATAAGTTGTAACTTACTTCAAACGATTTGAGACCTCTTGATATCCAACATTGTTCTTACCAGAACCAAAGGCCCACAGGTTATTGCTAATGCCTTCCACTATACTCAACCTGCATGGCAATTACTTAATCAAACTCAAGATGTTTAGGCCCTCTAAAAATTCAAACAATATCTCCAAATACCCTATCTTTGTTTAAATTCTGAGAGTAAACCAGATATTTGAATAAAAACAAAGAAAATGGAACCTAGGAATGATCATCTACCTTCAATAAAAATTTTACTAATTTACCATATCCAGAAAATAAACTATGAAATTACAAAGATTGAAGAGAGAAAACAATCCCAAATTCCTTTAAAAACCAAATGAACCCATGTTTCTACCCATACCTCTCCTATTTCCTTAGCCTATCATGCCTTGGACCCATTTGACAACCCCTCTAGCTTGCTCTCCCTCTGTTCACTTTTCTTTTTCTCTATTCAACACAGAGGACACGCGAGAGGGAGAGAGGTTGGGGCTCAGCTGCGCACGACGCGTGTTGAGGACGTGGCGACGCCGATTTCGCACGCTATTTCTCCCAGCAGCGTCGCACGGCCAACCTCTGCGTTCTAGTGCCGAGCACACCGAGATAGAGGCATCTGCTCCTCCTCGCCTCCTCCTCCGTTCTACCGAGAGAGTGAGAACCGAGACGGTGGATGGGGTGGAGAGACTAGAGATCCATGAACCCATCCGGAGTTAGATTGGTTTTCTTCTGATGGTGATGAAACCCACCTCGCTCTCTCCCTCCCTCCTTCCTGCCCTTATATCAAACCATTCTGTTTCTGTTGCGGATTTGTTTGCTGCGTGGCGGAGCACTGGAGTGGTGTGTTTGGTTGGGGAAATTGTTAGGAAGGACGGAGCCGTTTTTATCCGCCGCCTGCGTTGATCTCCAACCTGTGAGCAGCTGTGCCGTTGTCTTGCTGCTCTCCACCACATCCTCCGCTGCTCGCTGCGACGGGAACGCCGCCTTGCCATCACCATCTTGAAGGCTGCAGCGCCGCCAAAACCTTCCGTCGTTCTAGCCGCCGCCTATGCTACACTGACCTTCACTAGCCGAGATAAGTAGCAAAATGGAATCACGAGAAGGTGCTCATCATTTTCTCTTTTGGCCGTGACCCCATCCGAAGTACCGTTCGCCGTCGGCGAAGGCAAACACTGTCACTAGCCATAGCTCAGCTCGCTAGGGACCAAACTATTAAAATTCGATTAAACCCAGGGATCAATTCACAAAACATTCTTCTCACATAAGCAGTCTCTGGACTGTGGGTTGGTTTCAAGAGAGGGTTGGTTTCAAGAGAGTCTAGGGTTCTTATTGAAAAATCTCCAAATTAAAATGTGATTAAGATGATTTTCTATTAAACTAAGGATGCTAACTTATAAATTTTATAAATTCCATAGTAAATTCATTATAACTCATTTTGATAAATTTCATAGTAAATTCATTATAACTCATTTTGATAAATTCCATAGTAAATTCATTATAACTCATTTTGAGTAGGACAAATTTATGTGAACACATAAAAAGATGAAATTTATTTTAAATTTATTTTAGAGGTATAAAACTTGGCACTCACATATAAGGCTACCACAAACTTCTAAAATGCATAGAAAATTTAATTTCACTTATTTTTGACAAATGCATCATCTTACACCCTCTATTTAGGAAACATGAAAAAAAATAGAGTTACCTTGTACCAAATCCTTTTAATACCAAATCCTTTTAAAAATTATTGACATTAAAATGATAAATAGGCACTTTAGGAATTTATATCATTTTAATTTTAAACTCAAGTTCCGTAGATTTACCAAAACCCATATTTTCAAATTATAAAATAAAAAGATATACCTACTGTATAGAAATATAAATATTTATATGAAGAATAAACAATTTAGAGTACACTTTAGTTATAAAATTTATACTAAATTCATTTTTAATCCTTTTGAATCTTTTGAAGTGAATTAAGTCTCTATAAAACCAGCAAGTGAAACCAGCAAAACCAGCAAGTGATGAATTTAATTTCAATTAGATAAAATAAAATATGGCAACTCATGTATTAAATATGTAGGGAAACCTTAAATGGTTATCGTAGGTGCTAATCACAATAGATGATCTGAGCACTATGTGTATGTATGCATGTTGGACCAAAGGAACCATAGGATCCATCCCTAACCATCAAAACTTGGCATACTTAGCTTATATAACATATCCTAGATTGATACGTGAAAAAGCTAACATGAGAACACTCCTTAGTTTATAAATTATGTTGCGCAGCAAATTAAACACTAAAAAACTTGAATAAAACTAAATTATTTATTTTTATACATCACTATCAAATAGATCATATCACTATCAAATAGATCATGCTCTTAAAATAAAACCTCTAAAGCCATATATGTGTAAAGACTATGTACATTGAATACGTTATAACTTGTAAAAAAATTCTTAATAACTCTAAAAATTATAAAACCAAAGATATTAGTCTTATAAAACATATCTCCACACCTAAATGAAGTAAAATTAATAAAAATCAAAGTGCCTAAATGAAGTAAAATTAATAAAAATCAAATTATAGGAACACTGTCTAAACAATATCTAACTCTATATTGCTACGACCGGAGGAAACTTTTAAAATCAATAACTCCCAAATAGGGTAAGATAAAATAGAAATTCTTTCACCTAAATTCACTTTATACCAGTACCTACTCAATAGGCAAAAATCATGCATTTTAGAGCATTTGGATTTTCGTCTATTTTTCGGTGTTTAATTGCATATCATGTATTTTGTTTAGATAATTGCATAAACGGTGATGGAGTGGATTAGGTGCTAAAATTTCTCAAGAGCAAGGCAAGTTTTTACCTTTCTTTCCAACATTGAATCCCTGTTTTTGAAGGATGAAAATATTTGTTTGCAAAGTTGCATGTGAATTTAGACTATATCGATATTTAAATCTTGGATATGGTAGCTATGTCCTACTTGCTGCATTTTCCCACCTTGAATAATGGAACTCCTTACAGTTTATACTCCTAGAAATGGTTAGAGTACATTTTCTTGTGCCCACATGGGTTTATATATGTTGTATGCAATTACTTGCTTAGCCCTGCCTAGAAATTATGCAAATGCTTATTTCATTGCGTGTTAAAATAAGTTTTGATATGAGACCCCTTGCTGAAATGGGTTTAAAATGATGAGTATTTGTGAATTAAAATGGGTAAAAATGTGATTTTGACTTGGGCGGCAAGTGGCATGCAATTGATGTATTTGTATGATGATAAGGGGAGTGTTTGCCTGAGTTCGTAAGGACCGAACTTGTGTCATCAACTTAAAGTTAACCGTACATTCACATGTGTTAGTATGGGATGACCTAAGCTGAATAATCTACCTAGCACCTAGCCTTGCATTATGATAGGCGCGGTGAGTATGGGTTCGGATAACCCAGAGGAACTTCCTAATTACCCCGAAGTGATAGTTTAGGCGACTAAGTGTATCCAATACAACGATATTGTGCTACGTGAGTGGGTTCCTGTCGTGTCTGCCACCACGGCGTCAAGTTTAAGGCGGGGCCACGCTACTTGACGGTTCTAGGTTGTCTAGGATGGAGGAACACAAGTTGTGCTGGTGAAGGTTAGGGATTAGGTAGTGTTAAGGCTTCGTTATGACCTCTAGACCACATTCAACATGAAGAGTGTGATAGTGCGTCGCGAGCACAAAACAAACTAGAGTGTTCATATCATGTGGGTAAAGCTGTACAAACTCTGCAGAGTTCTCTAAAACTAATCGATTAGTCGTGCTCACGGTCAAGAGCGCTTTGATGAAGTGTCATGAGTATAGACTTTATATTTACAAAAAAGTGGACATGTGACTTGTTTGAAAATGACAAATTATGTTGAGTTGTATGTGTATGGTGATATACTATGACTTGTTGTCATGGAGGACAACAAGATATTGATTATGATGGAACCATAATGTAATAAAGGATGAAACTTAAAACTTGTCTTTGTTAATTGAATTGTTAACTCCTTTGTAACGATTTGTGAAATAAAATTTGCGTTATGCTGAAATTGAACTACATATTGTAAACTTGTTTAATGTACTGACTCTTGTTACTGGAATATCTATTTTGCTTGCAGGTTTTAGACTTAGTCTTTTGAGTGATGCGGGTATTCGTCTGTTTCTTCTAAGAACTGAACTTAACGGGGTAAACCCTTAGTCGGTGTGCTTATGAAATGGGAAGTCAAGCTTCCACTGTTCTCTGATTTAATTGTATTTATTTGGCCGGTCGGCCTATGTAATAATTAAGTAGGGGTAATTATTTTAGTTATTTTCATCTTACATGTATTTTGATGTATATCCATGCTTGAGATGAAAGTGTGAATCTAGTGGACATCCTGGGAACTAAATTCATATGAGTAAGAGTTAAGGTATTTGAGATGTTGTAGATCTTTAGCCATTTTGTCAAGTCTCCTAAATGTGTAACACATCTGATCGTCGCCTTCGAGTGGTTTGACAGGCACGTCTCAGGCTAAAATTGACTGGCAGACTAAAGGTCAATGTCTCATGTAACTTTCTCTCGGGACGTCGGATGTTTCTTTATGTCTGTTAGTTGATTTGAAGTGATTCTCTTCAACTTGCAAACATAATGAGAGGTCCAGGTCGTCTTTGACATCTAGCCTGCTAGGCCACGACGGCAATCTCGCGAACTCGCATATCGCTTGGAATTGGGAACTGCGTGCGCTTCGCAACCTCCTCGTCTATGCATGCCCACGGAATCCCCTCTTGCTAAACCTTGTCGCGAACCAAAGCACCCCTCTCTTCGCCGTGGCGGACGCCGGCAATGGCGGGGCTGTCGCTACAGTGCGGCGACTGCGGCATGCTGTTGCGAAGCGTGGAGGAGGCCTAGGCGCACGCCGAGGCCACCAACCAGGCCAACTTCTCCGAGTCCACCAAGGCGGTCCTTAACCTCATCTGCATCGCCTACGACAAGCCTTGCCGCTCCTAGACTCGTGAGGCATCAAACGGTCGAGCCGCGCGCGCCGCCCGGCTCCTCTCTCATCGGTTGCGTGCAGTGCAGACCTAGGATTTTAGGTTTGGGTGGGTCGAGGACGACAATGGCGAGGCGAGGGTCAACGGAGGTGGTTCGAGTTAGAAAAAATTACATGCCACATATATAATAGCCAATATATATGTATAAAATTTACTAAAGGGCACCAACAAAGAGTATTTAAAACTAAATTTGATACAAAGAAACTAACCTGATCTTGGCTGCAGACTATGGCTTCTTGTTAGTTCTGCACTTTCTCATGGCCATAAAAGTATCTATTATATCCTTTTCATTCACTTTGAAAAAAATATCACGCTCGATAAATATGACTAGACAATCATCCAAAACACTATCTCCCATTTTATTTCTCAGCTTATTCTTGATGAAATTCATAGGAGAAAATGCTCTCTCAACACTTGCTGTAGCTACTGGTAGAATTAATACCAATTTGAGAAGTAGATACACCAGATCATAAACTTTATCCCTCTTGGTTTCAACAAGCTTAACTGAAAGATCAACAAGACTGTTTAGACCTTTGAAGATGTCTTCTCTTCTCATGTCATCCATATAATTATCGAGATGTATTTCAAGTCTTGATAATTCAGAACCTTTAATATCATTTGGATAGAAATCAACAAGTCGGCGTACCTAATGTATAACAAAAGAAATAGTTGAGTCAAAGAAATTAAGGCTACCATATAATAAATTAAGAAATATACATACCTTAGATGCATCAAAAGATGCAAATGAGTTAGCAGGACTCAAAGCTGCCATACATGAAAGCAACTCCATATTAACCTCATCGAAGCGATTGTCAAGCTCTTGACTAATTTGATCAATGATCCCAATATATAATTCTCTTATGAAGTAGTCATCATTTGTTTGGTTTGGTGCAAACCTTCTTGATCTACCATATGACACATAATTGCTTTTCATTGCAGGTACTTCAATATTATGTTTACTACAAAATGTAGTGATATTTTAAGGAATGCAGCCCACCCATCAAATCTCAATTGTTGCATTCTACTCTTTGCCATCCTAACAAGTGATATAGCATTTAGAATATCTTGGTCTCTTCTTTGCAAACACTTGAATAGATCATTTGTGTATCCAAGAATGACATGCATCAATTATGCACTGAAAATAAAATCAAATGACTCAAATACTCCAACCATAATATGTACCTTTGGCCAATCAGACTTTTATGAAGAATCTTTTCCAAGACTTATGAGTACATCACGAATTGTTGGGTACATACAAATTATGTTCAGAATAGTTTTGTAATGAGAGTCCCATCGAGTGTCACTGGGTCTTGGTAAACCGATCTCTTGATTTAATCCATTTTTGGTTTCTAGGTCACCACATTCAATTGCTTTCATGACATTTTGAAGTCTTGTATTTCAAAGCATGTCATGTCGCTTTGAAGAAACCCCAATAATATTCAATAAGAGAGACACTTGATCAAAAAACCACGTACAATCATTAATCCCTTGGCAACAGCAACCAATACTAATTGGAGTTGATGTGCAAAACAATGGATATAATAAGTCGAAGGAGACTCTTTCATTATCAATGTTTTCAACCTTTGATTTGTCCTTTCATATTGCTAACTCCATCATAACCTTGACCATGAATTTGAGTTATAGTGAGATGATGACTAACAAGTAAAGCTTCAATGGCTTACTTAAGTGCTAATGAAGTGGTACTATCAACATGCACGACTCCAAGAAACCGCTCACATGGTCTTCCCAATTTGTCAATATAACACAAACAAAGAGCTAGTTGTTCTTTATGAGATACATCACTAGACTCATCAGCTAGAATTGCATAATGCTCATCATCAAGTTCATCAATATTTTTTTCCTAGTTTCTATACCACAACATTGAATAATTTGCTTTTGTATCTTTGGCAAGTCAAGGTACAATTACCTGGATCATTCTTCAAAACAAACTTATCCACTTATTTACTATTTGATGCCAACCATTTCAAAAGTTCAATGAAGTTTCCTCTATTGCTACATTCTTCACTTTCATCATGTCCACAGAATGTCATCCCTTTATACGAAGAAATTTCAAACATCTAAATGAATATCTCAATCTGATTTTACAAAGGCGTAACTCCTCACTGCTAACCCTTTCAAGTTGTTCATCAATGGTTGCAATAGGATTTAAATATAAATTATATCTCTCTTGAGCTGCATTATGCACACTTTCCACACCCCCACATATTTATCAAGTGCATCATCTCTATTCCAATTTCTCCAACCACCTTTGGTAAAAGCATCAGTTCTATTGCCCTTGTCTTGTTCCTTGTTCCTTTTTGAATAAGTAGCATAAAAAAATGTAGCTTTATTGTGATACTATATTCGAGCCAATTGTATCTATGAAACCATAAAGAATTAAATTGTCGATATCTAGTCCCAATCTTTCTTTTCTCAAATTCATGTGTCCAAAGTTGACACGAACCTTTAATAATATATGCTCTTAGCACTACATTTTGATCATTGACTGGATAGCTTTCAATGGGTTTTCTTTCTACTGATCATATAAAAGACGATTAATATCGAATCAGAAACTGACGGCTGTGGCTGTGGTTGTGGCTGTGGTGGTGGCGGCAGTAACAACGACAATATCAGTGAGACATCTTCCGCCGGATCTTGGTGTGGAGTCTGCTCTTGTACCACAATCGGAGAAGGCGGAGATGGCGAAGATGTAGAAGCAAGCTTCTTTGTTGCGTGTTTCTGAAACATAGAAGCAATATCTCTATCCCTCCTCATCTTTCAATAAATCTGCTACAACAAAATAATTGCCTGTGTGGGCGTGTCGTGTACAAAAATAAACAACTACTACAATCTCACTTTGCAGCTTAAACAATGATTCAGTTTTTAAACTGTGTTCTCAAATTGTAATTCCCTAAATTGCAATGCAAATTATGTGGTCAACACCAACGAATTTTGCTGTAGATTAAACTTGTTGTATGACTCATGAGCTGCTGATCGATCATGGCAGAGGTGAAGCTTACCTCGTATATTAAACAGATGTATGACTCATGAGCTGCTGATCATGAACTTGCTGTATGACTCGAGCAGACAGCAGCAGCAGCAATCATCGGCAAGCACAAGAGCAGACACAGCAGGCAGGCGCCAGGCAACAGCACAACAGGCAACAACAGGACAGCAGGCAACAGCAGCAGCCCCAGCCGGGTTCGCGGCGACACCAACAGCAGCAGCAATCGTCGGCAGGCAGGAGATCGCGTCGCGCGTCAACACTACGGGGACGGCCGACGGGATCATCGGCACTCGGCAGGGACGACCAACGCGGGATCGTCGGCAGGCAGGGACGACAGTTCTACTCGCCAAACTCCAGTTCGCTAGGGACAGCCGACGAGGATCGCAGCGATTCGCCAGTCGCGCAGCCGCGACATAGGAGACAAAGACGAACCGTCAGATCGCGCGTCTGCAGGGCGGCGGATCGCTGGAAATGTGGAGGAGGGGGGGTGTTGTCCGGGTGGGCCTCTTATGGGTGAGCCACGGTCCACCCAAACCACCCCATAGGTCAGCCCATGACTGCGTGCCGCCCTTCTCCCGTCAGCTGACGCGCGAAGGGGCCTCCTCCCGGTGCTCTCCGTTGGCTGCGTGCCGCCCTTCTCCCGTCAGCCGACGCACGAAGGGGCCTCCTCCCGGTGCTCTCCGTCATCGAGCCCCGCGCGGTGGTGAGGGGCTGACGCGCGAAGGGGCCTCCTCCCGATGCTCTCCGTCATCGAGCCCTGTGCGGTGGTGAGGAGATCGCCTGGCGCGGAGTCAACCCTTCTCCTAGCTGCTCGCCGACGCACGAAGGGGCCTCCTCCCGGTGCTCTCCGTCATCGAGCCCCGCGCGGTGGTGAGGGGCTGCGAAGGGCCTCCTCCCGATGCTCTCCATCATCGAGCCCCGTGCGGTGGTGAGGAGATCGCCTGGCGCAGAGTCAACCCTTCTCCTAGCTGCTCGCCGGATGTCGACAGCCACCACCCCTGTCCATGTCGCCCGCCCAGATGTCAGAGGAGAGATTGAGGAAAAAGATAGCTGCTGACATGTGAGGAACGTGTGGGTCTTATGTTGACTCAACTATCGAAATCAAAATGTCACGTCGAATAAAACCAAAAACTAAGAAACAAATTTTAGACTGACGATAAATTAAGGATCTAAATTGAACTTATTCCTCATGGGCTGCGGTTTCCCAGGCATCCCACGATCCGTTAGCATGCATGCGCGCGCAGATATCAACTTCTAAAAAAAAAAACCCAACCCACGGTGCCACTCGGAGCGACGAAAAGCCACTCGGAGCGACGTTTTCGCCCATTTCGCAACCTGCTGTTCCATGGTGCCAACGAGGACACAGAAAATGGTGCCAACGAGGACACAGAAAATGGACTACGACCGTGGCCTTGAGAATCCTTGGGCCGACGCCCGCGACGGCGCTGACGATGACCGATGCCGTCGTCACCGCCTCTGCCGCAAGTTTCCCTGGTCGCCTGGAACTGGAAGGCTCTCGACCTGAAGCTATCCAAAAATCCTCGATGGCAATAGCAGATACTTTCCGCCATCTGCAATAGCAAACGCAGATAAAAATCATCCAACCACCAAAATGATGGCAGTACGGCAAATGCAAGCTCCAACCAGATTTTAACTAAGGAGGGGTAAACAAAGATCTAAGCCTATGTACACCATGTCCAAACCAAGGATATAACAGGTACGGAAAAAAATTACTCGAGAATATCCACAGGTCACAGACCTAAAATCAATGGCCGATATGGGCCGATAATCACGCTAAATCAGGTAATCTACCGTCTAACGAATCCGGAGCACACTCCCTCGCCTTTTCCAGCCCTTAGAATGAACATTCCATGCTCATTGCTCACAGCCTCACAGCCCTTAAAGATGAATGGGACATCATCAACAGCAGCTACATCGGCAGTTGTTGTTATGAGGAAACGGTCTCCTGCTGGCCAACGGATAATCTGTCAGGGCCTCCATTACTCTCAGCTACAGCATCTTTAACTCCAGAATGATTGCCCAGACCATCTAGCTCGTCTCCTGAACTGACTTCTTCAGATTGGTCAGATGGGGGCACATATACCAGGTTTAGCAGGGAGTCGCCACAACCACCTAACTCGATGGAAGGGCAACTAATGCTGCCATCCTCATGGGCTGATTCTTGCTGAAGCAACCGTTGGTTAAATTTGTCCTCAGGGGTGGTGGCCGAGATATTCCCGTCACGTATCTTCTGACAGCAACTTAAGCACAGCTTAAAAGGGCATCTTGGGCAGCTTCTCAGGAATTGGTGCACGGAGAGCTTACAGTTATTGCTGCTTTCAAATAAAATTTCATAAGAACTCTGGGCCCAGATTAGATATTAAAATAGAATAACAGTACAGTGAAAGATAAATTATTTTTAAAAGTAGCACAGCCAGCATAAATTGACACATTGGATAAATGATTTGAAATAAGTGTAAATATTAAATAAAACTATGTTATCTCTTTTTTTAGAGGAATAATAACTATGGTTTCTGTTTAAGATGATTGTACGTAAATGCAAAAAAGGCCATCACAATATCATAAAATATCAAACAAGCCTAAAAACTAGGAGACGTCAAAGTAATATTATGATTAGTTTGTTTAATAGTCAATACATGAGCAGGTTAAACTAAGTAATAAACTGGACCAGTATGCTAGTAAGTCTTTTGTTAATCATTACCACAAGATGATTAACATATATACCACCATAGTGATAGGTTACCGTTTGACATTATCATGAGTTGAGAGCAATAAGATAGAAGTAACTTGGATATATGCTACTAGCTCCTATATAACTGAGAATAGCAGAGATCGGAGCCTACCAGTCGAGCGATCTGCTTTGCTCATCAGCTACCTGGACACGGACATCTGATATTTTTGTTTCTATTAAGAGTAAAAGTAAAGCGATTAATTCGACTAAGTTGAAAAGAAAGTGTGGCAAGCCAAATATTATAAAAACAGACCTTGTATTTTAGCTTCTATTTCCAACTCATCAAGTTGCTCCTGGTTTAGTTCTACAGGTAAAAGCTTGTACAATTGGTGATTGCAAATCTTTATACTGATTAGCTTGCCATGATCACCTGATGATTCCTGAAGATTCAAGACATGCACACCAACAAATAAACACAACAATCAGATGAAAGGATGTCATCAGATTGCCATCATGGTCTTATCTAGTAAAATAATCACCTTACTATTGGCACCCTTAGTCTGACCAAGGGTGCATTGTTTACAACCACAAGAGCCACGGCAAACTGGGCAGCGCATCTTTATATCCTTCTTGGACAACCCAGAATACCTGCATAGAACGAACAGTCAGGACCAAGATACATAGGCATGACAAGACCTAGTCAAGCATTGGTTGATTCAGAAAAGAAATTGCTTCTGATGGCTGTGTCCATAACAAATTGCTAGTGACAAGCAAAACTCACAACCATAAACGTTTTATCCATAACAATGAAATATTTGGAAGTAATCTGCATTTTTTTCTTGGTTTACACCCACTCTAAGCTTAAATGAACTATATTGCCATCTCTGTAAATATTAGGTCAATTAATGCCAAAGGAACATAACCAGTGAAATTAGCAAACATAACCAGTGCACCTCTAATCAAGCTAGCAGGAGGAATGCTTTCAACATAAATTCGTGGGTGAATAAATATATTATGATTTCATTTTTACTGCAAAGCAATAAATCAATGCATCCATGAACCAAAAACACATTGAACTAAAGTTGCTGTGAATTGTTTGTTTAGCTTTTCAAATCCTTCAAAATTGAAAAATCAGAGTATGCACTAGCCAGTGATATACTAGTGACATTTCCAGCTCAGGTTGAGTTGTTTGACACTAGATTATAAGTTTAAGCTTAAGTAAAAGAAAAGGTACTATAAAAATCCTATGCACCTCAATGTTGTTCACAAAACAATAAGAAGTAGGCTACTTATAGTATAGGAAACACAAGTGAACAAGAATGCAAGTGGACACAACCTTATCATAAGTATATCATACTATTATGATCACTGCAAGACCTACCAGGTGATATCATCTTCACCTCACTATGCAAATCCTTTTTTTAATAATAAATGTGATTGTCAAGGGCAACTGGACAAATAACAAAAATGTGGATTTAAATTTGAACACTACTCAAGCTCAGGTGTAAGTAAACCAGACAATACCAGGAATACAAGACCAGGTCAATGAAAGGTTCCGTATTACACGAATAGCTAAAAATTGTGGAATGAAGGTTAGTAATGTTCTTTAGGAAGCAGTGACCCAAAGAAATCGAATGAACAATTATAAAGATCCTATCTCCCTTCCCCATATTCCAGCCCTAGCGGCCCTAGAGCCTCTTACCCTTGATCTCTCTCGCTTCCCCTTCCCTCCACCTCACTGTCATTTCCTCCCTCCATCTCGTGTTCGCTCATCAACAACATTGGTACCATCAAGGCTGCAAGCAGCGGTGGTGGCAGCAGCAATAGCAATAACCAGAAGTAACTGCAGCGGCAACAGAAAAAAGCAACAAGGAGAAGAAATAGAATGCTCTAATGACTCTCCCTGTCCCGATCCTTTGCTTTTCCAGTTCGGCAAAAAATCCTTTATTTTCCCTTTGCCATCAAATGGTGCCCAAAAGGCAATGTAAGATCAGTGGCAACCTGCAATCAGGATCCCAATCTGTTCCGTGGATTGCAGGCATGATCCAACATTCATGGTAACTATAATTGATAAATTTCAAGCAAATGCATGCCCCTCCATTCTTGACAACTACTCCTGAAACTCATGTGATTCATTCTCCTAATTGGTCAATAAGGATCACCCAAGTTCTCAATACTTAAAGGGTTAAAATGTTTAGCTCTAAGGATATCTTAATCACATTGCAGCAATCAATAAAATAGCAACTAAACCAATTATAAACAAACCCCAGACTAACCATTTGTTGATGCAGCTGTTGCAGAAGTACCTATTGTCACAGTTTTTGCACTGGACAATATGAGCGGCCTTCTTCATCCCGCAGCGGTGACACGTCTTTTGCCCTGCCTTTGTCATACCCATTGCACGAGGAACAACCTAATCCAACACAAGTCAGTAATAAGCACAACGCATGCTAAATACAAAATAATGCAAAACAAACCATCAAACAGGGACAATTCAATATTTGATAGGTGACCTTAACAGGGCCAACAGGCATTGGTTCAGCATTCTTCGAGCGGTAGCAGCGCCGTGTCGGAACAGGAATATCCACTCCAACTTTTGTTGTCACTGGCGTTGGCAGTGAGGCTGCAGGCTCGCTGCTCCCCGGAGAGATCCTCATCAGTCCATTTGGGAGATCCCTAGTCACGTCGCTAGTGGTTGCTAGAGGTGATGCTGGGGACGCATTCACATTCTTTCTACTCTTCCTTTTGTTCTTCCTCTGCCGCTGGAGAACAACAGCAAGGACCTCTCCATCCGCCGGTGGCTTTTTGCCCTTGTTGGCCTTTGAGTAGTGGTATTCACAAAAGCTAACGGTGGGGAGTGCTCTGTTTTGGCAGCGCCACTTCTTCCCATCACTGCGACGGCACCGGAGGTGGTCGGGCAGAGGAGGGGGAGTGTCGCCGCGGTCCCCTGCCTTCCGCCGGCGGCGCCGGCGTGGCGGCACAGGGGTGCCCTCCTCTTCGTCATCCTCTTCGTCATCCTCAGGAGGAGTAGCCGCACGTTTGCGGCGGCGTCCGCGGGTCGGAGGAAATGGAGGGGATTCCTCCGAAGCATCCTCCTCGGCGTCGGAGGCCTCACCTTCGGGATCGGATTCCGCGCCTTCGTCTTCCTCCTCCGCCTCCTCGCCGTCGGTCTCGGCGGTTTCCTCTTCCTTCTCGCCGTCCGTCGCGGCGGCTTCCTCCTCGTTCTCCCCGTCCGCCTCCTCTGCTTCGCGCTCGGAGTCACTCCCAGCGCCTTCCCCTTCGACCTCAGCATCCTTCAACTCCTCCTCCTTCGCCTCCGCCTCCGTCTCCGTCTCGGCCGCACCCGCTCCAGGTTCGGCGTCCATCTCATCGCTCTTATCCTCACCCTCATCCCCGTCTGCCTCCGCCTCCGCCTCCATCTCCTCCTTCTCGGCTTCACCCTCCTTGGCCTCCACATCCATAGCCTCGCCCTCACTCTCCGACGCCTCGTCCTCCTTAGCGTCCTCCGTCTCCGTATCACCCTCGCTCCCCGCGGCATCCTCCTCCTCTTCAGACTTGGCGCCCTCCACGTCGACCTCCTCTACGGGCGTGGCGTCGGCGGCTCTGCCCCTCCCCTTCCCCCTCCTCTCCCCCTCCCCTTCCCCTCCCCTCCCCTTGTACCGGCGGGGCGGCATGGTGGCGGCGGCGGCGGCGGGCTAGGGTTCCGGCGAGGCCGGCCTAGGGGATTGGGATTTTTGTCAGATCAAAGTGGGGAGAGTGCGTGCGAGTAACTGGCTCGGAGGGGAGAGGGACGCGACGCAAGCGAGACGGGGAGAGCGAGAGGTGACGTGACGGGGTTAAGACGTTGCGAAACGTGGGGCCCACTCTCTGACAGCGTCGGGGGGTGGCGGCCGCGTCGTCGGGGAGAGGCTGGCTTTAATTGGAAGATTATGAACGTCCACGCTGTCACGATGTTACGGAAACGGAAGTTAATTAAGATCGTGGGGGAGGTTTAGGCGGAGGGAGAACCGACCGTCCAATGTGGGAGGGATGGTTAGGATCGGACCATGCGCATTCATGAGCGGTTTTTTTGGAGGGGGTTTGAGGTGCGTCTGATCTGGGCCGTATTAATGCGCAGATCCGACGGCTGTGGCGAGTAAAGGCGTTCCTGTTTTGAATGATTACGTGTTTGGTTGGGCCTGGATTTGGGTGGATCCGGCACAGGAAAGGCCTTGTCTTTGAGTTCAGCTGAGATGGGCAAGATTTTGTCTTTGAGCTCAACATGTTTCTGCGACCATATGTGTTGATCAGAGAGATTCAGAGAAGTCTTTGGGCAATTCCATCTGCTAGCGGCCTAGCGTCTGTCTAGCTTTGGGAAAAGTCAGACATTCCATCTGCCAACTCCATTTCTGCTACTACTGTTTTCTCTTCGTTTCATATTATAAGCCGTTTGATTTTTTCTACTTGTTTAACTAAATTTATAGAAAAATTTAACAACAATTCAAATATCAAATTATTTTTATTAAATTTAGCATTGAATATATTTTAACAATATGTTTGTTTTAAGTTAAGAATACTATTATATTTTTTAGAAATCTAGTCAAACTTAAAAAATTTGACAAAAAATCAAACAACTTTTAATATGAAACGGATGGAGTAGCTTTCATAATTGGTACATTTCGTCATTATTACTAGTTCACTTTTCCGATTGAGTCTTCGATTTCGACCATCAGCGGTATGATATTTTGGGCAAACATTGACAAATCTCAATCAAATTTTGGTTAAATTTTGTTGTCTCAAAATTGAATTCTTGAAAATCATTCAAAATTTCACTCAAAATATACTTTCGTCCCATGTCGAAACCTCGAAATCTTGTGTTTTATGATCGGGTTTTGTTGAAAAATATAAACCCTGGTAAGGCCTCATCCAGAATAAATGAATTTTAGGGCTCTTTGAATTGGAGACAAACAAAGAAATTGAAATCCTACACTATTCATGTCTTCGTAAGAAGGAGGAAAGAAAAAATGCAAGAAACTTTCCTATTCTTACGATTTTAGAGAAAAAAACGTAGAAATTTTAACATCCACTCTAAGCTCATATTTTTCTATCTTGTAGGATCGAGGCAAATCTAGTATCTCATGGCCACTTGTTTATTCAATTAGTATAGCTTGTACACTAGGTGTCCCGATCTTTTGATGAGATGATACTTCGATTAGATGGAGCGATATTAGCGATCCAACTACAGCCGTCCAAAGACATTGCGTCTTAGCAATTGGTACATCAACTTCAGAGACAGTTGTAAATCCCGACGGATGCACGGTTAGCCCAACCACAAGGATATTTATTCCTGCAAGCAATCGAGAACTAGCAAGAATAAGATAAATCAACAGCTCAAATTGTGAAATAAAGATGTAGGATTATATCATCAAATTGGAGTTTTGAAAACGAGCAAACCGACGATCTAACCGATCACGAGATACACGACAAAGTAGTGATGCTAAACTTTAATCTAAACAAAACTCAATTGTTCTTGGCAGCGACCAAGGGGTATAAATATGTGAAAAAATGACCACAGGGGTGTTGGGGTTGTGCTCCAACCCTTGGACGCGTCCGTAATAAACTCAACATGATATACGATCCAATAGGCAAAAACTAAAGTGTTGTAACACCATGGATAGAAAAGGTATATGCACTAAATCGAAGATTGCGACTGACTCAGAATAGATATGGATGTGAGGCCAGGTCCGTTTGAAAGTAGACTTGATAAGCTTTTTATGAAGTACTTACACGTCCCAAATGGAGTCCGTATAAAGTCGTAGCGTCCGTCACAAGTTGAGCCTATCCTACAGTCCAAAATCAGCCCGTGCAAATCCGTTTCCTTTTGGGTCATATGTCTATTGTTTCTAACCAAAACAAGAATGCAAACATTGTCATGGTCTAAATAAGATAAACAAAAAGATAAAGAATAAACTCACTTGATAGTTTATTTGATGTGCACGAGCGTGAGTAATCGGATCGAAAATATGATAGTGTTATGTAGGCGTGGATGTATAAATCTCGTTGATGTCCTAATTAAGATATGTATAAGTAAATAACCAACCAATCTAAATTATTATATACTAAAAATCCATTAAACATTCTCTGGACCACTCTTAAGTCTTAAGTCGCCAAGTAATGCTCCAATAAATTAAATTAGAGAAATTCTTAATTTTTTTAAAAAAACATCCTACCTTTAATTTATCATTAAAGTAGGTGGGTCCATAGCTTAAACCGTACAATCTCTTTTATCATGTTCTGCTCCTAGGCTCCGTCCTCATCCGATCCAGGGATGCAAAGTGGATAAATAGATGCAATCTAAATTCATACCACGATACAGCGCATAAGCTATCGATTTATGAGTACAGCCCGCTCGTCGTTGACCATCCCAAGTAGCCGGCAGACGGCAGTGCTTAGCTTGCATTCGAATCTGCTTAAGATTAGGATTAACTTTAAGACACGTAAAAAATATCAGCGTATTAATTAAGTTTTAATTATTATAAACTTAAAAATAAATTTATGTGATATTTTAAAGAAATTTTTATATAAATAGTTTTCGCACATACGTGTTAAAAAAATCGAGATAAATTTTTTAATGTTAACGAGAAAAAACACTACCTAGCATCTCGTAGCATCTCTAAGATATGGTTGCGTAGATGCAAAGCCCAGCCACCCGCTGCTCCGCACGAGTGACACCAATATATATATAAGGTTGGGTAAGGTGTAGGGGTGTTTATTTATATCATGTTTAAATGTTATTTTGGGTATTAAATATAGATTATTTACGAAATATATTCATAATCGAGAACTAATTCGTGACACGAATTTAATGAGTCTAATTACATCATGATTTGACGATTTTACGATGTGATACTATAATAAATATTTGCTAATAGTTGAATAGTTAGGTTTAATAGATTTGTCATGCGAATTATCCTCCGATTCTGTAATTATTTTTGTAATTAGTTCATGTTTAGTCTTTTAAATTGATGTCGGATGTAGTTCCTCTATCCAAATACTCTCTTTGATATTTGCATTTCTGTTCAACTATTCAATGATTCTCGTTACTGGAAAAACAATTTTTTACTGTGTGACCTATATCACTACGCAGACGGACTGTATTATTTTTGGTCATGAAGATCCGGCTGCATAGTTTTGGATGGATACCAACGTACTGACTTGGACAGGGACCATATTCTTTGGTGCAGGAGCCGATATTGATTTATAGTTCGAAAATTCACAGATTATGTAAACGGTAAGTTAAAATAGAACCAACCACCTTCAACGTAATCTTCTATTATATATACTAAAAGTTTATTAAAGTTTATACAAACATTCCTAAACCCCGTCACATAGTACACTTAGGGTTTAGTTATCATGTGGTTATCACATAGGTTTAGTTATCATGCGGTTATCACATATGATAATGTTTATAGTTTTTAAACCACAGTAAACCTCACAACAACCACACGATTTTTTATTACGTGGTTACCACGATACCCATCTTACCGTGGGGTGACGATAATATCACCCAAACCGGTTTGATGAACCTTTGGATACACTACAAATACTCCTAAACCGTTGCATGGCACCATAATTAATTGGTGGATCCATTATTTTCAACTATTAAATTTTATATTTAAAAAACCCACAAACTCCTCTCCCCACCAGCCTAAGCCGCCATGTGATACACTTACAAATACTCTTAAACCGTCACATGACGCTATAATTAATTAGCGGACTCATTATTTTTAACTATGAGATTTATCTTAAAAGAACCCATAACCCACCACATCCTTCTCACCCCACCGGGCACTGGCCTGCGCTCACCCTTCCACCGAACACGTACTTATGCCACAGACGTACACACGTACACTTCCTCTGTCCTCCAATAATCCTCCATCTCACCTTTTTATATTTTAATACAAGAAAAAACTAACCATTGATTTTCGCTTAAATTGATAACCTATAATATAGATAATTCAAACCGATGAACCTTTAATATCTAAGCTAAAAAACTCATAACTTTAAATATGTTAATTAAAGGAAAAAGTCCAAATTACACCTCTAAACTATTAAACTATTGGGTGAATACGAATTACCCTCCTGAATCACAAAACCAAACATCTTTCACTCTCAACTATTGTTACCAAATGAAAAAAACCCCTAAATCAATCTGGAATGGTTTTGGTGTAGTCCAGTCAACAATTCCTTTTTTAATGGATAGGCGCCACCTGTTAGTTTCTCACCATCTCTATCTCTTTTCGTCACCTCTCTATCTCTTTCAACATCCCTTCTCTCTCTTCAACCTACCCTCACCGAACCCATTAGAGGCAGCTGCGGGCGGGGGTGAAAGCTGCTACTACATGAGGCGGATGGTAGCGGAGGCAATTGGAAGTGATGGGCGGGGGCGAAGGCAGCTTGGGACACCCACCGGATGCCTCCCCTCTTCCCACCATCGGCGCCTCCTAGACGAGGCACCCACCGCGGGCTCCTTCCCGAGGCGTCGGACCTCTATGCATCGGCGCGTCCCGCCGGACGCCTCCCCTCTTCCCACCACCCACTACCGAAAACTTGAAGTTTGCCTAGTGTCCAGGACACTAGGCAAACCCTCTAATACACTCAGCAAAGGGTTTGCCGAGTGTAGCACTCGGCAAAGCTCCCTCGACAAAGGAGCTCTCGACAAAGTCGTGTTTGCCGAGTGGCAAAATGCGGGCACTCGGCAATGGCTTTGCAAACAGAAAACTTTGCCTAGTGCCAGACACTAGGCAAAGTTTTTTTTGCCTAGTGCCTGGCACTAGGCAAAGTTTTCTGTTTGCCTTGCCTGGCACTCGGCAAACTTGAAGCTTTGCCTAGTTCTTGGCACTCGGCAAACATTTTCCTGTTTGCCTAGTGCAACGCACTCGACAAACTTTTCTTCTTTGCCTAGTGTATACCCTCGGCAAACCAATGGCAGCACTAGGCAAACCCCTTCTTTGCCTAGTGTAGCACTAGGCAAAGCCCTCTTTGCCTAGTGCAACACTAGGCAAACATGCATCCAGAACTCCTTTTTATTAATTCTTTTCGTAAATTATCATAAATACACAAATATCACAGACATTTCACAAATCATCACAAATATTCCATAATCATCATCATCATAGACATTCCACAAGCATCATCACAGGCATTCGACAATCGTCATCACAGGCATAACACAATATTCTTCACAGACACAACATATATATCACATGAAGCATCACATGACCACAATATGTCATCTCAATACCACAAGAACCATCACAGACAAATATATCACAACAATCATCCAGAACACTAATTTAACTCCAGTGCGACAAGTTCACAACATCCAGAACCAAAAATCGAGTTAGGGTGCTTACATAGTTGGTGGCCTACGATGTGCCGGCGACAAATCCACATCCTGAGACCCAACATTCGATGCCGACGATGTGTACTGCATAACAGAAAGAAGAATGAACATGAAATAAAACTACAATGTTATGTCTGGTGTTCGGAAACTGCAATGTTCTCAGGTGACTCACATGAGTGCCCATAAGAGCTGGCGGCGAAGTGGCCATAACAATTGGTAGAGGCGGTAAGAACATCGTAGGTGGAGGCGGAGGCTGACCCATGTTCTGAGACAGAGTCTGCATGTATTGATAGAACTGCTGCATCTGGGCCTGTTGCTGCCGCTGTACCTCCATTAGCTGGGCCTGATGTGCCTGTAGCATCTCCTTCCGTAGCCTCCTTTCTTCATCTAGCTGGGCCTACAATATTAATTGCATCCAAATGATACAATGCAAATCAAACATTTGTAAGAATAAATGGACGACGAGTGAAACAGAAATAACCTGTAGTGCCGCCATCTGGGACTGTGTAGTGGTCGGGCGTGACCGTATGCCCGGGCTTGGCCCCGTGTTCCTCGCTCGAATCTCAGCAAGAGTAGGAGTACTAGCTGTGTCGATCACGTTGTCGCCCATCCATAACCGCCCGTGCTGCCTGCCCCCTCCCACCCTCATGACGATTTCACCATCAAGATCATGGGCGCTCGGATCGAACTCTGGCCCATGGATCTCTCTTGCCATCGCTGAGTAATCGGTGAGGTGCTTGTGCACGCCCGGATTGCAATACACCGAGGGCGGGTTGTCCGGGTTGTAGGAGACGTCGGACGTCGCCTTGCCCTTGCGGGCCAAAGCATACGCCTAGAACGTGTTAATAGGCTTGCCACCATGTGCTTCCGACCGTGAAAACAACCAATATGATTAGAAATTATACAGAATGTAGTGTTGCAATAAAGAAATATATTCACATACATATTTCTGGGCATAGTGTCTGAGGCTCCTGTTGCCTTGACGGTGTGAACCACCTTCCATCATCAAACGACGACCTCGGCACGCGAGATGGTGGGCCTGCCAATCGGAGGAGCACCACCTATCCACCATGGCTGCCCAGCACTCGTCTAGGCCCGCGCACCAACCCGGAATCGCCTACACATTATCAAGGAAATGACATTAAACATAAAATTGAGTGTACTAATTCTTAGAAAAATCAGTCTGTTGGCTCTATATTTACCGCCAAGTATTGTTCCCGGGTCAAGGTCTTGGTCCTTGCTTTGGTTTTGCTGATCTTATGTCCTTCATCAGCCCAGTGCGGTATGACAGCCTGGAGGCGCGCCTCATAATGCATGTCATTCATGCGGTCCTTTGCCACTTTCTCAGTCACGGCATCTGCAATGGCCTGTGTATAACTATCATCAAGTGCGTAGAAAAATCCTACATACAAACACAATTTGGAGGTAATTAGTTCAAGAATGCACAATAATGAATATCGTGTGTTGAACGATGTAATGCGACGAAGACGTACCCACAGCTCGGCCTTGATCCGCTCCGCTCTGTTGGCGAAAACCCTGCCCAATAGATCACGAACATCAGGGGCAGACTTGTAGTGGGCCCACGTCCAGGCAGGCTCCAGTTTACCCGCATGATGCACCAAGCCTGAGAAGTGTTCCTTGCACAAAAGTCCGATGATGCCGTTGATGAGGCGTGTGTGATCACCTGGTCTGATCACCACCCAATCCCTGCCCAATTGATTAAGATAAATAATTAGTTTCCATAGTAATTTTCAATTAGAAGAAGTAATGAACACATGAAAATATTACTTACTTATCCCCATCGGATCGAATCACCGGTCATTTGTGAAGAGGTGGTCGCTTTGGGAGTTTCGAGGGACCTCTCAGCCAAACAGTCGGCGGTCCACCACTTTCCGCTGCCTCCTCCCCCGCCGACCCATTGTCCTCTGCCGCCGCCTGCTCCTCCGCCGCCGCCTCCGACTGCGACTCCTCCGCATCCTGATTCGCCGCCTCCTCCGACTCCGACTCCTCCGTCTCCGACTCCTCCGTCTCCTGATCCTCCTCCTCATGGGCTGCCTCCTCCTCGTCCTCCTCAGCGGGTGGTGGTGACGGCTCTTGACGCCGCGATCGACCACCCTGACCACTGCTCGTGCCTCCACCCTGTCCATGACTCGTGCCTCCACTACCACTAGAGCCGCCACCACCTCCTCGTCCTACACACTTTTTGCCGACTTTGGACGCCACCACCCCGTAGAACGAACTCACCGTCTTCTTCAAACCACCACCGCCCACCATATTTGTACAATCACCTGCAATAAAAGAGTAAACTGTCAGCACGGATATACAAATTGTACTTAGAATGAGATGTGCAAAATTAATAGAACTTAATTACAAAATAACATGATATTACAAAATAATATAAGTACGAATCATACATGTATTAGAAATAGTCGTCAGGATCGGGATTAGCTGGATCATAAGTCTCATCATCACTATTGTCAACAAAATCAATCCCGTTCTCCAATTCGAAGTCATCAACACTGTCATTGTCTAAATGTAATCGTTGAAGTAATTCCAAGTCCTTCACATTACGAACTTCATCTCCAGCGTCCTCATCAATGACCCTACCATTATCTACTTCCATTTCGATTGCTTCAGTTAGGTCTATCTCAAAACTCCCTTGCAACCCATCTTCTTGAAAGAACTCTCCGACATGTGTTTGGATCTATGTTGTAATCTTCATTGTTTGGGACAGGTAGTTTACCGTGTGGTGATACCTTCTGCACAACATCCCAACCCTTAAGTCGTGCTACATTTTGGCACGGGTATGAGAGATAATAAACTTGTGTGGCCTGTTGAGCCACAATATTGACATCGTCTCCTGTCATGACGGATGATTGTCAAATTTTGACTAGCCCAAGATCAGGGGTCCATCGCACTACTTTAGGATCAAACCAATGGCATTTGAATATGACAGGCACAAGAGTCTTGCAACCATGAAACTCGAGTTCGTATATTTCTTCAATTCTTCCATAGTACTCCAGTCCATCGGATCCCACTGTAAGGTCTCCGGTTTTTGTGGTTCTTCGATTGGGCCGACTTTGCTCATACCGAGTTGTGTGAAAACAACATCCATTCACGTTATAACCGGTAAATGACTTAACCCTATAGGAAAATCCATTGGCAACTTGTCTCAACTCGGCACTCATAGAAGCATCGGTTTGGGCCTGCAAGTTCAAGCATCGGTAAATGACGAAAACTTGTGCATGTGAAATTAAGTGCGAAACGAGAAATTGGTTAGTTAGTACCTTCTGTTTCAACCAAGAAATGAAACTGAGCTTTTGATTTCTCGAACCCTGTTTTAGAAGGTTCTCAATTTCTTGTGGGGTTGGGTCCCTTGATTTACACCAGAACTCCTGAAGAAATTCCCCGTACAAAAGAGAACAAGGGGGTTGGATGGATGCATAACAGTAACTACTAGAGAACAAGGTTATTGCTAACTTACATACGGTACGGCTCCGTTTCGGAAAGGTTGAGCAACACATAGTGCATGATAGATCGCCACTCTTCATGGTTCAGGTTCTTGAAGGTCTCACCACTTGCACTTCCGAGTTGCCCTTGGAAAAGGCTGAGGGTTGATTCATTTTCACCAGCGTTGTAACGAGAAGGTGGGTTATGCACATTAGGAAGGTTGTCGGCATAATACTTTGTTGTGAAGTTTGACACCTCCTCCGGAACATATGCCTCTGCGATGGAAGCTTCAATTTTGCATTTATTTTTACATTTGGTTCTAAGATCCTTTAGATCTCTCTCAACTGATAGCACCAACGGAACTGCACAGGACCCTCTATTCGTGCCTCATACACGAGGTGCAAAATCAAATGCTGCATCGGATTGAAGAAGCCGGGTGAAAAGATCTTCTCCAACTTACAGATCAACACAAGCGCCATTTCTTCCATTTCTTTAACCACGGTACGAGATAACTCCTTAGCATAGAGCTGGCAGAAGTAATTGCTCAACTCTGCCAGTACCCTCCATATATGCTCAGGGACATAGCCACGAACCATCACCGGAAGAAGCCGCTCAATCCATATGTGGTAGTCATGACTTTTTAGCCCAGTAATTCGCATGGTAGATAAGTTCACTCCCCTCTTCCAATTCGCTGCATACCCATCAGGGAACATTAACGTTTGGAACCATTGCAGTACCTCCTTCCTTTGGGCCCTCGTTAGGACGAAATCTGCCTTAGGCTTCCTCCATGACTTGCTGCCGTTGGGAGGCGCCTTGTCCAGCTTGGGTCTATCGCACAACCTCTCCTGGTCCACTCTAGCCTTAACGTTGTCCTTTGTCTTATCAGGAATGTCCATGATTGTAGCAAAGAGCGCCTTGGCGACATTCTTTCGGTGTGCATTACATCAATGTTGTGTGGAAGAATGAGGTGCTCAAAATATGGGAGCTTCCAAAAGCCTGACTTCTGTGTCCATGCATGGTGCACACCGTACCCCGCAAAACCACCTTCTTCATTCACCACAAGAGCATCTAACTGAGCACGAACCTCGGCCCTTGTCATCATCTGCGGCATAGTGTCTTCAATGCTGACACCTTTTTGAAAGTTCTTGATGTCTCGCCTGAATGGGTGGTCAAGAGGGAGGAATTGTCGATGTTTGTCAAAAGAAGAATACTTTCCACCCTTCGTCAACCAAAAGAACTCCAGAGATTCCTTGCATACCGGGCATGGAAATTTCCCGTTAACACACCAGCCGCTGAATATCCCATAAGCCAGAAAGTCATGCAAAGAGTAATGGTACCACACATGCATTTTGAAGTTTGTCTTTGTGGCTCGGTCGTACGTTAATACCCCTTCATCCCAAGCACGGAACAACTCATCAATCAAAGGCTCCATGTACACACTCATATTATCCCCCGGGTGTCGAGGAATTATCAATGACAAAAAAATATTCTGTCGTTGAAAGACAACGCCGGGGGGGGGAGGGTGAGATTGAGGGGGATAACGAATATGGGCCAACAAGTGTATGGGGACGCCGCCATTTCGTAAGGATTGAACCCATCTGTTGCCAGCGCAACACGTACATGACGAGCCTCTTTTGTTTTCTCATGATAAATTGCATCAAACTTTGCCCATGCTTCTCCGTCGGCTGGATGTACCATCTTATCAGGATTGTACCGACGTCCATTTTTGTGCCATGTCATCTGCTTCGCGGTTTCCTCGTTCATGTAAAGCCGGTGGATCCTCGGTATGAACAGAAGGTACCTAAGGATCTTCTCGTCGATTTGGAGCTGCCTCTTCTCACCATCACCAGAGTCTACCTCTACGTACCTAGAGGATTTACACTTCGGACAGTACTTCTCTTCTGCATATTCTTTCCTAAATAAGATGCATCCCTTCGGACAAGCATGTATATGCTCATATGGCATCTTAAGTGCACGAAGGAGTTTTTGTGCGTCATACATGCTCTTAGGTAGAATGTGACCTTCTGGAAGCAGACCACCAACTATTGACAAGATAGCATCGAAGCCGTCTCTACTCCAACTAAACTGGGACTTTAGGGCCATTAGGTGTGCAATGGCATCCATTTGAGAAACCTTGGTATGCCCGTGAAGGGGTTGTTGTGCCGCCTACAACATCTGGTAATATGCCTTTGCGGTTTCCTCTGGCTCATCCTCCATACAGCCTTCATCATAGTCATTTAACATATCTCCTACCCCCGCATCCGAATCATATTCATCGATTCGTTGTCTCACGACCTCCTCTCGCACGATGGCGCTCACCATGTAAGGTCCACCGGGTATAGTTTGGCATAAATCCATTCTTGACAAGATATTCACCCAACCGCTTCTTTGATTGTTGACACTTGTTTCGACAATCATTGCATGGACACCAAGTAGTAAGTTTTCCATTAAGCCTGGCAAAAGCCCCCTCGATGAAAGCATTGGTCTTGTTAATCCATTCAAGGGTCATCCCAGACACATTTGGACGTCTCGTGTACATCCACTCATGGTCATCCATCCTCTAACAAATCAGCGAATAATATAAGAATCGTTTGCATCTACCGAGTGTCTATACTCTCTAATAGGTGAGGATAGGTCCTAATCCCACCCGAGGATGTGTAGACAGGGTTAGTTTCATGCCCTACTCCGGCCGAGACATAATATCGGCAGCACCTCCCCGCTATTCTCCAAATACACGTTCCGACAGGGAGATTGTGTATCTGGAGAACAACAAGGAGGTGTTGCCGAAACCCTGTCTCAGACCGGAGTAAGGCATGAAAACTAAACCCATCTACACATCCTCGGGCTGTCCAAAAAACATGGACAATTCGAAACAGATACGGTTTGAGATATGAAAAGATCTGCATATCTACTTCAATCGTATCTCTTTCGAACGGGAGACACCTAGGTTATGTTATACACCGGTATTACATCTAATTAATGTAAATGTGGAAGAAAAGCCTGGGGTCTCTCACGTAGGTGCCTCTCGGGCTAGACGGACGATGGCGTCGGTGAAGACAGCGAGCAAGCCATGTAGTAGAAGGAGTCGGCGATGAACTCGCAAAGATCTGTACAGGAAAAACTTAGTAATGTCAGTTGAAAATTTCGACAGCACCTCCCCTGCACGGGGAGGTTTCCAAAGCCTGCAACAAACAAGACGACACGATGGCCGATAACCACATACACATATAACAAGACATATATGAACCACATATACAAATTAGCTATGAACAATAAAATCACCATATATTTTCTTTTGTCAAATATCACAATACTTTGTCTATACTACAATTTTAATCTAATGTTCCGACAAGGTTTCAAATCTACAAAATAAATGACAACGACCTGCATGCGTGAGGCTAAAAGAAATGTTCTGCATATCACCATATATTGTTGCATGGATGAATACAAAGTGTCTTAATTCTAATTTCATCATGAATAATCAAATTTCATCTATCAATTTAGGATGTCCAACTCTTACCGGCCCGGATGGCAATGGCCGAGAGGGGCGGTGGCAGTGGGCGCGACCGGGGGGCAGCTAGGGGGCGCACCGGCGGAGTGGGGTCATCGGGTCGGGGGCTGTCGACGGACGCGTGCCGAAGGGGGTGGGGCGCCGACCGGGGTCGTGGGGCACCGGCCGGGGGTGTGGGGCGTCGGCTGGAGAGGGGAAGCCTGGGGGTGTGGGGCAGCGCAGCTAGTGTGAGGTGGTAGCGCGAGGTGGTAGCTAGCGCTAGTGTGCGGCTCAAAATTTTTTCTAAGTATTGCGCCGTGTTTGCCGAGTGCAATGCCTACTTGGCACTCGGCAAAGTGTTTGCCGAGTGCCGATCACAGCACTCGGCAAACAATTGCCTAGTAATTATTATCTAATGCGTTCGTACGCTTTGTCCGGTTTCGGCGGGAGTTTGCCGAGTGCCTTGCCACCGTGGCACTCGGCAAAGCAAACATTTTTATTTTGGCATACTCTCTTTTTCTTTTTTCGGCGAAGTTTTCCGAGAGCCGTTGTACGGTGACACTCGGCGAAAGCTTTGCCGAGTGCCGAACCAAGGGCACTCGACAAACATTTTCTTACCCATTTTTTTCCTCTATTTTTGCCGGTGTCTTATTTATTTTTTCGGGCAGGAGTTTGCCGAGAGCCTTGCCACGGGGCACTCGGCACAGGGTTTGCTGAGCGTGATTTCTTTGGCACTCGGCAAAGTGTCCACTTTGCCTAGTGCCCCGAGAGAGGCACTCGGCAAAGTTTTACTTTGCCTAGTGCTACCTCGGCTATTATTTTCCCAAGCGCTACACTAGGCAAATTAATTGTATACTAAATGAAAAAAATTAAAAAATTAAATTGATGCGAAAAATCTCAAAACTTGGCATGGTGTCATGTATGTTATATATTGAGTCCACAAAAAGTTTTGGAGCCAAATTTTAAATTCGACCGTCATTTTGGCTCTAACTTGGGGGAGATCACTAAGAACTATATTCGGAGATGCTTCTGTTTGTAAGCGTCGTATGTGACAAAATGTTCGAAACCTTGCGAAATTTTTTCCACAGCTTCAATGTCTAATTTCATGATACTCTGACAAATCTTGTGATTTTCGGACTTTATTTGTTTTTCTTATAATTTAAAAACCGACCAAACTTTATTTGACTCACGATCACAAACGTGCTTCCTAAATAAGATATTTGAAATTACTTTTCATTTCATAGATATAACCTCAAAATGGACTTAATAACATGAATATCATTTTTTAACACATTTTATTCAATTATTCGAATCACTTATAGTTCAAATTTGGCACTAGTAAAGAAATTCTTATAAATACAAAAAAATTTAAACATAGCGAATAATTAAAAAAATACACCAAATTTTAACATGTACAAATTCATGTTGTATATGGGAGCCGAAAAAGTTTGGAGGATATTATGTGGAACAAGCTCTTCAAATTTTGCCGAGTGTATTTTTTTTGCCTAGGGTTACACTAGGCAAAAGTGAAAGTTTGCCTAGTGCCCTCATTTTGCCGAGTGTCACACTAGGCAAACAAGGAAGTTTGCCTAGTGTCAATCTTTGCCGAGTGGCACTCGGCAAACACCCTGTTTTCCTAGTGCCCAAGGTTATGCACTCGGCAAACTCCTCGGCACTAGGCAAACTTCAAGTTTTCGGTAGTGACCGGTGCCGCCTGGATGGGGCACCCATCACGGGCTCCGCCCTGTCATGTCCGTCGCACGCATTCCCTCTTCCCTCCACCAGTTTCGCCTGGACGAGGCACCCGTCGTGGGCTCTGTCCCGGTGCATTGGAACTTCGTGCCCAGCGTCGTCCTGTGCCACCTGCTCACGGCCACGACAGATCTGCTCTCCCTCCGTGGGGCGGGGATGGCTCCTTGTCGCGCCGCCTCTGGTTGTGCCCGCCGCCTCCTCACTAGGGCCCCGTGCCTCTTCCATGGATGGTCGCTGCCTATCGCCAGTTACCTCCACCTCTCTCCAAGCCCTCTCTGCTCTCTGGTTTGTCCACGAGCGTCGGCCTCGGGTGTAGCGGGTCTTGGCGACGGTGACGAAGATGACAAGCAGCAAGGGCTTGGCTTTGGGGTGTAGGATCGAATGCCCAAAGAAAAGCCAACTAGAGGGGGGTGAATGGTTGAGTACCCCAAAAACAAAGTTTTAGCGGAAATAAAACTTTACCTCTGTTTTCTGAAATCCGGTCTGACCGCAGGTGTCGCACCACTCTGACCGTGCTGTTCAGCCAGTCTGACCGCCTGATGGCCTTCGGTCTGACCGCTCGTAGCCGATCGCCTCAGCCGATTTGCCTGTAGTAGCCGATGCCGATGAAGAGCCAAAGACGTCCGGTCTGACCACCGTATCGTCTGCGGTCTGACCGGTTAGCAGATCCAAATTACGCCGTCGCACCGAGGAAGAAGTAGAAACAAAGAACTATCAAGAAAATTGATCTTTATTGAAACTCTCTGTGTTTACAAAGTGCATCCAAAGTACTCCTCACAAATCTCAAGCTAAACTCGAAACCCTAACTTGAGAAACTCTAAAACTTGAACTCAAAAGCGATAGAAGCGATACCGAGAGGCCACGCCTCCCCTCACTATTTATACACAAAATCCGCAGCCAAGAGCCATGAATCCTACTCATACAAGAAGCCCTAATCGACTAGGAAACCTTCCCGTACAAGAAACAAACTATACATAAACCAACCGTAACAATCCCGGTTTTCCTAAAACCGAAATTTCGCTTTCCATACGCAACAATATCTCCATTGTATGCCATATGGAAACTTTCCAATCATGTGCACTAATCTCTACCCTTCAGCATCCCGCATGATCCCCATCTTGAACGTCACCTTATCTCCAAGTTGACTCCGACTCGATCACCGGCAACACTTTCCCGAGGCGTAAAGAATACCTGCACACAATTAAATAAAGAATACCATATCCGAGCTCAAGCTATCCAAACTTGACTCATTGTTAGCATAAACAACCAGATACGTGCATAGGAACACGAAACTTCCAATTATGTATAAGGAAACAAACCGAAACCAAAACCGAAACGAAATCGGCAACCAGTCGGACTGGCTCGGCCGGTCTGACCGCAGGCAACTGTCCAGTTTGACCGCCGAAACACCTCCGGTCAGACCGGTAGAACACTCCCGGTCAGACCGGCTGTGGCAGCCGACTGAACACTGTTCATCGTCTGAAAATTCAACTCTTTCAACATCAAAACACTTAAACCAATAAATCCCAAATACCAATTGTTCATCATTAAATAAAGAATCAAACACACTTTGATTTTACAATCTCCCCCTTGATGAACACATTGGCAAACAAAATAAAAGAGTTGTTTTGGTGTTTGAAAAGTTAAAACCAAAAATGATAAAAAGCATTGAAGAGCTCACAAATCAAAGAAAATTTCTCCCCTTTTGAAAAGAAAGAAAATGCTTTGACCCAAAAAAAACTTGCAAAACTTGCACTTTTTGTGCACTTTTTATGCAAATGTTCTCCCAAACAACATTATTGTCTTCCCCTTTTGACAATGAATTCATCAAGCATAGGAATTATGTTTATTTAATTGTCAAGAGCTTAGCACCATACATAAAGCAAGTCAAGTCATGTGTTGCAATAATAAGAAGATAAATTTATCAATTAGATAGCAAATATGCATTAAAGTATAATCATGAATCAAATAGTTTATAATTAAGAGCAATAACACAAGAAAAATTCATGGATTTCAAAGATTTATAATGCAACATCTTTACAAGCACATAGGTTGAAAAATAAACCCAAATATATATACCTATTGCAATCTTTATTCTTTCTCAAATATACCTTTTTGCACATATAATTCAAGAGAAAAACTTTTTCATATTGATTTGAGCCATATTTGTTGCTCATATTTTTTCTCTCAATTATTCCGAGTACGTCCTTGTCGTCAAGACTGTTTCCAAGGATTCGGTACTCATTATTTTTGCTCACATCGAATACGTCCTTGTCGTCAAGACTGTTTCCAAGGATTCGATATTCATTTTTTTCTCTCATAGATAATATTTTATTCTCTTTTTCACAATGAGCAATTTTAAGTAATTTGAGGAATATTAAAGCAACATAATATATATATATATATATAAGCATTTAAAATTCAACACAAGTACGAGTATCAACATTGCATATTTCTTTAATTCAAGTATTGCTTTAGAGTGTCATGCATTATTTCTCTTAAGTATAAAATTTAGATCACATAAAAATACTAGAATACATATAAGCTATGCTAGTGACAAATAAATCTTCATAATATTGCTAGCATGCACATGATCAACAATATGTATGGATAAAGCTCTCTTTTTTAATTTATTTCAATCATGTAGCTTGATAAAACAAAGAACAAAAAAACTCCCCCTCAAAACATGCCAAAAGGATGAATGATTCCCAATTCCCCTCGAAGAAAAGCAAAGCGAGAAGAATCTAATGGTTTTGTAAAAATATCAGCAAGTTGTAATTTTGTATCAAAAAATTCCAATTCAACATCTTTCTTCTCAACATGATCTCGCAAGAAGTGAAAATGAATATCAATGTGTTTGGTGCGTGAGTGTTGAACAGGATTCTTAGCAATGTTAATGGCACTTGTATTATCACAATAAAGAGGCACATTTTCAAAAACAAGTCCATAATCTTTTAAAGTAGAAATCAGCCAAAGAATCTGTGAACAACAACTAGCGAAGCAACATATTCGATTCAGCAGTGGATTGAGCTACACTAGACTGTTTCCTAGAAGACCACGCAATCAAAGAAGTTCCAAGAAAATGACATGTTCCACTAGTACTTTTTCTATCAATTCTACAACCCGCAAAATCAGCATCTGAATAACCACTTAAGCAAAGAGAAGATGAAGTTGAATACCAAATACCAAACTCAAGTGTATGACTCAAATACCTCATGATGCGCTTGACCGCTTGACGATGAGACGCACATGGAGAAGCTTGAAAGCGCGCACATAAGCACACTGCAAATTGTATGTCTGGTCTAGAAGCAGTTAGATACAACAAAGATCCTATCATGCTTCTATACTCCTTTTGATCCACAGCTTCACCATCTTCATCGGGATCAAGAACAGCAGTAGATCCAATGGGTGTAGAGATTGGCTTGCAACTCTCCATCTTGAACCTGCGCAAAAGATCTTTGGTGTACTTTGTTTGATGAATGAACGTACCTTGAGGTGTTTGCTTGATTTGCAAACCCAAGAAGGACGACAGCTCACCCATCATACTCATCTCAAACTCCCTACGCATAGTCTCAGCAAATTCTACAACCAAAGAGTGAGTCGAACAACCAAACATGATATCATCAACATATATCTGAACGAAAAGTTGATTTTCACCATGCTTAAGAACAAAAAGCGTTTTATCTTCCCATTTGAAAACCTTTTTCAAGCAAAAAGTTATTAAGTCTGTCATACCATGCTCTAGGTGCTTGTTTCAAACCATATAAAGCTTTTGAAAGTTTAAAAACATGGTTGGAAAAATCAGGATTTTCAAAACCCGGTGGTTGTTTAACATAAACTTCCTCCCGAATAAAGCCATTTAAAAAGCACTTTTAACATCCATTTGAAACAATTTAAAACCTTTAGAAGCAAAAAAGCTAGCAAAAGCCTAATTGCCTCAATCCTAGCAATGAAGCAAAAGTTTCATCAAAATCCAAACCCTCCACCGAGTATAACCCCGAGCAACTAGTCTAGCCTTATTGCGAACAATCAAACCATCCTCATTTTGTTTATTTTTGAAAACCCACTTGGTTCCAATAATATTATGTCCAGAAGGAGGTTCAACTAAAGACCAAACTTTATTTCTTTCAAAATTTTCAAGTTCTTCATGCATGGCGTTAATCTACGATTCATCAGTTAATGCATGAGTAACATCTTTGGGTTCAAAAGAAGCAACAAAAGCAGAATTCGCAGAATCATGCGCAGTTACCTTAGATCTCGTCGTCCGCTCATTTAAATTACCTATTATTTGTACCGGCGGATGTCGTCGCTGAATGTGCAAGGGTGCAGTGATCTCAGAAGTTGATTCACGTTCTGGTTTAGCACTAGTCGTGGTCCTCGAAGAATCCTCTTGATTGGAATCGACGGAGTCCAAAGAAGTCGGCCCTTGCCGGTCTGACCGGTTCTCAGGTCGGTCTGACCGGGCAGCCTGCTCCGGTCTTATCGACGGCACCTGGCCGGTCTGACCGGGCAAGTCGACCTCATCGTCGTCGTCGTCGCTTTCGTCTTCAAAGATTCGACCAATCTCCCCCTGATTCTGTGGCAGTGTACCTGAAAAATCTGGTCTAGTACCGGGACTAGCCTCATCAAAAGTGACTTCGCAAGTCTCGACAATTTTGTTAGTCTCCAAAAGAAGTACACGATAGCCACGAGTGTGTGCGGGATAACCAAGAAATAAACCATCAATTGAACGTGATTCAAACTTATCCAAATTTCAGATTTTAACACAAAGCACTTGCAACCAAAAGCACACAAATGTGAAACTTTAGGCCGACGACCAAAACGAAGCTCATAAGGAGTTTTGCCAAGTTTAGAACGCAAGAAAATGCGATTAGAAACATAGCAAGCAAGTGTTAATAGCTTCGGCCCAAAATTTTCTAGGTGTGTGATATTCATCTAGCATTGTCCTAGCCATTTCAACCAAAGAACGATTTTTCTTTCGACAACACCATTTTGTTGAGGAACACGTGGAGAAGAAAATTGATGTTCAATTCCTTTTCAACACAAAAATGTTCAAACGATGCATTTTTAAATTCACCACCATTATCACTTCTAATTGTTTTCAAGGAGTTGGGAATTTCACAATTCAGGCGAAGAAAAAGACTTCGAAAGTGTCCAAAAGCCTCGTCCTTAGTTGCCATGAAGAAAACCCAAGAATATCGAGAAAAATCGTCAACAATAACTAACACATACCATTTTCCTCCAACAGATTGCACTCTAGCTGGACCAACGGTGTCCATGTGTAAAAGCTGTCCCGGTGCATCCGTTATCACGAAAGAATTGGTGTGTGAGAAGAAGCAACCATTTTACCATGACGACATGGTGCACAAACCAAATCAAGATCCTTTTTGAGTTTTGGCAAACCACGAACAAGATCCAAACCACTTAAACGAGTCAAATGATCAAATCCAACATGACCAAGTCTACGATGCCAGAACATCAAATCTTTGTTGAATTTTGCAACTAAACAAGTAACAACAGGAGAAACATGGTTTTCAAAATCAGCTTTAAAAACTCTCCCATAACGAGAAATGTTCAAAACAGAATCACCACAAGAATCAAATATTTTACTTCCAGTTTTCTTGAAATGAACTTCAAAGTTTTCATCAACAATTTGTGAAACTGCAAGTAAATTGTATTTTAAATCTTCTACCAAAGCTACCTCTTTCAATTCAAACTTGTCACTTACCTTGACGGATCCGGTAGCGATAACGGCACTTGTTGAAGCATCCCCAAAGATTATTGATTCCGTCTTGGATGCCATCTTGAGGGAGGAGAACCACTTCTTATCACCGGTCATGTGCCGCGAACAACCGGAGTCAATGATCCACACGTTCTCCTTCCTCGCCACGAAAGCCTACAAAACAAAGGATGTCGAGGCCTCGCATCGGGTTAGTTAAAAGAAACTTAGGAATCCAAGATCGAGACACACGACCATAGATCCAATAGGCACAAAACCACGAGAAAAACAGTTTTGGAATTTTCGAAAGATTCCTTCGGGGCCGGTCGACCGCGCGTGCGATCGCTGGCTCGACCGGCGCCATCGCGGCCCGACCGAGAGACGTGTCGTCGCCGATCGGATGCCATGGCCGGTCCGACCGGTGGACCAAGCGGTCCGACCGGTCTTCCCGAGGAAAACCAGATTTTTGCCACTTTGATTTTGCAAAATTATTTTCTCTTTCCTTTTTCTGTTTTCATGCTAATCTGAAACAAAAACCAACAAGATGACCATCTTTACCACAAAAAGAGCAAGAAAACTTTTCTTTAGTAACAGATGGTTTTGAAGAATTGGGTTTAGTTTCTTTTAGATAAACGAAAGAGATGGCAAATTTCAAAGAGACTTGAAAACTGTTTTCATGGTGTTAGGTTTTGTCAAGATTTCACCGTTTCAGTTATTCCTAAAACATTTGGAGGATTTTTGGTGAAGTAATCATGAGCATCAAAACCTATTCCCTTATTGTCGCTACACACTTTTGATTTGTCCAAAATCATGTTAAGTTGTTTCTTACCATCGAAAATTTTTGCAAAGAACTTTTCAAGTAAGAAACTTCTTTTCCAAGATTAACACAATTTTCACAATCAATTAAAACATCTTTGCCTTTGCGACATCTAGAGCAAGAAGCTACCTCATCTTGTTTAACTATTTCTTCCATGTGCTTAACACGAGCTAAAGCATCTTTTAGTTTCAATTCATTAGCATCACAAGTTAAACAAGATTTAGAAGCTAAAACTTGAGAATTATTGACATCTCTAATCTTTGAAATTTCCAGCATTAAAACCTCACAATTTTTGCAATTATTATCATTGGGAATAAGAGATTTCAATCTAGCAATTTCAGCATTTAAAGATTCAATTACAAATTCTTGTTTTTTAAACATTTTCTCACATTTTTTATTCTTAGCACTTAAGACAAGAATTGCATCCTCAAGTGAACTTACCTCATTCTCTTCATCTGAAGAATCTTCATCTCCATGCATCATGAGACAAACGCCGGAGATGTTCTTGGCCTTCTCCTCCTCACTGCCGAGTCTATGTCGCCGAGTAGCTCAAAAGCGGCATAGACTTGACTCAAGCACCTTCTTGATCATCTCCTTGGAGCGCCTACCTTTGGGTTTGTCATCCTTTGTCTTCTCGGCGCTCTTGTCCTCCTTCTTGCTCCTCCCAAGCTTGGGGCGGTTGGAGCGGATGTGATCCAAGGCGCCGCATTCAAAGCAATGCGTTGGTCCACCTTTCTTCCTGAACCTAACTCTGTTCATAGCTCTGGAAAGTTTGTTAGTAGCAAGAGCCAAGTCCTCCTCCTCGAATTGCTCAAGTTGTTCATCGGACATGGCGTTAATCAAAGCAAGAGCATTTGGAGATGACGAAGAAGCAACATCTCGAAGAAGTCGAAGGAGAAATCAAAGCACTTGACTTAGAATCCGTTTTCGAGAAAGAATATTCATCTCATGAGTTTTGAGTTTTGTATAAAGCGAATCCAAAGTCAAATTTGCCATGTTAAAGATTCTTGAATAGAAGTCACTTTCATCTCCCAAACAGACATGTCAAGACCATTTAAAAAGTGGCGAGAAATCTCAGACTGTGGATAATTAGTGTCATAAGAAGAATCAACAGATCTAAGATTGCTCAAGATTTTATTAAACCTACCAAGATAGTCATCCAAAGCTTCAGCAGGTTTCATCTCAAATTTTATATATTCCTTTTTAAAAGATCTCGACGAAGTTCTTTTATGTTTGTAGTTCCTTGATGAAAATTTTTTAAAGCGTTCCAAATTTCATTAGTGGTTTGAAGATGAGAAACACGATCAAAATCGGAACGCGAAATTCCATTCAACAAGATGTTTCGAGCTTTGCAATTGTTATTAAACTCGGTTTTCAAAGCATCAGTATTAATGGCATCGGGTATGGTGTAGGGAAGCGCAACCTTCTGCCACACATCATAGTCTTGAGCCATGATGTAAGATTGCATCTTACTACACCAATACGCAAAATCGGTGCCATAAAAAACAAGCGGTTTTGTTGAAAATTTATCCGACATGATGGAAAAACTTTAGATCAAAGAAAATCCAAAGCAAAAAAACGTGGCTCTGATACCACTTGTAGGGTCGAATGCCCAAAGAAAAGCCAACCAGAGGGGGGTGAATGGTTGAGTACCCCAAAAACAAAGTTTTAGCGGAAATAAAACTTTACCTCTGTTTTCTGAAATCCGGTCTGATCGCAGGTGTCGCACCGGTCTGACCGTGCTGTTCAGCCGGTCTGACCGCCTGATGGCCTTCGGTTTGACCGCCCATAGCCGATCGCCTCAGCCGATTTGCTTGTAGTAGCCGATGCCGATGAAGAGCCAACGACGTCCGGTCTGACCACCGTATCGTCTGCGGTCTAACCGGTTAGCAGATCCAAGTTATGCCGCCGCACCGAGGAAGAAGTAGACACAAAGAACTATCAAGAAAATTGATCTTTATTGAAACTCTCTGTGTTTACAAAGTGCATGCAAAGTACTCCTCACAAATCTCAAGCTAAACTCAAAACCCTAACTTGAGAAACTCTAAAACTTGAACTCAAAAGCGATAGAAGCGATACCGAGAGGCCACGCCTCCCCTCACTATTTATACACAAAATCCGCAGCCAAGAGCCACGAATCCTACTCATACAAGAAGCCCTAATCCACTAGGAAACCTTCCCGTACAAGAAACAAACTATACATAAACCAACCGTAACAATCCTGGTTTTCCTAAAACCGAAATTTCGCTTTCCATACACAACAATATCTCCATTGTATGCCATATGGAAACTTTCCAATCATGTGCACTAATCTCTACCCTTCAGCATCCCGCATGATCCCCATCTCGAACGTCACCTTATCTCCAAGTTGACTCCGACTCGATCACCGCAACACTTTCCCGAGGCGTAAAGAATACCCGCACACAATTAAATAAAGAATACCATATCCGAGCTCAAGCTATCCAAACTTGACTCATTGTTAGCATAAACAACCAGATACGTGCATAGGAACACGAAACTTCCATGTATGTATAAGGAAACAAACCGAAACCAAAACCGAAACGAAATCGGCAACTGGGCCGGGATCGGCTCGGCTCGGTCCGACCGCAGTAACCGCCTCGGTCCGACTGCCGAAACACCTCCGGCCAGACCGGTAGAACACTCCCTGTGCCGATCGGCCGGTTGTGGCTGATCGAACACTGTTCATCGTCCAAAAATTCAACTCTTTCAACATCAAAACACTTAAACCAATAAATCCCAAATACCAATTGTTCATCATTAAATAAAGAATCAAACACACTTTGATTTTACATGGGGCTGGGCTGACGAGGTGGCGAGCGACAGGCAGAGATCGACAAAGGAGACCAAGGAAGGAAGAAACAAAACTTACATGTTGGGCTCCATTGCTTTTTAATTTTTTATGTTGATTGGATTATCATATGTGTGCCACGTAGGATCAAAACCTCTTCAGAGTGAGTCAGGAGGTAATTCGTCCGGTATGAAAAGTTGAGGGTGAAAGATGTCTAGTTTTGTGGTTCAATGGGTAATTCGTACTCACCCAATAGTTTGAGGGGGGTAATTCGGACTATTTTAGGAAAATAACAACAAAACTTATAATGACAATATATATTATTATCATTTTACATAATAAAATCGATTAAACATCCTGTAGCACTCTTAACTCATCACGTGTCACGTTTTGAAGTTAGAAAAAATATAGAACTTCGAAAAAAAAACTTTTATCCATTGGTTTCCATTGAAATTGATGGAGTCATTTTTTTAACTATTAGATCTTCTTTTTCTCTGAAAAAATATTAAACCACCACATCTCATCTAAGATTAAAGAAGAGACTTAGAAATCTGAGGGAAAAACAAATTATAGGTTCTTACTATGATCATTTAGAAAGACTAAAAAACAATGTCCCCTCCACCTCCCTCTTTTGTCACATACGGCACTACTCACCCCTTCTCATCTCGGCTCGAGCTATATGCTATTCATTCCTCTCCAGCCTCCTCCTCTCTATGTTCAACTATCAAACTAAAATGATGAAAGGACCGTGATGTCACCTAGAGGGAGGGTGAATAGGTATTCCTGAAATTTACTTCAAATTGCAGCGGTTAAGATTAGGACCCGAAACTTCCTGGCAATCGGCCTGAAACTTCTTGGCTATCGGCCCAAAACTTATTGGAAGCTTTTCCTACAGAGCAAAGAAAGCGATCCTGAACTTCCGGGGTTCTTCCTAGGAACTTTCGAGTAGTTGTGAGTTGCTCTTGCAAGCACCTCACAACAAGTAAATTGATTCACAAGGAAGCCTAAACCATAGTAAGGTACGACATGTATAAAAAAAGAGTAATACACACGAAATACAGAAGATAGCACAAGTGATCATACAAGGGAAGACACGATAGCACAACTAGGCAAACAAGGGGATAAACATCACAATCACAAAGATAAAGAGAGGGAGAGGAGACAAACGATTTGTTTTTCAAAGTTTGGATTCTCCACCGAGAATCCTACCTCTCCATTGAGGTGCTCCAAAGAGCCAAGTCTCGATTAACCCATTGCCTCACCAAGCAAAGGCCTAGGAAGAGGTCTCCGGTCTCCAAGCCAACACCCCTAGGTACTTCTTTTTGGTTTCAAGTGACCACTAAGATCCCCAACTTGAACACCAAGAGAACACTAGAGGTGAGGCTTGCTCTACCAAGACGACCTCCTAATACCTCAGCTCAAAATCTACTCACCTGGTATTCCGTTTCCTTTGGAGGTAGAATAATGCCCTCACAAACTTCCTGTGACTCAACACAAGCTTGGGAGCTCACCGGGCAACGTCTAGCCATCTAGGAGGCTTAACCTCCAAAAGTAATAAAAAACAAACAATGATTTGATTGTTATGAACTCAAGTGCTCAAAGGATGGAGTGGACCTCTAAAGCTCTCAGTCTTGCAACCTCTCAATCTCTCAAATCTCTTCCCAAATCTCACTCACTAAGAGCTACCACTAAAGTAGGAGGTTTGGGAGGGGCTATTTGCCTTTGGATAGGTCTATTCATGCCCAAACTCAGCAACCAACAAAGAAGGGGTGGGGGGTTTAAATACCCAAGCCCTTACTTAGAAAACTAGCCTTTTCTCACAGAACAAATGCCCGAAACTTCCTGGCCTGAGGCCCAGAACTTCCTAGCAGCCTCACCGGCCAAACAGAGAATTTGGGTTGGAACTTCCTGGCTCAGGGTTCGGAACTTAAGTTCCGACCTTCCCTGAAAGCACGTTAGAAAAATGGTTATGACTCCTGTGGGGATGCCTCCTCGGGGTAGCCCACGCTAAGGAAAGGAGGTTGGTAGGTCGGACCGAGAGCCCTTGGGCCGGGTCGAAAGCCGACCTCGGGCAAGGACGGCCGCCGACCTCTCGCC
Organism: Oryza australiensis; assembly: GCA_019925245.2. Lineage (NCBI taxonomy): Eukaryota > Viridiplantae > Streptophyta > Magnoliopsida > Poales > Poaceae > Oryza > Oryza australiensis. Next base: position 244,916 of record JAIFGZ020000228.1, read on the forward strand.
CGGCCCGACCTCAACCTCGCCTCGCCTCCACGCGTGGCTCCGACCGAAAAGGGCATGCCTTAAGGCTTCCTTGACAAGCCTCGCAGATAAGACAAGGAGGGACAGGCCGACAGAGGATGATGTCACCCGGCAAGAATGTGCACAAGATGCCTGTAGCGAGCGGATCCCAAGGCAAGACTACGCACAAGACACCCACGGTGAGCGGATCCCAAGACAATTCCGTTTTGCTTTTCAACTTTACTCTGCATTTGTTTTTTGCTTTACGACTAGCTTTCTTGCGCCCCACGCCCCTTGTAACTACCCCCTTGGACAATAAAAGGGAGGGAAGATCGCGTGGGCATGGGGGCATCCAAGAACACTCTCTCACACCTATACTCATACCCTAAGCTTTCGTCACTAACACAGAACACTGGACACAAGAGTAGGCTTGTTATCCTCTGGGAGGGCCAAACCTATCTAAAAACCTTGGCTCATCTTGTATCGAATCGACCATCAAGCCCATTGGTAGATGTCCCGACCACTCTTTCACCTACTCGAGCAGCCTCTTTGGAGGACTGCTCGACACCCCGTCGACAATTGGCATGCCAGGTAGAGGCCGTCTTCACCATTTCGAGTGGTTTTGATGGTTGTTTCGTTCTCCTCCGACTTCACAGCTCCCACGGGGACAATTTTCGTCTTTGGGAGCTTGGTCTTTCGCTCTGAAAACTTCAGCCGCCTCACCCTCTCCTGGGAGGCTTCTGGCGAGCTGGAGCGTGCTTCCACGCTATGGTGCACGACGACGGTGGTGAGGCGCCTGGCTCCGTGCCCAGCAGCCTCGACTTTGGAGGCCTGCCCGACCATGAAGGCCTGGTGGCCCAAGCCCCCGACTGCCCGCACGATGGTCCCGAGGACAGACTCCGTGTGGACGCGAATCGAGCGCACCACGGGGCGCCACGCCACACGCCCGGCTCCCCCGGCGCTGAAGCCATCTTCACTGACTGCGCCCGCTACGGGACGCTTCTCCGTCCTCTATGAGCCGATGAGCCCCGCAAGGCCCACCCGACACACTCTCCCTCGCCTCGCGGCACTATGCCGACCGGCATTCGTCCCTGGCATATCAAGCACTTGAGCCAACACTACGCATGAACATCTATGTACCTTGTACCCTACTCTTTTAATGAAGCACTTCATTTTTTGCAGCTTTTCTTCTTGGTCCGTTTTGCCGACCCGCTCTTGTCCCGACCCTCGGGTAGCCTGCGCACGCTCAATAACTTCTTCGCTACGCTCACGGTCCGTCCTAAGCTACGTGGCCCGGACCCCTGATGGTCGGGGTTCTGCACGAGAGTCTGCCTCTCCAGAAGGGACAGAGGGTCCAGTTCGATTAATCTTATCGTGATCCTAGCATCTGGTTGTGACCACCCTATCTTTGCTTGGTTGCCTAGTTCTTGGTCTGGGTTCGGCCCAGCGCATCTGGTTTCCTGCCTTGTTTGAATAATAGTACCGTACCAGCTGTGTGCAGTCCTCTGGCACGAGTTAAGTGTCCTGCATAGATCTTCCCCTCTCTCCCAAAGAAGAGATGTTCGCTTCAAAGCCTTCTCTTCATAGATAAACCCTACAAAGGATCCTAATCGAGCCTATTGAGTATGCCTGAGCTGCTTGGGGGCTCGACCGTCTCTCGACATTCGCAACATATATGACTCGACGCAAGAGCTCGATCTGATACCCCTCGATTCAAGACAGGGCATGCTCCCTACCACAGTGTGCTAGGGTCGGGACCCGACACAAGACAGTCAAATACGATGCGAGTGAGCTCGGCTGTTTCTCCCTTAGTATCTTCGTGTTCCCATTTGCAATGTATACGACTAGACGCAAGGGCTCGGCCTGATACCGGTCACGCCCCGCTTTTTCCCCTAGTCTAAAATTCATATGTACAATCTGCGCAAAAGAAAACACCAGAAAATTAAAGCAAGCGCAAGAAATAATTAATAAAAATCATTTAATAATTGGAAAAGGCTTGGTGGAATTTTTATTAAATTTCCCATATCAAAATTCATTAACATGATTTTTATCAAAATTTTCGAGCAAGAAAATCAATTTTAAAAATTGAATTAGGCTAATCGGAATTAATTTCCTAAAGAAAAGGCTTTTTCCTTTTTCTTTTCCTTTTATTTCTTTTCCTCTTTTTTTCCCAGTCGTGGGCCGCCAGCCCACTCCTCCTCTCTCCTTCCTGTGTGCACCGCCTTTCCCGCTGGGCCAGCCCAAGGCGAGCCGAGCCGCGCCTGTGCAAGTCCGTTTCTCGTCCTCTGCCAGTTGGGACGTTGACAGGTGGGGCTCACCTGTCAGCTTCGTCCCCAACCTCCTGCCACCTTCCTCGGGGCGCCGTCGCCCACATTGCCCGCGTTCTTTGGCCATCTCGCACACTACCCGGTCGCCTCACCCCACTCCCCCACTCGCCCGCACCCCGCGTCCCACTTCCCCCTCTCCCCGCATGTCGTCGCGTGTGCAAAAGGGCCAACGGCCGAAATGCAAAATCCTGGCCACTGCCATTCCACGCCTCCCCAACCCTTATAAATATCCCTCGTGCACCGGCGCAACTTTTCCCTTTCGCAATTGCACGAATCCAAGCTTTCCCGTGCTCCCGTGCTGTAGAACCCGAGCCGCCGCCGTCGAATTCAACCCCAACCGCCCGTTCCACTCAATCCATCGCTCGGTGCACTAAACCACCGCCACCGTCATGTGCGCCGTTTCCCGAAACACGCCGACCACTCGTTTTCCCCAAATTTTAGCACCGAATCGCCTCGTCGCCGTCGTCTTCCTCGTCTTCAACCGTCGGTGTGCCGCGGCTCTCTCTCCCCCTTCATTTACTCATTTTTTTGTTCAGTCCCGAGTTGCCTCACCTCGTACCTTACGCGCGTGTGCGCGCACGTCTTCTCCGCTGCCCGTCGGTGCCGTTAGGGCCCATGCGCCGCCTGCACCGCCGCCAGCCGCGGCGGTTCGCTCGCCGCCGGTAGCACCTAGCGCCACGCCCTCTCTCGGCTATCGGATCCATCCGGCGGACGGATCCGAGCCGTCCATCAGTGCCCGTGCCGCCGTGGCACAACCACCCACGTGGTTGCACACGTGGTTGCGCACGTGGCTGCCGCATAGGCGCCACGCAAGCACCACATGGTACACCCCTAGCCCAGGGCCGATGGACCGAGTCCACCATGCGCTCGTCTCCCGTGCGCCACCGACCCGTGGGCGCTGCCTGTCGGTGCCGCCTCCCGCGATCGACTGACGTCAGCCCTAGCTGGCACGTGCACAATAAATCGTAATTTCCTGTTTTTCTTTATTAGTAAATCACTGAAACTTCTAAAAATCATATAAAATTCACCCGAACTCTATTTGAGTCCGTTCAAGTTGTAGTGGACTCATAAAAATATCTAGAATCCATTAAAAACAGTTTAATTGTCTATTTGAGTAGTCTTATAGCCTGTTTTTTTGTGCTTTCTTTGTCGATTGGATTTTGGTTTCGCCAAAGCCTAGGTTTATTTTGAGGTAGTCACAGAAGTTCAGCCAGCGCAAGACCAAGGCAAGTCATGTTATCTATTGATCATATTGTTCCTACTTTACAAAGTTATCTCGCTTTATCTATTAAATTGCATTGTTTTATAATGTATCGGGATGGGACCTATAGTACTCAGCCTAGGTTGTTCATCCTAATTTATTGATTAACTGTGAACTAATATGACTGGATGTTTGGACTAGGACATGCTTAGCCCGCTTAGTTCAACTAGCTCACTATTGGGAGAACTATAATACTAGCTTATAGTCACATGAAATGATGGTCATGGACCAGTATTACTATAGTATGGATAGTAAATAAAATATGACCAAATGGTGGGTTGTGGGTGCATGGTTTTGATAGACGCACCCATGGCAAATTAAGGACCGGTTCGCTGGAAACCTAGAAGAATATATTGTGCATACCACAAGCCAGCGTGGGCAACGGTTGGGCTTGTAGTGTAGCTCACTCCTGTTCGACGCACCTAGGAAAGGGTGGGCGTGATGGAGTTTGGATGGACCAAGAAAGGTCTATGCGGCTTCCAGATTCACCTAGGCATGAGAGGGGGCTGCCTACCCTGGATTTAGGGGTAGGGGCCAAACCTGAGGTGTGGTGTCGCTTGGTCAGGGAGGGTTATGCAAATGGTCGTATCACAGACCCCTTTTCGATATGTCGTGGTGGCATGTCGATGCACGGGAATGTGTTGTGGGGCTGTGTCTTGTAGGTACAAACATACACCTCTGATTAGAGTAGACCTATTCGGATAGTCGTGCCCGCGGTTATAGGCGCTCAACCAGATTCATCGTGATTAGTCTCACTTAAGGATAATTTGGAATTAATGAAACTGATTAGAATAGTTGGATGGATTGGGCCTGCCTCGACATGGTGTAATGTTGAGCAGTGATGATTAATCTTGAATAATTAAACTTAATTACTGTTTTACTGTTTTTAACTTAATCTCTATGAAATGCTCGCCTTGTGCAAAATTAACCTTAGCCTTCCCTTAAATTACCCTGCATCATACCTCCTTTTGGTGTGACTTTCTGAGTACCGTGGAATATACTCAGTCTTGCTCCCTTTTCCCCCACCTCAGAGTTGGAGGATGAAGCTGCAGACGAGTTCGTCGATGAGTAGGCTTGTCGCTGTCGTCAAGGATGCGTGTGGAGTGGAGTTGCCATGACGCGAGCTTCAAGTCTAGTTGTTTAGCCAGTTTATTTTCCTTTTTCTGCTGCATCTCTGTAATACTTTTTATTTGTTTTTAGGACATGGATTCTGTATATACAATTTATCGTTTGTGTACCCTGGCTAGTCCTGGACAAGGATTTAATTACACATTCAGCTCTGGAAATTCCAGGTAGGAATTTCTAGGCGTGACAAGTTGGTACCAGAGCCGACCTTGATCGTAGGATAAGCAAAATGGAGAACCCTAAGAGCCCTACGAAACTCTTTCATGTGCATTTGCCCTTTTGCATTTGGAGTTGTTTTGGGAAAATTTGGGGTTCTCTTTTTATGGGAAAAATCTTAACCGTCCATCGAATTGGATTTTTCGAGTATGGTCGGTCTAGGGTTTTAGTAAATTTTCCTAGACGGGTTGGAGTCGGATTGGATTTTATTCGACGTCGGTTTGGGAATTGTCGGGATATGCATTAAGTCATGTCTAGGCTTTGCGGCCTACAAGTTTTCATGCTTCTTCTTATTATTATGTAATTATTTTGCTTATTAATTTATTCCTCCATAGGGTTGATAGTATTTGATTTGTAATCATGCCAAAATATTCTATGCATAAAAGTCTGCTTCTTACTTGGTTATTTACTTGAGTCCTTTATTGCTTTATTTAATTTGGATCCAAGCATACATTAATTCCCATCCTTTGTCTTCTATAGATGGCAGGCATTCCCCCAACGCACCGTGGTCAGGGTCTGGGAGACTTTGTTGCCAAGCTCAGCAGGATGACAATACTGGTTGGGTACCCCAATGACTCGAAGTAAACACAGATCTGCCCCCTTAGTTGTGAGTTCCCGCACCGAGTGAGCTTGGAGGTGCATGGCATCCTAACCTTGTTGCCCAACATGGTGGTGACCGCTTCGGGAGGCACATTCGAGCACGCCTGCCAGGAGGCCGCCTACTTGATGATGACCAGGATCAGGGAGCGTCAAAGACCGACCAGGGATCCCTGCTCGGGAGAACTTGGATCGTAGGGCCAGATGTCCCATTTTCCCCTAGGCTCAGGGGCTGTTGTGGGGAATGCCTCCCCGGGGTAGCCCACACTAAGGAAAGGAGGTCGGGTAGGTCGGACCGAGAGCCCTCGGGCTGGGGTCGGAAGCCCGACCTCGGGCAAGGACGGCCAACCCGACCTCAGCCCTCGAGCCCGACTTCAACCCCTCAGCTCGGCCTCCATGCGCGGCTCCGACCTGAAAAGGGCAGGCCTTGAGGCTTCCTTGACAAGCCTCCCAGATAAGTTAAAGGGGGATAGGCCGACAGAGGATGATGTCACCCGGCAAGACTGCGCACAAGATGCCTGCAGCGATTTGATCCCGAGGCAAGACTACGCACAAGACACCCACGGTGAGCGGATCCCAAGACAATTTTGTTTTGCTTTTCAGCTTTAGTCTGCATTTGCTTTTTGCTTTACGACTAACTTTCTTGCACCCCAAGCCCCTCGTAACTGCCCTCCTTGGACTATAAAAGGGAGGGCAGATTGCGCGGGCATGGGGGCATCCAAGAACACTCTCTCACACCTGTATTCAAAACCTAATATTTCATCACTCGAACATAGAACACAGGACACTGGAGTAGGCTTGTTATCCTCCGAGAGGGCCGAACCTGTCTAAAACCCTTGGCTCATCTTGTATTGAGTTGACCATCAAGCCCGTTGGTAGACGTCCCAACCACTCTTTCACCTCCTCGGGCGGCCCCTTTGGAGGACTGCTCGATACCCCGTCAACAACTCCTTGCTTTGAAGTCTGTTTTTGGCAAAGTTGAGCTCTATGGAAAGCTTATTGAGATGGATACTCAACCCAACCAGAAACAAGCTCTAAAACCTCTTATAGGTTAGGTTAAGACTTTGATTTATCTCAAGGTAGCACTTGCATAGGTCACGTTGACATAAAAAAACGCATCAACATTGCATCCTCTTAATAGTACGTTATTCCTATACTCAAATGCAAATATAAAAGCTATACCACTAGGAACGTCTTCTTGTCATCTTCTTGCTTCACCTTGAGAGTTGCCAACGTCAACGCTATTTCACCACTGGGACTATTCTCACCTACAACTCAGTAAGCACATTAGTTTCAAATCAATTATACCTTTTCCTTTATCAATTCCCATTTTGAATTTTGGCTTGATGTTCATAACCGAATCAAATCCTCTTGATCTTCGGCATTCTATATTACGCTCTTCTTATAATGGATGCGGATTACTCATAGCTTCAAATGGCCTTGTACGGTCCATCACGACAAAGCCTTCACTCACCCTTCACCACAGGATTCGGTCCATCGACGCCAAGCCTCTCGCTTGCCCTTCACCCTTACATGGTCCATCATAGGCGAGCCATGTTTGCCCTTTACCGTCTTGCCATAGAAAGCTATTTCACACCCCACATCATCAATGTCTTCACTTGTTTCTCATCAAGCTATAATGTCCATCTTCTAACTTCAATCTTTACACTTGATGTTGGAACTCAACCTAATCTCACCAAATCATGGAAATAGTTAGTTCCACCAATGGTTTGTTATTAATCACCAAAACACTCACCGCACTCTTAGTGTCGTAGATCTTCCAATCTCTCCTTCAAGGCAACTCTAGGGCATAGAACTTTTAAAAGAAACTAAAAACAAAAAATAAATATAAATATTGAAAAGACTATAATCTTAAACTACATGTTTAATTTCTAACATAACTGTTATTTAATTTATAATTAAACCAACAGTTCAATATCCATATGCATATATTTTGCTATATAAAAATATGACAATTGGGGACACTCGACCCATGAACTTTGCATGTCATCCAAATGGCAATAGAACACTTAAAAAATTTATCAACATATATTTTGTCATTATACATCAGCCTACAAATATGGATAGCTAAATGAAACCGATAGTCTCTGTAAGAACACCCAAAAATTATACAGGCAATAATGTATTGTAGCTCTAAGTTAATGTATTGGCAAGGAAATTCAAACTTAAATACATGCAAGCTCTAAGTTCCAAGGATGGCTATTTGTGGTCTCAAGTTTTGCAGAAATCTAGATTTGTTTCTCAATATTTTGCAATGGAATTTAAATAAACATTTACAAAACTATGGCATAAATATCATGGTATGACATCATAGTTGTAACATATAACTTTATATTCATCATCATGATATAAATAGCATGCTTACTACCCTCCTCGACAGCAAGTCAGTAATGCACAAGTTTCACGTTCATTATCATTTCAAAATCAAGTTCAAAAGCATTTATAGAACATAAATCTATACCCTTGACACACGCTATGCCTATGCTGCTCATGGCCGTGAGCACGACTAATCGATTAATTTTAGATTTTGCAGAGTTTGTATAGCGTTAATCACATGATGTGAGTACTCTAGTTTATCCGGTACCCATTGGTACCACCACACTCTACATGTTGAATGTGGTCTAGAGGTCACAACGTAGCCTTTACATTACTTAATGCCTAATCTTACACCAACATGGCAAGTGTGAATCCACACTACAAATGACCTAGAGACATTAGGTGGCGGACCCACGCCTTAAACCTAACACCGTGGTGGAAAACACATATGCTTTTCCACGAGGCACTATACCTGTCGACGGGTGGGTCGGCAGTCCTCAATGGGCGGTGCCCAAAGAGGTGAAAGAGAACGGTAGAGAAGCCGTCCTCCGACGAATCCGATGGTCGACCCGAGTCCTAAGATGAGCCAAGAGCAAAAGATGAGCCAAGAGCAAAGACACAGAGGGTTATACTGGTTTAGCCCTCTCGAAGGATAATAGGCCTACGTTCAGTGTTCTTTGTTGGAGTGTATGATGACCAAGTGTTACAAGGAAGAGTTCTTGGGTGTTTAGAACAAGTTGGCCAAGAACTCAGAACTAGGATGCTAGAGTTTCGTTCGGAATCAACCTTCCTCTCCTGGCCCCCTCACCCTGTCCTCCCTTTTATAGCTCAAGGGGGTAGTTACAGGAGAACTTGGGGGCCAAGGAAGCTATGTCTAATGTGCTAAAAGGTGAGCTCAGACAACATCTGAAAAGGTACAAAATGGTCTGCTAGATCCTAAACACTGTGGGCATCTTGTGCTCTCTCTCTAGCCTTGGGATCCCTCCTCCACCTGAAACACCTGTATTGTGTTGTCGGGTGACGTCAGTCTCTACCAGGCTGTCCCCTCCCCCTTCCTTCTTGCGCGCCAAGTCTTGTCCCGAGGATGGTCGAGGTCAGGCCGTGGTTGTTGGGGTCGAGAGAGGAGAACCGAGGTCAGTCTCGGGGAAGGTCGGGACGTCCGACCCCATAGGAGGGGGTCGGGCCATCGACCACGTCCCGAGGACTCTCGGTTTTGACTTCAATTGGACGTAGATTCCAGTCCGTGGGGTACCCCGAGGTGACACCCCCACAATACCGTTGTATTGGACAAACTTAGTGTGGATTATGGCAATCGGGTATCCACATGGCAAGTTTATCCGACTGGAGGTAGGGATAGATTGCGCCTACCAAATATGTAAACCAAATATGACTTGGGTGTTACGTTGCTGATTGAGATAAGGCAACGACCTATAGTCACGGTTTGGTAAGATTGAGGAGACCTACTTAGAGTAAGATAGGGTTTCCGATCTGTAAGCCCGCCTCCCAAGACTATATAAGGGGGGTGAGGGGCGTCCCTTGAGGGATAGGATATGATTTCTGAGCTATTAGCTTTCAGCCTTAGATCTTGAGATCAATATACACTCGGCGGATCGAATCCCCAAAACAGGAGTAGGGTATTACCTCACAAGAGGGCCTGAACCTGTCTAAATCCTTGTTTTCCACCTAACCCATTGTGCTTGGCGATCTTGAATGTACCCCCAATTTTGTATTGCCGAAACCGAGTTTCGACAGTTGGCGCGCCAGGTAGGGGACCACGCGTCAAGACTTCTTCGACAATCTCGTCGACAAGCGCGATGGGATCTTCTTCAGGATTCGACGACTTTGCCGCCAACGACTTCGACAAGCTCTCCTCCTACGACTCGGATTCGAACCAGTCAGGAGGAGAAACCCACTCGACGCCGTTCGGGCTCCCGAACAATGCCAAGATCTACGACGAAATCTTGGAGTCCAAGATGCGCTCCATCCACCCCAATGAAAGAACTCACTCGGCACCGTTTGGACTACCGAACGCCACCGAGATCTGCAGCGATCTTCTCATCTCCCCGTTGGGGCCAACCTATTCGGAAGAAGACCTTTCGGCACCGTTTGGATTACCAAACGCCACTGAAATCTACTCCACGCTCCTCTCCCCCGAGTCGAGGACGACCCACTCGGAGAGATCTATGTCACCAAGCTCCGACTCGGACTGGAACGATCCAGATTCGAACCACCCGGCTCAAGGGAGATCGCCATCATCCTCCAACCATTTGGCTCATGCTCATCCTCTCGAGCTCAACGAATATCTAAGCTCTTCGGCTTTGACGACCTCTATGGCATCCCCTGACGAAGCCGACGACTCCGACCGCAACAAGGACTATGAGCCAAAGTGCTTTGACGTCCTCATGGCCTGAGCTGGCCGAGACCGACTCAGCCATGGCCCGAGCTTGCGGAAGAAGAACGAGCCAGATTGAACAAGAACTCAGCCGCCGAAAGAAGAGAAAAAGCGCAAAGAGGAAGCCGACGGAAGGAAGCAGGATCTAAGGGCAGCCGGACGATCCGCTCAAGAGGCTATACTTCAAACGCGGGTCCGCAACACCAATATCTTCCGCACGCCACAGCGTAACGTTGTTGTTGCCCTCACACTCCTGGACACCGTCATCGAGACGGCGCCCGACGTGACTCCAATCTTGGACAAAATCAAGACCATCGTCGCGGCTACGGCCAATGGTCATCCCTCCACCTCAAGCACGAAGACCGACGAGTCCGTGGCTGAAACGCCCGACGAAGCCGACTCCCGCCGCTAAGGTCAAGGGATTACAAGAGGCCCGAACTGCACCGGTCGACAACCAGCCAAGAGGCCCACGCCACGAGTCCACGCAAGCATCAAGCAACATGGACGTCCACCGTCCACCACCGCGCCGCCGCAACAACGCTCCGGCTACGAACCACCTACCGAGGACCCCGTCGAGTGATCTCGCGGAAGTCCTCGATCGTCGCTATCAAGAGCGAGATCAACACACTCGGGAAGATCGGAGGGGATCACCCGACAGAATGACGACGGAGTGCCAGCTTTCACTCGGGAGCTTCGCCGAGTGCATTGGCTGAATGGGTTCAAGCCGACCGAAATCGAGAAGTACGACAAGAAACCGACCCCGAGTCATGGCTGACCGTGGCGTCTCGCCATCCGTGCAGCAGGCGGCGGCGACAACAAGGCCATGGCCATTACCCGCCCGTGGCCCTCGCCAACTCAGCCAGAACCGGCTCACGAGCCTGCCAAGAGGCTCAATCGGCTCGTGGAGTGAGCTAAGGGACCACTTCATCGCCAACTTCGTGGCACCTTCGAGAGGCCTAGAACCCACTTCGACCGTATAACGTCATCCGAAGCTTCGGACGAACCCCGAAGGACTACATCCGGCGCTTCTCCAAAAAGAGCAATAAGATCCCCAACATCACCGACAACATCATCATCGCCGCCTTCCGTAAGGGAGTCCGTGATGAGCGTTGATCGGGAAGTTCGGCGCAAGCCACCGAAGACGGTGAAGCGTATGTTTGAGACGGCAAATTCTTACGCCAAATCCAATGATGCCATCAAAGCGGCGCACCAAGACCGGCCCGACAGAGGGATGACAAGCAAAGGGAGGAAGCCGGAATCCTAAGAAGGATAACGGCAACAACAACCAGGGGCGAAGGACCGCAAGCGCCGATCCGAAGATCTAGTTGCCGCAACTTCCAACTCCCAACGCCGCCCCCGAGTCACGGCCTACGACGCCATCATGAATGCTCAGTGCACGCACCATCCCAACCACAAGCACGCGGCTAAGGACTACTTTATTTATAAACAGTTCGCTGAGCAATATGAGGCACAGCTCAACAAGAAGCCGACTGAGGAAGCCGGCCCATCGGGCGCCAAGAAGAACAACACGGCCGAGAATGCCGAGCCTTTTCAAGACCCCGTGGGCAAGCTGAATCACATCTTCGGGGGTCCGCTAGCTTACGAATCCAAGAGGAAACATAAGCTAACTAACCGAGAGGTCAACGCGGCACAACCCGAGGTCCCACAGTACCTACGGCGGAGGTGGCCATCACTTTTGACCGCTCGGATCACCCCGACCGAGTGGTTCACCCGGGGCGCTATCCACTCATCTTTGACCCGGTGGTCCGCAACATCAAGCTCAAGCGCGTCCTCATCGATGGGGGCAGCGCCCTCAACATTCTCTTCACCAAGACCCTGGACGAGATGCAGATCCCGAGGGCCGAACTAAAGGCAAGCTCAGCCCCCTTTCATGGAGTTATTCCGGGGCTATCATCTACGCCACTCGGGCACATCACCCTTTCGGTCACCTTCGGAGTTCTAGAGAATTTCCGGACAGAGAACGTTACCTTCGAGGTGGCCGACTTTGAAACAGCCTACCACGCCATCATCGGAAGGCCTTCACTTGCCAAGTTCATGGCGATACCCCATTACACCTACCTCTACATGAAGATGTCGGGTCCCAACGGCGTCATCACTCTTCGCAGCGACGTGAAGCAAGCCTTCACCTGCGACAAGGAGAGCTGCGACATGGCCCAATCTCGTGAGAGATCACGTGGCCAACAAGAGATCCGATTGGCCGCATCGACTTCGGCAGAGAGTGAGATCCCCACGAAGAAGATAGCCAAATCAGGAACCGACGACGCCAAGACCAAGAAGATCTCCCTTGATCCATCGGATCCCTCGAAAACTGTTGTAATTGGCGCTGAACTAGATCCTAAATAGGAAAGCACACTCTTTACACATCAAAGATGACGCAAAGCCGATAAAACAACGATTACGCAGATTCGCGCAGGATCGAAAAGACTCCATCAAAGAAGAGCTCACAAAGCTTTTAGCCGCCGGTTTTATCAAAGAAGTTCTACATCCCGACTGGCTAGCCAACCTAGTTCTGGTCCGGAAAAAGACGGGGCAATGGCGCATGTGCGTTGACTATACCGACCCCAACAAAGCTCGCCGCATAGATCCATTCGGCCGTCTCGCATCGACCAAGTCGTAGATTCAACGATCGTGCCAACTCTTGAGCTTTTTGGATTGTTACTCGGGCTATCACCAAATCAGCTTGAAGGAATCCGACTGCCTGAAGACATCGTTCATCACGCCGTTTGGAGCATACTGCTATATTACAATGCCTTTCGGCCTGAAGAACGCCGGGGCCACATACCAACGCATGATCCAGAGGTGTTTTCAAACGCAGATTGGGAAGAACGTAGAAGCTTATGTCGACGATGTCGTCATCAAGACCAAGCAGAAAGGAGACCTGATTGTCGACCTAGAAGAAACCTTCGCAAATATTCGGGCCTTCAGAATGAAATTAAACCTGGAGAAATGCACTTTTGGCGTCCCATCAGGCAAACTGCTCGGCTTCATGGTGTCGCATCGCGGCATTGAAGCCAATCCGAAAAAAATCAACGCTATCTTGAATATGAAGCCCCCGAGTAACCAGAAGGATGTCCAGAAGCTCACTGGCTGCATGGTAGCGCTAAGCCGCTTCATCTCTCGACTCGGCGAACGAGGCATGCCCTTCTTCAGGTTGAAGAAAACATACGACTTCCAATGGACCACGGAAGCCCATAAGGCCTTTGAAGATTTTAAAGAATTTCTCACGACGCCACCCGTCCTAGCCTCACCTCAGCCTCAGGAACCCCTGCTACTGTACGTTTCAGCCACTCACCAAGTGGTTAGTACGGTCCTCGTGGTCGAGCGCGAAGAAGAAGGGTGGGTCCAGAAGATTCAGAGGCCAGTCTACTTTGTTAGCGAAGTGCTAGCAGGAGCCAAAATTCGCTACCCTCAGGTACAAAAATTGCTATATGGTGTTCTGATAACCGCGAGAAAATTGGCGCACTATTTTCAGGGTCACTCGGTCACCGTCGTCACTTCCTTTCCACTCGGCAATGTCATCCACAACCGAGAGGCGACTGGGCGCATCGCGAAGTGGGCCCTGGAGCTAATGCCGCTGGACTTAACTTTTAAGGCGAGGACGTCTGTAAAGTCACAAGCCCTGGCGGACTTTTTGGCCGAGTGGACCGAACAACAAGAAGGTGTACCTCAGAAGACCTTCAACATTGGACCATGCACTTCGACGGATCCAAGAGGATCACCGGCTTGGGAGCAGGAGTTGTGCCGATCTCCCGATCGGGGAAAGGTTAAGATACGTCCTCCACCTACACTTCTCCGCTTCACACAACGTCGCCGAGTACGAAGCCCTGCTACATGGACTGCGGCTCGCAGTTTCACTCGGGATACGTCGGCTCATCGTGAAAGAGGATTCCCAGCTTGTTGTAAACCAAGTGATGAAGGACTGGTCCTGTCTAAACAACACCATGGAGGCCTACCGGCAGGAAGTCCGCAAACTTGAAGACAAGTTTGACGGATTGGAGCTATCCCATGTCTTGAGGCATAACAACGAGGCAGGCGACGAGTTGGCACGGTCGGGTCCAAACGTGAAGCCGCCCCAACGATGTTTTTGTCGAGCACCTCTATGAGCCAACTGTTGCGGCAAAACCAACTCCCAACGAACAAGCTGCAAACGAAGTCACCATGATTGACGCCGATTGGAGGACACCCCTCGTCAAATTTTTAACACAGCAAGAGCTGCCGAAAGACCGGGATGAGGCAGAATGTGTTCGACGTCGTTGCCAAGCTTACGTCATGGTTGACTCTGATTTATACAAGAGAAGTCCCTCCGGAGTCCTGATGAGATGCATCACACTCGAGGAAGGACGACAGCTACTCCAAGACATCCACTCGGGCATATGCGGAAGCGACACGGCAACAAGCACCTTGGTGGGCAAAGCCTACAGACAAGGTTTTTTCTGGCTCACCGCGGTCTTCGACGCGGACAAAGTGGTGCAAACCTGTGAAGGTTGCCAATTCTTCGCACGACAGAGCCATGTCCCAGCCCAAGAACTACAAACAATTCCATTATCCTGGCCGTTTGCGATATGGGGCTTAGACATGGTCGGCCCTTTCAAGAAGGCTCTAGGAGGATTCACACACCTATTCGTCGCAATCGACAAGTTCTCCAAGTGGATCGAAGCTAAGCCGGTTGCCACTCGCCGACAAGGCACGGGACTTCATCCTCAACATTGTGCACCGTTTTGGCGTCCCAAACAGAATTATAACCGACAATGGGACTCAATTCACAAGAGGCATCTTCAAATAATTCTGCGAAGACTTTGGGATCAAAATCTGCTATGCTTCGGTCGCACATCCTAAAAGCAATGGACAAGTCGATCGTGCCAACGGCATGGTCCTACAAGGCATAAAGGTCCGTGTGCTTGATCGCCTAAATCCTTACGCCGGCAAGTGGGTTCAAGAGCTCCCCTCGGTTCTATGGTCCCTGCGAACCACGCCCAGTCGGGCTACCGGCCAAACTCCTTTCTTTTTGGTTTATGGCGCAGAAGCCATGTTGCCAAACGAGATGGAGTATGAGTCCCTCCGAGTCCACAGCTTCAACGATGAACGCTACGACCCCGACCGAGTCGATGACCTCACCCGACTGGAAGAGGCCCGAGAGGCAGCCCTCATCCAGTCGGCGAAATACCTTCAAGGGCTCAGACGATACCACAGTCGCAACGTTCGAGCACGAGCTTTTATTGTTGGCAATTTGGTTCTACGCAAGATTCAGACCACCAAGGACCGTCACAAGTTATCCCCCTTGTGGGAAGGACCGTACATAATTGCTGAGGTGACTCAGCCAGGTGCATATCGATTAAAGCGTGAAGACGGATCCATGGTGGAGAACTCCTGGAACATCGAGCATCTTCGACGATTCTATGCCTAAATTGACTTAAGTTTCATGTTTCTTCTTGACTGCCAACCTCAAGCAAGCTGACTTCTTGAGTTAGCAGCGGGGGCTGTACATATGTCAATAAAGCATGGTCTTTTTTTCCGACAACCTGTGCGTACTTGGTTTATCATTGTTTAATGTTCCTTGATTCGAGTTCAATGTTTAAGGACTGAGAATTTTTTGATGACCTAATCAAGCTTAGGCTTGGTGATAGTCGGACGAAAATTACTTAAGAAATTTTACATAAAAACTCGGATCAAGGCATTAACATAAATAAGCCAAATATCTACAAAGTTTACATCAGAAAGTTGCATATAATGTTTACAAGACAATCAAGGCTGGAAGTGGTTCACTACATCGGCGGCCACCTTTTGGGCCGATTCCTGTGCCTCACTAATCAAGTCGAGGGCTTGCTCATCTGAGGTACCATCAGCGAAGCCCTCCCCGACTGAATTGATGTCCACTCGAGGATAGAGTGACTTCGTTTGTGCAAGGGCGAAGCCAGCTCCCATGACAGCCGCCTCGGAAATGTTGGTCGAATATCGGTCGGGGCTCGCCGAAGCTTGTCAAAGACTTCAACTAGGTCCAGTGAGTGGTCCCGACTCCATGATGAAACAGAGACAGCGGGATCGGCGTTGCCGCATTTGCAACATCTTCTCTGACCGTCCCGGCTTGTTTGACCCTCTCAAGCAAAACGTCGTATTGAGCCCGGGTCTTGACTTTGTAAGCTGCCAAAGACACATGATTACACAGAGCGTTCGAAGACAAAGAAGTACGAAGAATGTTACTTTGAAGAAGCTTACCTTCAAACTCGGCCTCCAGCTCGGCCTTGTTGAGGCTAACTGTTTCCAGCTGGGTTTGAAGTAAGTGGACCTCCGATGAATTCTCTACAAACAAGAAAGGTTATCGGCAATCAGAATCAACGCAGAAGCCATAAAGAGACTGAGAGGGTTAAGCATACTCCCGACTGAACCCCGAAGGTCGAGGTTCTCTTCTCGGAGTTTGGCTATTTCCCTCCTCAGGGCTGCCTCCCTCGACGCGGCCTCTTCTCGAGTGGTCTTCAACTTTTCTGGATGTCCTCCGGGGAGTTTAGATGCGGGACCAACTTCTCGAGCGCGTCGGACTTGGCCATCGATCGGCAGTACTCTTTTCGCACGCAAGACCCGGTTGGCTCGAAAAGGTATAACGATGCTGCAACAAAAAAGATCAGGACTTACATTGAGTAGCCGAGTCGCCTCATTCAGGCTGTTGACAAGGGCATCCCTTTCCTCGCTTTCCGCTTGCTCATCTAAGATGATGCCTTGCCTCTGGCCTTCTGAATCTCGCCACTCGATCTTAATCGGAGGAACCCGTGTTTCGAAGACGCAACCGGGGATCTCTTCTACCGTGGCTGATAGATCGGGAGGAACAGATGAAGATACGAAAGAGTCAAATCGAAGATTAAAGATGAAATGTTAATCCAGGCTTACCGGATTCGGTGGCCGAATCCTTAAATGGAGCAGCCTGGCTGGCCTTTTCCTTCTGACCTTTGGCCGACTGGTCTTCAGTCGGGGCCTTCTGAGCTACAGCCGGGGGCTTCTCCGTGGCCGACTTGTTTCGGTCGGGGTGTCCGGTGGCGGTCGGGCTCCCTCCTTGGGATACTCTCGGCGGGAGGTGAGGGCTTTCCGCCGGAGCACTCTCGCTCGGGAGATGGCTCCGGGGTTTGGGTTCCGCAGGCTTGGATGCCTCTGACGCGGTAGCAGGTGTTGGCCCCTCACTCTGCCCTACAGGGTCTATGTCTTGGGGTTTCCTGCAAAGAGAATGACAGGAGCAGTCGGAATGAAGACGAAGAAACCTTCAACAATGAGCTCAAACTTTAGTCGTGAGGCGTACCTGGACGACCGGCGGATCTTCGGCGCCGCTTTCGGTGACGGCCTTGGAGGGGTTGTTTCGGCTGGAGGGGCTGGGACATCATCGTCCGAGTCATCGATGACGAGCCTCCTCTTGCTCGCCCGTTTGCTGATATCCTCACTCTGGGCCGCCCTTTTCTCGGCTGAATCATTCTGGATCTTCACGCCGCCGGCTGGCTTCTTGGTAGGTCGGGTCGGCACGTCGTCGTGAGGTATTTTGTAGGGCTTCGAGATAATGGAGGCATTTTCCTGCACGAAATTTTCTTACAACACTAAGAAGTGTGCATCAAGATTACAAGGCAATGAAAGAGTTCAGTCGGCTTACCGGAGGAGGAGGTCGATAGAGACTGAAGGGGAGGGCTGGCAGCACGAGGCTGCGTTCGACCGCGATTCCAGTCAAGAAGACCTTGTACATCCGGATCTTCAGGATCTCAAAGCTGAGGGAGTAACGGTCTTCCCGATTGGGGTCTCTCTCACCCTCATACTCGAAGGCTGGCTTCGATCGTTCTTTAATCGGCGCCAGTCGGTTCCTGATGAAATGCCGAGTGATTTGCTTGCCGCGAAGACCTTTTTGCTTCATCTCCAAGATCTTCGCTAGCAACCTGTTGGCTTCTGTTGACGAGAAATCTCTCTCACGCGCTGGCCTGGGAGATCTACTTGACTCCACTGCAGGTCCTTCTCAGCTGCCTACAGCGTGTAGAGCGTGCCAGTTGATTTGATCTGACAATCAACAAGAAAGAAAACAAGGGAGTATTCGTTAAGCGTTAGGCCAAGCCCCCGCGAGATCGGTCAAGGAAATCCATGAACGTATATATGTTATTCCAGACCATATTTGGGCCAAGCGACCAGAACGTATCGGCCATACCGAGACGATTATCAGTCATCCGATCCAAATATAACGAAGAATAATAAATATACGGATCAACAGACTAGCCGATGCTGGGAAACTAATCAAATCGGCTGGTATTCCAGAGAATCTCGTGTAGACATAATATCCCTAGATCAAAGATATAAACAAGCACGATCTAGACATAAAAGATAGCCCTGGTACAGATCTAACAACAATCACGTTTAAAAGAAACTCGTTAGGGTGAATAAGGTCGGCTGAAACCCCGATGCTATCTCCAGATAATGTAAATCTAAAAGAATAGATCACTGATGGTTCTAAAGACGACTCAATAGTTCAATTTTGATGCGGCATTAAGTATCAAAAGAAACATCCAATCTATTACCTCCGACCTACACTCTATGAGATGGTAAATACTACATATGAACCAACCAACCCTTAAACCTAGCCTTGCTGACCACATACTCTCGACGAGATGAGCCAACTACAAGATAGATCTAAGCATCGAATTAATTCATATGCACCATATGATATATATGTCGCAGTAAAACTATTGAATCTAATGTATCATTGCGATGGAAGCATTAGAAACAAGTAATCTCACCACCAACGACAAACATGTACCTGAGTTTGGCGATCGAGACAATGCATCCCAAAGCCAAACAGGGTGTTCGCCAAAAAGGAAAAAGGATGGCGATGCGCCGAAGATTAGATTGATTAAAATCGTCCTGATACAGAGGGTCTCGGGTCCTATTTATACCCGAGATACAGATATTTGTAACAACTTTGGACTCTATCTAAACTACTGTTTAAAACATCATATCATCCCTAGCAGGATCCATAATGTATTATAACTAACAATTTAACGAATTTCTAGATTACAGATACAATTGCCGTTGCAGGACTTTATCCATAAGTGGCAATATCTTTAAACGCGCAATTAGCAACCGAATCTTCCACTTATCTTCAAGCTTCTGCGTTAAACACGGTTTCATCTCTTCTGAACTCAGAATCGGCTATCGGCTGTTCCCATTCAACCCATCCTCAGCCGACTAGTCCTGTAGCCGATCAGTCTTTTAACCGATACGACCCCTGCCTTCGGCCGATCCGATTCCATTTTGCCTTTCAGGACTTAGGGATCTCATCACCAAATTCCAGTGTTAACACATGCCCCCCAAGTCCGTAACACGAAGTGTTGCGGATTTGTTCACCTATTCAAACTCTTGCTCCCTTCTTGGCCCAAATCGTCTCGGCTTCTCCTCAAGGGCTCTTTAAATATCCACCTTCCTCGGTCGAATCAACTATGCCCTCATCGTGCGCACGGCTTTCTTCTCAAACAAACTTCCTGCCCTTCTCTCTCCCCTCCGGCGACTCCATCAGCGTTCGACACCTTTTCCACGCTCTTCGAACCCCATCTTTGTGTCCGAACTTCCCGATGGCCTCCGCCGCTACTTCAAGCACCTCCAACTCGCCGGCCACCACCATCGCGCCAACCGCAACCGCAACACCATCTGCCGCCGCCACTGGAACTGCTCCAGCCGCCGCTACGAATGAGTTTCCTCAGGTATTCTCTTCCGCTCTATAATTTTACGCCTAACTCGCTTCTCCAGATATCTTTATTCCAATGATCCGTTCGATAATTTTTAGTAGTACTTTATCCCATACCCTTACTAACTAATACTTTCCTCATTCCGAACTATAAAACACCACCATTCCTGACTAGTACTTTTCTCCCCTTCTTCAAACTGTAGCACCTGTCTCATCAAATACTCATCCCCAATCTGACACAAGAAGAGAGGTACTTCCTTGGGCTTATTGGCAACACAGACCCAACTGATGTAATCGTAGCCGAAACCAACCGCATGCCTTTCAACACCACCAAACCATCTCTTTCCCATTGGAACGGGACATTCAAAGCTTGGCCGTCTACCGACGCAGCCTGGACCGAATGGTATAAAAGGATACAATCGGCCAAGTACACCCAATGGGAAGAAAGGAAACTCGCCCAATGCTTGGAACTGTCCATCGCTGGCACGAAAAAGGATGAGCCACTTCTATCGGCTGCGACCTACTTTTGGAACGATAGTTTCAACGCCTTCCTCTTTAGGCAAGGGCCGATGACCATCACGCTGCCGATGTACATATGACAACTGGGCTGGACATCAAATCATCAGCTAATCCCTGCGTTTTGAACCGAAAAGGCCAACATCAGTTCAAAACCAAGGCCATCGGCGGATGGAGCGGCTTCATCGCCCAAAACATGAAGGATGCAACAGTCGGCCACCGGGAATACACCGCCTTTCTGATGATGTGGCTGGAAAAATTTGTATTCTGCGGATCGAGCTGTGGGCCGACCGCTAATTGGCAAATCATGGCCGAAATCTTAGCCGACGAAACGGAGTTTGCATTGGGAAAATACCTCCTCGGCTACACATATCAAATGCTACATCAAGCCGCCACGAAAATAGCCGCCAACGCCCCAGTCAACACCGGTGGCCCCTGGTGGTTTCTCCAAATCTGGCTGGTGTTGGCCACCTAGAACGTAGTCGGTCGGCCCCGCCTGACAGACGTCGGATTCCCAAGGCTAGAGCCAATTGAAGATGAAGAAGGTAATCAGATTACCACCAGGCGATGCACGAACTATGGAGAAGCAGCCGCCGCTCATGCAGGTTCACGGCAATCGGCCGAGTTATTGGCCGATTGGTTCACAGCCTTTTACGATGGGCTATCCCGCGACAACCGTACTTGGTATTTCTACCCCGACCAAGGATCTTTTGAGCTGCCGATCGACTTTAAATGGGATGACCTCAACTCAGCCGACAGCCCAAGGTGTAGAAAGTTGTTCTTCGCCTCTCTGTCTCCCTGCATTCTGCCGACCGGGGTTCACCAAGGCCGATCAACAGCTCAGAGTTATGAATTCTACTACCCAGTGTCGGCGGCGAGACAGTTCGGTCTTGGGCAACTACCCATCGGCTTCTTTTATGCCGATAAAGTCGAAACCAGAGGAGCGGTCGGCCAAGACTTGGCGATGAACTGGCTGCTGAACATAGCCGGTCCCCCCTTCGGCGACGCCAACACAATCACCCTGTCGACGAGGAGAAGCGTTGCATATGACCGATGGTGGTCCAAACTTAGACGCCATATTTTTCACCAACGGTCGTCCTGCTACATCGATTTGCTTCTGCCAGATGAGATCCCCTCGGTATATCTCTGCTTACAGCCGATGATTCTTTTCCTATGATTCATTCATCGGCCGCATCAGCCGATTTAACATTCGTGCTCCGACTTTGCAGGAAACAGAAACGGAGCGGCCGACGGTAAGCGACTCCGGACGCCCCATCAAATATAACCCAGGCGTTCTGGACGTGTGGGGCCTTGCTCCATCGGCCATCGGCTGGGGGGCGCCCAAACTATCATCTTTGCTGCAAGGGCAGGTGCGTCATCCGATCACGTCAAAAAGGAAAACAGCACCACCACCGCGCTCGTCGGCTGCGCCTGCCCCCAGAAGGGTGAAAAAAACACAATTGATCGCCTCGGCCGACAGCCTTCCCCTCTTAGATCCGGCCATCGAGCAATTCCTCGATGCTGCTGTTGGTGAGGAAGCGCCAACAGCTGTCCATGCGACGGCCGAAACCGGGGCTTCGAGTCCCGAGTCGGTAAATGCTCCAACCGACGCTCCGCCAGCCCCAAGTCCTCCGACCAAACGTCCTCCCGTAAGTTTTTACTTCGTTGGTCCTGGTTTCGCGACGATCGCCCGTACCTGACTCGTCTGTTCTTCGCAGTTCAAGAAATTGGCCGGTCACGCTCCTCGCTTTGCACCGCCGGTAATCGATTCTCACCCCTTTGTCTGTGATAATCGATCAGTTCGTCTGCTA
Source organism: Oryza australiensis (assembly GCA_019925245.2). Taxonomy (NCBI): domain Eukaryota; kingdom Viridiplantae; phylum Streptophyta; class Magnoliopsida; order Poales; family Poaceae; genus Oryza; species Oryza australiensis. The sequence continues at coordinate 267,210 of JAIFGZ020000228.1, forward strand.
ATCCCTTTTTCCTCTTTGCAGCTCCCGCAATCTCCACGGCTGCTCCCCAGGCGTCGGGCGAATATACTGCGCTTGTTGGGGGTGGTGATGATAACACTGGCAAAGAAAGCCAGACGGCCGTGGGCAATGATCCAGCCGAACCAACAGTCCTGACGACGACGCCGACGGTAAGCTGACTGGCCCCAACCATTGGTTTTGTCATGCCCCTGATCCTTTCTCCCTCTGCAGCACGTGGCCGATCTCCTCAACTTTGACTTGTCGAGTTCGAGGAACCCGTGATGCCGGCGAAGAAGCGCTTGCGGCGTCGGCCGAGGACCGAAGGCCACTTTGGCCGATATCGGCAACCGGCTGGAAGCCTCATTGGATGCGCTGGTGGTCGACTGTGGCTCGATACGTGCACGGTTCAGAGATATCCAGGACCAGCTGCTGGATGCTGTAGCTGAAGCCATCGTACTAGCGACCTTCATGGAAGCCTACCAGTTAAAATATGAATGAGCCCGGCAGCGAGTCATTGATCGTCGTGAGAGTCAGGCGCGGTCGGCTGCCATCCAATCGACCAAAGAAGCCATTGAAGCCCGGAAGATCACCTTCGACCGCCTGAAAACAGAGCCGGCGGCCAAGCTCGAGCAACTCCATGTCCGCCAGGATCAACTGGTGGCTGACCTCGTTCAGATTACAAACGAAATAGACGTCCATGAGGAGTATATGGCTGATCTGCCGGCCAGGGTTGAAGCTGAGCGCCAAAGCATCAGGGCGGCCGTTGCGCATTTGCGGGGCTTGGTGCAGAGCGCTCGATCGGTGGCTGGGTCCGAGGCTGACGACGTTAGGGCAATCGGCGAGGTCGACCAGGTTAGACGGACAGCTCTGTCGGCCATAGCCAATTTCCTGAAGAAATGAGTTTAAGATGTCCAACCTCGTGAGATCGGCTCGTGTTTCTGCAACATACTTGTGTTTTGCGATGTAATCGGATAGCCTGTATCATTCGTGCTTGCAGATACATTCGGCTATGTTTGTACGTAGGATTGCCCCTTGGCCGTGCGCGGCGTCTTGACTTGTTTAGCTAAAAGTTACTCTGAAGTAACGCCCCGACCTTCAACGTTTATTTCTCGATCATTCGACTCGCTAGCTATCGGCCGGCAATACCCGATTATGTCACCGACCTGTCTTCATAAGCCGACCCCCTCGAATCTATACTTCGGGAACCCGTGAGTCCTGGGCGATAGGTATCCAGACTTGCGCAGTCGCTGTTTTTTCAACGATTCCCAACGCTTATAAAGATGATCTCTTTGACTCTCGGGTTGGCAGCGACCTTTCACATCTGAGAACCGTATCTTTTCTTTCTATAAATGGGTTCCCCCGGCTCTTTCGAATAACTCACGGCCGAAGGCGACGAACTTTCAATAGTAGAACACCTAGTCCTTCAAGTCTTCGGCTAGGTTTCTCATGGCGTCTTCGAGCTCGTCGGTGAACCAGGTGGTTTCTCAACTCATCTACTCTCACCGTTTTCTTTCTTCGAATACTTAGGGACAGATTTCCTTGCAGCCGCCTCACCCGCTTCGGGTGATCCTGGAAATCATGGAGACGCCGTACGAGCTGTCGGTGAGCCAGGACCGATGAGTGAGGGCGCACTTGAAGCGCTTCAGGGAGTTGGAGGCTCGTCACCCGGTGGCCAGGCCTCCTTTCCATCTTGGTGGCATTCCGGCTGCTGCCCCCATGGCATCTTCGACGCTCGCGCGCCTCGACCGGCTGGAGGGTAGGCAAGCCCAACTTGCCAACGAGCTACTGACCACGACCACCAACATAAGGGTCACCCGGTTGGAGCACTGATCCTGGATGCTCTAGAGATGGAGACTGCGGAGCCCATCGAACGAGCCCTGGCGGCCATTAGGGAGTACCTGGCAAACATGTAATCAAAGACGGCTTCACGCTGATTCTGAATAAGGCTCGTTTTAAAGTTCTTGGTTCCGTCTGACTTGGGGTTTTTTCAACTTGGCGTGTGCATGCCCCCAAGTTTTGTTGATAGCTTTGATGTCGACAAAATTTGTGAGTCCGACGCGTTCATTCATTCGGATCTCTGCCGGGGGTCCTGAGCCGATCATGGGGTGTGGGAGGGTGTATGCGAGTGTCTAAAGGCGATGTCTTGTAAGGCATCGGCTGTCGTGGGTCGGCCTATTGTGATGATAACCGACTCACGCATTGATCCACACGCTCGGGTAGTATTTCTTTAGATATTTTCCATTGAGGGCCCTTCCGAATATCTCCCCATCCAGCCCTTTTAGCATGTAAGCTCCTTTGGAGACGCATTTGTGGATCTTGAAAGGCCCCTCCCAATTTGGTGACCATTTGCCGAATTTGTTATCTCTGGATAACAAACGAGTTCGCCTTCCTCAAATGACTTAGGGACGACCTTTTTATTGTAATGTCTGGCTACCCGTTCCTTATCTTTTGTTACTTTTTCTAAAGCTCTCATTCTGGATAAAGCGAGATCCTCCGACTCGTCTATCATGAGGTTATAATAGTTGTCGGCTGTGAGTTGGTCTTGTAGCTGAATTCGCCTTGAGCCGATGATGCTTTCCCATGGAACTACCGCTTCGTGTCCATAGACCAGTTTGTATGGGGGGACTTGGGTGGACCCGTGACATGCCATCCGATACGCCCATAATGATTCGACCAATCGGGTATGCCATTGCTTAGGATGCTCAGATATCTTTCTTTTGATCAGCTTGATCAAGCTTTTGTTTGAAGCTTCAGCCTGACCGTTGGCTTGCGCGTAATACGGCGAAGAGTTAAGTAGCTTGATCCCCATGCCGTCGGCAAATTGAATGAATTCGTCCGAAACAAAGATGGACCCCTGGTCGGTCGTTATCGTTTGCGGAATGCCGAATCGATAGATGATGTGTTCTTTGACGAACTCGATTGCGTCTTTAGAATCCACTTTTCTGAGGGGGATCGCTTCCACCCATTTCGTCAAATAATCTGTGGCCACTAGGATAAACTTGTGCCCCTTGCTTGAAGGTGGATTGATCTGGCCGATCATATCAATGCCCCACCCCCTGAAGGGCCACGGCTTAATGATTGGGTTCATGGCCGATGCCGAAGCTCGTTGTACCGTGCCGAACTTTTGGCAGTCTTGGTATCCTTTATAGTATTTAAAACAATCTTCTAGCATTGTTGGCCAGAAATACCCGGCTCGGCGAAGTTGCCATTTCATTTTGTGTGCCGACTGATGCATGCCGCAGATTCCTTCGTGTACTTCCCCGATGGCCACTGTGGCTTGATCGGCTCCCAAACACTTGAGTAGTACGCCATCGATTGTCCGATAGTATAAATCTTCGTCGAGTAATACGTACCGTAGTGCCTTGTATCGTAGTTTCCTTGTGGCCGACTGAGAAGGGTCTTTGAGATAATTGTAGACATCGAATCTCCAATCATCGGTTGTGATGGTGGCGACGCCTATGTCGATGTTTCTCAGCATCGGCCGGTAGCCTGATGCCCTCTGAGCCAAATCGTTGGCCTCCGTGTTCTGCTCCCTGGGAATATGCTTCAAAGTGACTAGCCGGAAGTGTAACATCCTGAAAATCGAAGAAACTGAAATCGAAAACATAAAAATCGGGACTTTCAAAACCTTCGCTTGTTGCTTCTTCCTCGGGTTTGTTGCTTCTTATTTGCTAGCTCAGTTGCATAAATCTAGTTGTGATCAATTCCCTTCGGTGTTTTTGGATGATTTGGAGTTGTCGGAAAGAAAAAAAAGTGCGAAAGTCCGTATTAGGGATTTTTAAAAGAAATCGGAGAATGAAGTGCGGATTTATGAAAATGCAAATTTGTGAAATAGAGTATTAATTGTAGAGGGTGAAAGATAAATTAGGGCACAAAATATACAATAAAAATATTTAGGGATTTACAAGGAATCTGGGAAATTTTTGAAAAATAAAATAGGGAATTATGAAATTAGGAAAAAGGGATTTAATTAAATAAATATGAAAAATATTGTAGGAAAATAAAAGTGGAGAAAAGGTTGAAAATATAGTACTAAAAATTATTTTTGGAATATTAGGATTTATTTTGGAATTTTTAGAAGAGAGGAAAATAGAAATAGGAAATTAAAATTTGAAAATCGGGAAAAATATGAAATCGCACTGTTCATTGCGCATGAGGTGCTCGACGCCGTACGTGCCCCGGCCGCGCGCCCGCCGCGCGTCGCCAGCCGTACGCGCCGCCGCCGCGCCACGCGTCGCGCACGCGCCGCGCCCGCGCACGCGCCGCGCGCGCCGCCGCGCACGCGCCGCGCCGCGCACGCGCACGCCACGCGCGCGCCCGCGCGAGCCCGGCTGCCGCGACCTCGCGCGCCGGCCCCGCCGCGCCCGCTCGCCGCGCCACGCACTCGTCGCCGTACCGGCCCGCGCCCCGCGCCCGTTCGCTCGCGCCACGCGCCGCCGCCTCCCGGCCCTCCGCGCCGCACGCCTCGCCGCCACGCGCTCGCGCGCCGGACCCCACGCCGCACGCGCATCGTGCCGGACCCCGCCCGCCGCGCGCGCTCCGCCCACCGCGTCGCGCCCGCCCGTACCCGGCCCGTTGCCGCGCCTCGCCGCGTGTCGCCACCGTGCGCGCCACGCCGGCCCTCCCTTCTCCACGCCGCGCGCGCGCCTATAAAGGGAGGCCGCCCCCACCCTCTCCCACACCGTCGCCGCCCCTTTCCCGCACCGCCGCCGCCTCTCCTCCTTTCCCCGAGCGCCAACGCCGTCGCCGCCGTGCGCCAAAGTCGCCGGGCCTCGCCGTGCCTCCCGAGGGCTGCCGTCGCCGGTAAGCCCCGCGCGGCCCTCTTTTCCCTCGCGCGCTAGCGCGCCGCCGCCTCTATTTTGGGCCGAGCCTCGGTCGAACAGGTTGCGGGAATTGAACAGTGGCGCTGTGAAAATTAAAAAAAGGAAAAATAGGAAAAATTTGGAAAAATTTTAGAAAAATTGGAAAAATATTTTGGAAAGATTTGAGTAAAATTTTGGGCAAAAATAAATTATTTTCTTGCATGATTTCTCGGTGTAAAATTTGAAAAATCAAAATGCGACTTTTTCGAAATACCGTTTCGCGCCGTTTTCAACTCCGGGTTTCGTTTAATGCGTTCTCGCCACTTAAATGTGTTGTTCTTTTATACTCAAATCTTCAAAACTTTGAGCACCAATCCCTCCGCTGATATTTTCAAATCCATTTTCTCGAACGAATCGCGATCATCGCTTTGCGAAAACCCTAAGTCGTCGACCCGACGCCAAAACTTGGAGTTTCCCCGGGCGATCTTAGTACAAACTTAAGTAGGAATTTGGGCTTATCGCTTGGAATCGTTTTTGAGGCTTTTTCGGATCTTTTCGACCTTTTGGTGTTATATGGGATTCTAATCAGAATCGATCGATTTTTCGCACATACGGGTAGCACCTGAAGAGACCGACATCGACCCCGTTGAAGACACCACCCCACAAGCGTGCGAGCAAGGCAAGTCATCACACTCTTTGAACATATTGATCCTACTTTGCGAAAAGATGTTGATTTTAATTGCAAATTGCATGCTATACACAGATATGTACCTATGCTTGATATACCCTGCTTTGATGTTGATCACCATTAGAATTATTCTTTGTAACCTTCGATGTGATATGACCGGAGGCTAACTTCGGTAAAAATGCTTAGCCCTGCTTATACTAGATCCTTGCATACTCATGATTTTATAAAGAGGCTTTGTGCTTGGGCAACTACCTTAGGGAAGGTAGTTGAGATGCGGCCAGTGGAGACATGAGCGCCACATGGCAGGAGAATGATGAACTAAGTTTGATGAAAGTTGAAAATATTATACAAATGTTTTAGACTGGGGCGGCCGGATGATTTGGGTGGATTCCGGTAAAGGCAAGTGCCGACCCTGGTCAATTAAGGACCGAGCCATGAGATAGCCGGGAAACGAGCCAGTACAACAGTACTTCTCGAATGGGTATAGACCTAGCCGACTAGATAGCCGAGCAAAGGCAGTATCCTTGCATAGATGGTTCTTTATGATGTGGTTTGTGTGATGAGGATGAGGCTGCGGCCTATGTTGTGAATGATGGAATTAAATCGACATTAATTGAACTTCAATATTGAGGAAACCTTCCCTTACCCCGGGTGCACCAGAACTCCTCTCACTGCTAGAAAATGACGGCTAGAGTGCATGAGGGCTTAAGTTCATGGAGCGGGTACTGCCAAAGTGAGGTTATGGAAAGGCTTTGCCGTGACCGTCTCATGTGTTGGGACGTAGGCTCATGTGTTGGGCTGTCGCGGAGTACGGGTAAAGTGTACATCCACCGCAGTGTGAATGAATCAATCTATTCGAATAGCCGTGCTCGCGGATATCGAGCATCGTGACAAGACTTTCGCTTGGCTAGACTTTAAACTTAAAACTGCTGGGATGGGTTTGCATGATGATTTCATTCATCGGTGGATCAACTTCTCGAGATGCGAGAAGGGTGGATTCCCGTAAAACCATGACGAATCGGAGGCGGGAAGCCATCCTTGGAATCACGATGGATGGTAGACGAACCGTCCCGAATTAATGAACTATGGAACTAAAACTTGACTTGGCTAGTTGTTAGGCTTGTGAAAAGATTTGTGAAAATTGGCTTTATGCAAAAGAGCTCCAGCCATTCCTTGAATAACCCTATCATATGCATCACTTCCGTGTTGGCTTGCCGAGTACGGTTGGTACTCACCCTTGCTATACGCACAAACCTTCAGATGGTGGGAATGAAGAGTTGGAGGATCCTTACGCTTACTACCAGGAGGGCGAAGAAGCAGATGGCGCTTACTAGGTCTTAGCCCCGGTCGTTGCCTGTGGCAACTGACATGCCGCTGCCTCTATTCCGTATCTAATTTCTGCTTTTGCGTTGTATTCGGACCATGAGGTCCTGTGTGGTGAACATTGCCTTCGGGCCTATCGTTGTAATAATTTCGTTGTAAGACTATTCGTGCATGTGCACCTGATTATTCAGTACTGTATTTCGTGGGTACCAACTACTCGATCCAGGGAAATGGTACAAAGAACACGAAAGATTTCCGTTCCAAAAACGGGGGTCCACAGGAAGCCTTCCATTAACTCCCGGCACTATCGATGATAGATCATCAGTGCGTCGTTTTTGCACTCATATTCTCCTGATAATTGGCTGATGATGAGCAACGAGTCTCCCATTATCTCGACCGCGTCAGCTTCCATCTCCCTAAGCAGAATTAGCCCCTTGAGAACGGCTTCATACTCAGCTTGGTTATTCGTAGCATGGGGGTCGATGGCGAAAGCGAACTCGAAGCTTGCCCTCCTGGGTGAGATAGAAACTAAGCCGATACCACAGCCGTTGGTGCACACTGAGCCATCGAAAGTCAAAGTCCAAGGCGTAATTTCCACGGAGCCGATCGAATCGTTTCTATGCTCCACAATGAGATCGGCCAGGGCCTGTCCTTTTACTGCTCTTGGAGCCTGATACCTCAGATCGAATTCGGTCAACGCGAAGATCCACTTTCCGATCCTCCCTTTGAGCACTGGAGCCGATAGCATGTACTTGACTACATCGACTTTGCAAGTTACAGTGCATTCATTGGACAACAGATAGTGCCTTAACTTTGTGCATGAGAAATAGAGGCACAGACATAATTTTTCGACGGGTGAATACCTGGTCTCTGCATCTAGTAGCCGCCGGCTGAGATAGAAAATGGCCCTTTCCTTGCCGTCGACTTCTTGGATCAGAACGGAGCCGATTGACTTGTCGTCGGCGGACAGGTACAGCTTGAATGGCATTCCTTTTTGTGGGGGCATTAGAACTGGAGGGGAACTTAGATAATCTTTTATGTCGTCTAACGCCTTCTGTTGCTCTGCCCCCCATGTGAATGTCTGATCGGCCTTAAGCCGAAGCAATGGTGTGAACGGCTCCATTTTTTCTGAGAGGTTAGCTATGAACCGTCTGATGAAGTTTATCTTTCCAATTAATGACTGGAGTTGTCTTTTATCCTTAGGGGGTTGAATTGTCTTAATGGCATTAACGCTCCTTGGTGTGACTTCAATTCCTCTTTCATGAACGAGGAACCCTAAGAATTGCCCAGCCGACACGCCGAACACACATTTAAGCGGATTCACTTCAATCCGTATTTTCTCGTCCGCTCAAGCACCTGCCTCAGATCTGTAATGTGGCTTTCTGTTTCTCTTGACTTGACGATGACGTCGTCAATGTATATCTCTACTAGCACGCCGATCATGTCGTGGAAGATGTAATTCATCGCTCTTTGATATGTTGCCCCCGCGTTCTTTAAGCCGAACGTCATTACCACCCACTCGTAGAGGCCGATCGCACCGGGGCATCGAAAAGCTGTCTTGTGGACATCCTCCTCGGCCATGAATATCTGGTTGTATCCCGCGTTGCCGTCCATGAAGCTGATGATTTTGTGGCCTGAGGCAGCATCGACAAGCAGGTCGGCTATTTGGCATTGGATATTCGTCCTTTGGGGTCGCCTTGTTTAGGTCTCTGAAGTCGATGCATACCCGAAGTGTGCCGTTCTTCTTCAGTACCGGGACGATATAAGAGACCCATTCGGCGTATCGGCAAGGCCGAATGAATCCTGCATCATATAGCCGAGTGATTTCGGCTTTAATTGCGTCGTACATGTCGGCCTTGAACCTCCTGGGAGGTTGTTTGAATGGCCGATATCCTGCCTTGATTGGCAACTGATGGACCACTATCGATCGGCCAAGACCGGGCATCTCGAAGTATTCCCAAGTGAAACAATCTTTATATTCTTTTAATAAATCAATAAGCTGGGATCTACAATGAGGAGATAAATTTTTACTAATGTACGTCGGCCTTGGCTTATCACCAGAGCCGATGTCGATTTCTTCTAGCTCGTCGGCCGACGTGAAGCCTTGTCCTAACTTGCCATCATCTTCGTCCGCGGTGGCTATGCCGAGCACGCTGGAGCCCTCCACTATGTCTTGTTCAAAGCAGCAGCTGCGGCTCGTCGCTTCCGATGAGCTGTCGGCTGGTACGATCTCGATCTTGTCGCCGTCCCACTGGATGAGACTCTGGTGCATTGTAGAAGGGATGCAGCAGTTAGCGTGGATCCAGTCCCTTCCGAGCAGCAGGCTGTAAGACCCCTTCCCGTCGATGACAAAAAATGTTGTGGGCACAGTTTTGTTGCCGATGCTCAGTTCGACGTTGAGAACGCCTTTGGTCTCCGATGGGTTGCCGCCGAAGTCCTTGAGTACCATGTTGGTTTTTATCAGGTCTTCAGCCCCTTTTCCAAGTTTTCTGAAAGTTGCGTAAGGCTTGAGGTTGACCGCTGCTCCCCCATCGACCAGCATTTTTGAGATCGGCTTGCCGTTAACGAATCGTTTAACGTATAATGGTTTTAGATGCCGATTTTTGGTCCCTTCGGGCTTGTCGAAGATAGCCTGGTCCGGCGAGATTGTTAGTTTTGTCGGGTCCTCTTCGATAGCACCTGCGTCGGCTTCGGGGGCGCTGAACTCGGCCGGCAATACGAAGACCATGTTAACCGATGCGGTAGCTTTACTTTTCCCATTGGCTGCCCTTCTGGCTCGGTCGGCTGGACTTTCCTTGGCTTGTTCTTCGGTGGCCATAGCGTTCTCCTGCTTAGGTACCCACCGTCTCGTATATCATTTGCCCAGCCGACGGCGTTGTTCGTATATCATTTGTCTCACCTCGTCCTCTCTTTCTTCACGCTTGAGCCGTTGAATTCTCCTCTTCTGGGTCTTCGTAAATAGATCGGACGGGCACCATTGGGGGTTGGCCGATCCCCCATCGTCGGCTTCTTCGTCATCGCGATTGTCTCCGTCCTGGTTCTCGTCGATGAAGAAGTCTTGATGGATCGGACCGAGCCGATCGTGGACAGGTCGCCATCTTTGGTTTAGTTGGACGGCTCTGGGGATGAACCGGACTGGGCTTGCAGGCGACGAACTCCCGCGTTCGTCATCGTTATGGTGATCGTTACATGCTGGGCAATCTTCCAGTGTTGGTAGTCTCATGCCGGATTCCCAGCAATGCCTGAAGAAGCCGCAATGCCAATGTGGATCATCATGGCTCGCCATGTTCTGTCGGCTCTGGACTCTTGGCGCGTGCCGGTGAGGTGCTTCATCGTAAATTTCTTCACGCCAAGACCGATATTGATGGTGATATCGGCTTCGTTCGTGGATCGGCTGTTGGCCAGCCGATCTGATGACTGGGTGCACCATGTTAATCTGTGCAGTGTGGTTTCCAGTCTGGTCCTCTCCTTTTTTGGCCTCGATCAACGTATCAGCCAAGCCGTGTGCCATTCTCCTGTCGATCAGCTCGCCCGGGGCCGGCATGGACTGTGTTGACCGAGAACGGATTGCCGTCTACTTTCATGGACCGACTTGAGTCAGCAAACTTTAACTTCCCGGCCTCGATGGCCGACTGAATTTGCTGCCTGAAGACTTTGCAATCGTTCGTGGCGTGAGATGTGGAGTTGTACCACTTGCAGTACTTCTTCTTTTTCAATTCTTCGGCCGACGGGATTACATGATTTTCGGGCAACTGAATCTGTTTCTCCTTGAGCAGTAAATCAAAGATCTTGTCGGCTTTACCGATGTCAAAATCGTATTTTTCTTCTTTAGCCGTCTTCGTAGCCAGCGACGATGGCCTTCGTGTTCTTAGCCCATTCGGCGCCGCCACTTCGTTTCATCGTCGTCGGACCGTAATCTGAATCGACGACGACTTGCGTTATGGTTTTGACGGCCTTCTTGGTTTCTTGGAAACGTTGCTCATGGGCTGTTACCTTCTGCGCCAGGTGGGCTAGACTATCGAAGTCCTGCGTAGAGAATCGTTCCCTGATCGGCGCGATCAAACCATGGAAGGCTAAATCGGCCAGCTGGGCGTCTGATAGTACCAGGCTGTAGCATCGGTTTCTCATTTCTCTGAAGCGTTGGATGTAGTCCTGGACCGATTCATTGTGTTTCTGCCTGACGCCGGTGAGGTCCGACAACTTCATTTCATGGTTGCCGGAATAAAAATAGGCTGTGAAATTGTTTCTCAAGATCGGCCCAACTCGAATTGAGTTGTAAGGCAACGAGGAGAACCAAGTGAAGGCCGATCTGAAAGAGAAAGGGGAAATAGCCGAACTCTCAAGGGGTCGAGCCGATGCTTCACCACCTGTGCCAAGAATCGGGTGACATGCTCATAGGTAGAGACGTTGCCTTGTCCTGAGAATTTGGAGAAGTCCGGGATTTTGTATCGGTTGGGCAGCGGGACCCTTTTGAAATGTTTCGGATAGGGGTACCGATACATATTCCCTGAATCTTTTGGTTTGAGGCCGAACTGATCCCGCATAACGTCTGCGATTAGTTTGGCCCAGGCCCTATTATCTTGCTGTATTGGCTTGTATGGGTCATACGGCATGTGTGCTTGCCGATACATCTGTGGCGGTGTCTGAGGTCGGTAATGGTGATCCTGACGGCCCCCTTGGTACTGGTAGCGATGATCAGCGGGCGGCAGCCGAGGTTCCTTTTGTGGCGTTGGCGGGTCTGGGAACAGCTGTCGGCCCCCAACATTCTGCCGTCTGCCATGATAATTCGGCTCTGGCTGCCGAATATTATGGAACATGTTGTCGAGTTGACCTTGAGGCAATGGCTGTTGTCGGTTTAAAATAGTGACCGCTGGTCTTACGGCCGTCTCGCTTGGACTCAAATGGCCGACTCCTCCTGGTGGGTTGGGTTGCGCTATTTGTGGAAGCGGCCGATCTTGGGTGACTAGTGTCCTGTAACCAGGAAACTGGCCATCCGTGAAGTATGTGGGGCCCCGTTGCAGCTGCTCGGCCACCTTGGCATCAACCACGTGAGAAATCATATTATTGAGGGTGTTGACCAAGATGCTGCTCTGGTTGACCAGCGCGTGATGGACAGCCGAGTCGATCCGATCTTGCAAAGAGTACACGGTTTGGTCATCCTGCACTTGAGTCGGCTCTTCTACTTTCTGTTTGCCTTTCGCATCACTTGATGAGGATGCCTTGGTATCGTTGAGGCTGAACTTGTATTTTTGGTGCACAGTTCCAGACCTTGTTTGGGTGAAGGATTGAAGATAATTATTCTGGAGTTCCTCCACCATCTTCTTATACTCGGCTTGCTGTTCAGCCGATAGTTGATCCATCTTTACAGGTACGACATTGTCCTGTGTGATGCCAGGGATCTTGGAATCGACCATCTTGCCGGCAGAGTCTATTCGTCCGAGTCGAGCCGACAAAGACAGTCCCACTGGGCGTGCCAAGAAGCGTGTTGACGAGAAATCTCTCTCACGCGCTGGCCTGGGAGATCTGCTTGACTCCAGTGCAGGTCCTTCTCAGCTGCCTACAGCGTGTAGAGCGTGTCAGTTGATTTGATCTGACAATCAACAAGAAAGAAAACAAGGGAGTATTCGTTAAGCGTTAGGCCAAGCCCCCGCGAGATTGGCCAAGGAAATCCATGAACGTATATATGTTATTCCAGACCATATTTGGGCCAAGCGACCAGAACGTATCGGCCATACCGAGACGATTATCAGTCGTCCGATCCAAATATATGAATGAATAGCTGGAAGTGGGGGAGAATGCCGAGGAAGGCTTCACATACATGAATGAAGAGAGCGATGTGGAGCATAGAGTTGGGGTTCAAATGATAGAGACGAAGACCATAATAATCAAGAAGCCCCCTAAAGAACTCAGAGGTGGGGAGGCTGAAGCCACAGTAAAAGAAAGAAGTGAAGACGACAAGCTCACCGGTGTTCGGGGTGGGAAACTCCTCACCCGCCGCCGGGCGCCAGCCCACGATCTCCTTGGGAGGAAGCACTCCGTGCTTCACCATCTCCTTGAGGGTGGACTCCCTCACATCCGAAGTGGCCCACTACTCGAAAGGGATTTTCCTCTCATCCGCCATGAATATGGTTTGTGTGGGGAGCAGATCTGGCTAAAAGGATGGGGATTTGAGATGAGAGTCTGAGAAGATGGATGCGGAGGCTAGCTGTGAGCGAAGTGCAGGCTTCTAGATCGGTGGATTAGGCGCGCGCAAGGGCTTAGGGTTCTCCGCTGCAAGCTGATGAATAGTGTTGCGATTGGGAAATTTCTCTGGGAAGACGAAGTGGCGGGGATGACCTCGAGGCTTTGTATAAAGATTTGAGGGTTGCGCTAGGTTTTCTCGTAATTGGGCCGAGCCCATGAGAGATCCGCGGCCCAGCTAAGGTGTGGCCTGACGCGTGTCCTTAGGGACTTAAGTGGATGAACTTAAGCAGATTTGCCTTGGCAATATGCGCGTGTCTGAGTGCCCTGTACCTTTGGAAATCCTTTCGCACCGCGGTTTGCTTAACTTCATGAGAAGTTAGCACGACGCAATTTGAAAGGTGACAAACAGTGAAGCTTTTCATAGCTGCCTTGATGACAGGGACTGTTTGATTTTTAAGCATTTGATTAAATAATTATATCAATGCTATTTTTCCACCTTGGTGAAGATCTTTTTAGATTGAGACCAATATTATGGCAGAAGCTATTTAATATTTTGGTCGTATTTTTTCAGACGACTGAAAAATTTGTTTACCCATGAGGGACGATTAAAATACTTGTTCCGAGATGACTCGGGTAGATCCGCTCGGATAAGCATGAGCTTACCGAGTGCTTTCCACCTATGAGGGTTGATTGAGTTATTTGTTCTGAGATGACTCGGGCAAATTCACTCGGATGAGCACGAGCTTGCCGAGTAATGAGATTTTTTATGATTGCTTTAGCATGAGCTAAACATTTCTATGAGTATGATTCTTTATAGTTCTTGATTGTATGTTTGGTCTGTTTTTGGCTAATCATACAGTCGGGGCTACACCTAATTAGGTACATCAGGAGATGCACCTAGATATTTATTTTTGAGAATTTTTTGGATATTTTCTAGCCCTTCATAGTCTTTGGAGCCACTCGAGAGATTCAGGCAGAGATGATGGAATCACTCGGCGCCAAAAGCACTCGGCCAAAAAGTTGTTTGGCTGTATACTGTCTTGATTTGATGCTGAGTTGTCTCGTCGACTAAAAAGGACTCGGGGGCTACTGTGGAGATTATGGCAATCGGGTATCCACATGGCAAGTTTATCCGACTGGAGGTAGGGATAGATTGCGCCTACCAAATATGTAAACCAAATATGACTTGGGTGTTATGTTGCCGATTGAGATAAGGCAACGACATATAGTCACGGTTTGGTAAGATTGAGGAGACCTACTTAGAGTAAGATAGGGTTTCCGATCTGTAAGCCCGCCTCCCAAGACTATATAAGGGGGGTGAGGGGCGTCCCTTGAGGGATATGATATGATTTCTGAGCTATTAGCTTTCAGCCTTAGATCTTGAGATCAATGTACACTCGGCGGATCAAATCCCCAAAACAGGAGTAGGGTATTACCTCAGGAGAGGGCCTGAACCTGTCTAAATCCTTGTTTTCCACCTAACCCATTGTGCTTGGCAATCTTGACTGCACCCCCAATTTTGTATTGCCGAAACCGAGTTTCGACACTTAGACGCCTAGACTACCCTCAACGGGCAAATAGGTAGCTCCTCTGAATCATCGCTACTTCGGCCTACCAAAATACAAGGCTAGACATCAAGTAACTTAGCTAGCTAAATCCATCCCATAACTAGCACATGTGGATATACGATAAACAGTAGTGGGTGAAACAGAGTTCAGTCCATAATCGACATGGGCGAACACTCTCCCTATCGATGCACAACTAACATCATATGTGCACCACTTGCCGCCAAGTCTAAGATTCATCATTTTCATCATTTAGTTCACAAATATACAGAGGTACACCTCTGTTCATAAATTTAAAAGGAGTTCAAAATATAAAAAGGATTTGATTCGTTACCATTTTACAGTTTAGTACCAGGCATGGTGTTGGTATTTCTTACGTTCACAGATAAATCCGCAAGCGCACAGATATACCGTTGTAGCATTTCATCCAGGGAGTATTCCAAGGGTATCGTTATATATTTTATCCCAAAGGAAGAGTATGATCTTGAAGAGAATACTAAGATGTCATGGATATTCATAAGTTATAGATGAGATACCTTAGTCTAGACAGGGGTGAGATAATTATATGATAAAGGTAGTGTGACACACACAGAAGAGTCCTAGATAAATAATACACTAGTGCTAAGTGGAGAGTAGTAATTAGAGTCAAGTTCCTATAGTTCTTCTAGTTAGAGTACATAGTTTAATTAATTATTCTAGCTATGCCTAAACCCAATTCTATGCTCCTAAGACTACGGGGGTATCGCCGCCCAGTGGCCCGGCCTGCCACCATGAAGCGATCTCTTACCGTTCGCCCTATACCAAATTCAAACGTGGAGGAATACAAAGGACGAACTGGCTGTCACCACTTGCCGCCTACCTCTCACCTATGGGAAGTGGTCATAACCAATGTCTATGAAATGATCTAAGCACCATGCTTATATTACCATAAATACCTCTACTTTTCATGAGCAAGATAAAGACAAACCTACATCCTAATTGCTCAT
The DNA here is from genome assembly GCA_019925245.2 of Oryza australiensis. NCBI lineage: Eukaryota > Viridiplantae > Streptophyta > Magnoliopsida > Poales > Poaceae > Oryza > Oryza australiensis. The sequence goes on from JAIFGZ020000228.1 coordinate 282,754, forward strand.
TGGACCGTGTCCGTGGCAATAGAGTTACTCACCTAAACATAACAAGACTATGAATTAAACTAATAATGGAACTCTTATCTATTAAAGCATAAGAAGTACCACACTCATATGAACTAGAAGATAGTATCTTTATTAAGCTCAAAGTCGTACAAAGGAAGAATAGTACTAAAGACATACCCGAATTTCGAAGGCGACTCGGGAACTGAAAAGAACTCTAAACTACTTTCTAACTCCACTAGCCTATATGACTAAGATAGAGCTTGTAGGATCTTCTTCTTATGGGGTGTGTTGAATGAAGTGAGCTCTTCCCCTTTTATAGCCTCTCTATGACGGTTTCTAGTCGGTTTCCAACCGCCATAGGCTTGTAACCGTAATCGGGGAGATCCTAGGAGCCGCCATGTGGAAGATCAAGTCGGCTGGGCACCGACTTGGTTCGGCCAAACCAGGGTTCGGCCGAACCCTGGTCTTGCCCAACCGACCTCAACTTTCTTCCATCACTTCCATGTGGGTCCTTAAGGCGGTTCTCTGTGGTTTGGTCCCACCCTAAGTCGGTTTCACCTGACTTGTGGGCCCTTCGATCTGTGGGAATCTGACGTGGCGATCGCTGATTGATTAGAGCTGTGTTTCTTCGCCACGCGAGCTCGACTTTGCTTCAATTAAGTGATAAATGTTCCTGCTAGCATCTAAAGTCCAAGGACATGTGAAACTTTATTAATTCTAAACCTAAATGCCAGTAGCGGACACTATTTCCCTTTTATTTCTGAGGTCTGTGACAGTCAGAATCGTGACTTAACGACCGTCAACAAACTCCCCAAGGTTATCCTTTGCTCGTCCCTGAGCAAAGTCAAGACTTAGGCTCGGTCGATCAGGAGTTGGTACCATGTTCTATTTCTCTAAAGTACCAGCCTACAACCAAGTATCTACCTAGAATTGAATAAGATGGCAATGGTAATCTCACCCATATTACCTTAGTCCTCATGGGAGCTTTGGCTTCACTTTGTCTTGGGCGGTTGAGAAACAGAACATTAGATGAGAGTGCTATTTCTCTTACTCCTTGTTCTACTTCTGTGGAGATTTTTCAAAGTTTTTGAAAAGCAAAAGAGAGAGTTCCTCGAATGATACTCTCGTATCACTCAAATGTGTATAGTTCCTTACCAAGGCATTGTACCTTCTTTCCACCTACTTCTACTAAGCTTATGTGGATCTCAAGGTAGAGGAAAATCATGAGGCATACTTGCATCAATTATTTTGTAAAGTAAAAAAACAGATCCTAATAGAACTCTAATCATACAACCAGGACCAAGCTTGTGCATATTTATTTGGTGGAAATATAGATGGTAGAAAGGAAAATGAATGACTCTTTTTGTATGGTCATCCTCCCTCTCTTATTTTATTTGGAGATCATGGTCATGAGCACACTCCTTTTTTTGTCATCATGCTCAAGATGAATTGTTTCTCCTTTTGTAAGCATCATGAAAATTTTCAAATATTTTTTCCGTGCACTCTTTTTTCTTGGCTCATGATTCTCTTGGCAAGGATATGAGGATAGAAGGCCATAATGATTTTTGGAGTCTTTATTTGGTGGATGCGAACTTCCGGGATACAAGTCGGTATATGGAATATTTTTTGTGGCTAAACCTCTAGTGTAGAGGGAGAGCATTTTTTATGGTGGATATGCACAAGACTTTAGACCACAAAAGCATGAAAATATTCTAACAAGGGTCTAACTACTTGACCAAACTCAAATTGATAACAAGCAACATATGTAGGGGATAATTCATTTATGATCGACATATGGCTCTGGTAGGAATGTATCACCATTTGAGGAACTCAACCATTTTTAGATTTTTGAAAATAAAATTCTACGGACTTTGGTTTCACTTGAAATATGATCATAGTTACTCTACTCTTACCATCTCATATTTCACAACAACCTAGACTCAAATCATGCACTTGCTACCCACAAATTTTCAAGTTCATGGTGTCATACCTAAGCCAACAAACTCAAAACTTGGAGAATGCTAAGTTGTAAACTAGGCACAGGAGAGAATTAAAACAGAGCAACTATTCATCATATCCAAAGATGAGGAATTAGCACTCCTACCAAGCATGTCTACATTATTATATTTTTGGCATTTTTAATTTTTAGATTTTTTAAAGATGCAATGGAAAGAAAGAAATAAAACAAAGGGATACGGGGTACCTGATGTGAGGGTCCTCCCCCAAGCTTGTCCTTTTACTTACGGACTGCGATAGGGATTAAACCCTTACGACCGAAAGTACGCCAACATATCAGACTGGCTTTGCTGCATATTGGAGTTGATTTCCCAGAGCTGATCAACGGTCTGCTGCTGCCACTGATATGCTTGGTCTTGCCACTGCTGGGTCCCTTGAACATACTGATGAAGCTGATGAAGTTGACCTTGCATCACTGTAGTCCTCATGTCCAATGTTCCCAGTCGTTCGGTGATTTCCGCGTATTCTTGGCTACGAAAACCTCGTGCCGAGAACGAACGTGGAACACTGTACGATGGAGGCAAACCACTAGAGCTTGACAACTTCGTGGCTTGTTCATGGTGCCAGCCAGGTCCATGTGCCCATTGAGCACTGTTAGCTGATTGCCATGAAGAGCCTCCCGCCTCATAATATTTCTGAGGCTGGTCCCAACCGGATGCATCCCCAGTTGGAACCCACCCCGGCTCCTGCACTTGTTGCGGTGACGGTTGCGGTTCTTCCTTCATAGCAGCTCTTCTAGACCTGCTCCTTGTGATCCTGCCTGAAATACTACTCCTGTAGGTAATCTCTCTTGGATGGAGAGCAATGGTTAGCGCCTGACACTTATACAAATGATATTTTGGGTTAGGAAGCGGAACTTCATTTGTATATCCGGGGAAGAAGAAAATAAGGGATCCATCGGGCCCATGGTTCAAAGTGTGGCCCTTCAATAAATACTCTGCATCTATAAGTTCACGGGGCTCGGTGATGTACAAGAGTTGCACATTCCCCAAAGCTCCGACGTGACGAGCAATGCGAGTAATTAATGAAGTGCATTCTATAGGCCCCTTCATCTTAAATTGTTCTAACCATTGTTTAACCATTGCTTTAACAGGAGAGATTTTAATCTTTTTCACCATGGCATAAAGAATCATCAACTCATCTACTCTAACAGGTTGGACATCTTCTCTAGGAAAAACGATAAATGCTAACCATTTATGCATCAGTCTTAGAGTAGGATTATGAATGTCATTAGCTCTTGGTTTAGTACAAAAGGATTCTCCTGATTTACTTTGCCAAAAACTATGTTTATCAAAGTTTGACAATTTTGATTCCCACTCAACAGAACACTGATGAGCAAAACCAAGCAAGAGGCTAAATTCTTTCCATGTATAGTAATATTCCCTCCCGAATAATCAGAAAGAAATACCACCTTCAATTTCTTTCAAAGTTCATAGAAATTGGATGGTCAGAAGGCGTGAACCTTCTTCCTCCACATGAGCAAAATTTTGCCATCCTATTGATTGCCAAACAAGATAAAATTCAGAGTCGATACCTGTCTTACTGAGCATTTCCGGATCATACGCTTGTGTAGGAGCGAATATCCGGTCCTTGAGAAGGACGTATGCCTGTCTCTCTCGCTCGTCTTTCAAATTGAGCTCAGTGTCATGGATGAGAGAGGAAGCATGATGACTTCCTTCTCCTCTTGAGGGAGCGGCTTGCGGAACATCTTGCATTGCCGGGATATGCACATGATCGGGGGACGGAGCAGAGCTTGAACGGCCCGAGCTCGATCCCGATCCCTTACGCATCACGCCGAACAACCGCTTGACACTTTTTTCATCCTGCAGTTGAAAAGAACAAGGCACACAAGAACACTCAGGATAGGTTAAGTGTTAGCACAATGTTAAGTTAGCCGTCCGAAGTCAGTCGTTCTTGTGGAGCTTGGTCGTCACCACAAATCGTTCTTGCGTGACAACACCCACGAAGGAAACTCCAAAATGCAAGCAAAAACTTAGGGAAATATTTTTGATGAACTTAGGAAGAACACATTGAAAGAACTCTAGAGAGGAGAAGGGAACTTGAGGGCACACTATGGCAGCTCAAGTTGGTGCAAGGAGATGAACCTCCATACCTTCCCTTTTATAGAGGGATGACACCCTTGGTTCGGCCAAACCAAGAAGTGCTCCATTCTCCTCCAAACTTTGGATTCCTTATCTCCACATCATCACCCACTACTCCTAAAAGTTTGAGCACCATTGGCCTTGTCAATGGTTTAGCCGAACCAATTTAGTGGGGCTTGGCCCCCACCCAAGGATCCAATGCTTGCTCAAGTTATTCTATTCAGCCTAGTGCATGTTTGATGAGGGGAATCTAGGGCTAAAGTTTTGCCATGATAAACACAAGAATTCTTCAATATGAAAACCCTAATTTGAAATTTTTAATTTTTCTAAGCATGAGAGGAAAAAGTAAACATGCCATGCTTGATTATGCAAGAATCAAAATTTAGGGAAGTAAATATGCTTTTGGGAAATTAAATATGGGATACATACCGATTTTACTGTTGGCCAAGGCTCCTTGTTTAAAGTCGACTAGCCGGACTTTCTTCGCTTGTTTAAGCTTGTGCATCGCCCTGTCTCGGAGAAGCGGACGCAGATGACTTTACTTGCCACACCTTCTTGATCTTCTTTTGTTCGTCCGGTGTGGTAGAAGGAATGCTGGACTTTGGTGATGGCTTAAATGACACCACCCGCTTTCTTTCTTGATTCTCCTTGGAGACGGTGACTCCTTCTCCATGAAGTCTTTCATGAATTTGATTAGACTATCCATCTTTGGGGGCTTAATTTTGACCTCCTTAATGTTCTTGGTATTGGGTCCGTACTTGATCTTAACCATAGAACATTGCTCCACTCTTGGCTGGAAGTTGAATTTCTCCTCCTTCCCATTAATGTGGAGTCAGATTTCTCCGGCTCCAACATCAATGCGGGCATCGGCGGTGCTGAGGAACGGACGCCCAAGAATGAGCGGCGTCCTCTTGTTGACATCCATGTCGAGCACCACGAAATCCATGGGAATGAAACATCCCCGGATTTTCACTAGTATGTCTTCTACGATTCCCGCCGGATAGCGGACTGACGAATCAGCCAGTTGCAGTCACATTGGAGTTGATGCCAGTGTGGTGTAGTTCAGCCGGTCAAAGACCTCCTTGGGCATGATGCTAACGCTAGCTCCAAGGTCGCACAAGGCATGGTCGAATTGTTGTGTCCCGATCAAACTGGTGATCGTGGGACACCCCGAATCCTTCTTCTTCTTAGGAAGCTGGTTGAGTATAGCAGCGCTACACTCTTCCGTCAGTTTGATAACGTTCGCGGTAGGAATCGGCCTCTTGTTGTTGAGGATGTCTTTGAGGTAGCGAGCGTACGTAGGTACTTGCATCGCTTCCATCAAAGGAACATTGATATGAATTATCTGGATGACCTCAACAAAATGAGCGAACTGCTCGTCCACGGTTGGCTTCCTGTTGTGATGAGGGAACAACAATAATGTGATATCATGGAATTCCTCCGGTGTCGGTGTTCCCTCATGAACTTGGTTCTGAATATTGGACAGCTCACCCTCTGTCTCCTTTGCCTTCCCTGCATTGTTAGGATATGGCGGATCACGAGTGGTTTTACCCCCTCGTGTGGTCACCACACTAACATTTTCAAGAGAAGCCTCGGGTTGCCCCGGGATCTTCCTTGCCTGAGATGAAGGGATAGCAGCAGCCAACTGAGTTAAGTGAGTTTCTAGCATTTTGTTAAAGCTCAGCTAGTTCTTAATAGTAGAAGAAAAGCCTTCCATTTTAGCGTTGATACTTTCCAAGGATTTGTCATTGGCTGCTAGTTTCCTAGAAATGTTCTCATTAATTTTAGCTTGGCCTAAGACAAGATCTTTCAAGGAGGGTTGATTAGGATTGAAAGCATGAGCAGAATTGTTACCTCCTTGATAGTATGGGCGTTGCTGATTCCACCCTTGACGTCCTTGAGGACGGTAGTCGTTGCTGTTCAGGTAACAGACATCCGCGCTGGTCTCGAGGCAGTTATTTCCCGAATGGCCAGTGTTGCCGCACGTCTCGCATGTCATGCGAGCGTCCACTGCCTGGACTCCTTCAGCCTTGTCCTCGAACTTCTTTAGTAAGAGGTCTAATTTGGTGGCTAGCATATCCGTCTCCTTGACGGTATGCATACCACGCTTTTTGGACTGGAGACGATCGTCGCTCGATCCTAGATTAGAGACCATCTTCTCAATTAAGGCGGTCACACTCCCGACCATTAACGAGAAGAAAGCTCCTCCAGCAGTAGCATCAATATGATCACGGGCTGCCGAAGTCAGCCCGTTGTAGAAGTTCTGAATGAGAAGCCAATCATCCATGCCATGGTGAGGGCATGCCAGGATGTACTCCTAAAACCTCTCCCATGCCTCTTGGATCGACTCATCTGATGCTTATTGAAAACTCAAAATCTTTCCACGAAGAGCATTGGTTTTGCCCATTGGGAAAAACTTTGCAAGGAACGCATTAGAACACTTGTCCCATGTGTCTACAACACTTCGGTTCGCGTAGAACCATTGCTTCGTTCTCCCGATGAGGGAGAACAGAAATAGTCAGAGTCAGAAGGCACCTTGTGTGACTGCCTTGATGGTGAAAGTGTTGCAGATCTCCAGGAAAGTTTGGAGATGAGCGTTGGCATCCTCGTTGGCCTTCCCACAGAAGGGATTGGCCTGCACCATGGTTATAAGACCCGTCTTAATCTCAAAGTTGGCCTTCCCAGTGTTGATTGGTGGTCCAATACGAACATTCTCAGCTGAGGGTGCCGAGAAATCACGGAGAGTCTTTGATCCCAATGATGCCATGACCTTTGGTTTAACTGCTGAGAGGAAAATTTGAGGAGGGACGACAGGAGGTCGAACTCTTCTCACAAGGGCCTCTGGATTTGGATTGTAATTATCCAGCAAGTCGAAATTGGTCATCCACTATCCTGTTTTCACATAAAAGAGAAAACAGACAAAGAAAAGTCTGCTAGAGTAAAGGTAAGACAAATATAACTATATGGATATCCAAGCACTTATTATTTCTTCCTAGACCATTGTCTTCCCTGGCAGTGGCGCCAGAAATGCTTGTTGGTATTTCTTACGTTCATAGATAAGTCCGCAAGCGCATGGGTATACCGTTGTAGCATTTCACCAAGAGAGTATTCCAAGGGTATCGTTATTTATTTTATCCCAAAGGAAGACTATGGTCTTGAAGAGAATACTGAGATGCCATGGATATTCATAAGCTATAAATGAGATATCTTAGTCTAGACAGGGGTAAGATAATTATATGATAAAGTTAGTGTGACACACACAGAAGAGTCCTAGATAAATAATATACTAGTGCTAAGTGGAGAGTAGTAATTAGAGTCAAGTTCCTATAGTTCTTCTAGTTAGAGTACATAATTTAATTAATTATTCTAGCTATGCCTAAACCCAGTTCTATGCTCCTAGGACTATAGGGGTCCCGCCGCCCGGTGGCCCGGCCTGCCACCATGAAGTGATCTCTTACCGTTCTTGTGGACCCCCGTTTTTGAGGACGGGAATCATTCGTGTTCATAGTACCATTTCCCTGGATCGAGTAGTTTGGTACTCACGATTACAGTACTAAATTATCAGGTGCAAAGTGCACGAATGGTCTTACATCAAAAGTGTTACAATAATAGGCCCGAAGGCAATATCCAATACATAGGACCTACTGGTCCAAATACAACCAAAAACAGAAATCAGATAAGATAACAGACGGAAGACAGCGGCATATCGATCGCCTACAGGCAATGACTGGGGACTAAGACCTATTGCGCTCCAATATCTTCATTCATCCTGGTAGTAGGCATACGGGTCCCCCAGGTCTTCCATGCCTACATGTCGACCCCCGTTTTTGAGGATGGGAATCATTCGTGTTCATAGTACCATATCCCTGGATCGAGTAGTTTGGTACCCACGAATACAGTTCTGAATTACCAGGTGCAAAGTGCACGAATAGTCTTACATCGAAATTATTACAATAATAGGCCCGAAGGCAATATCCAATACATATAGGACCTGTTGGTCCGGATACAACCAAAAGCAGAATTTAGATAAGATAGCAGTCGAAAGGCAGCGGCATGTCGATTGCCACATGCAACGACCGGGGACTAAGACCTAGTAGACGCCTTCTCCTCCATCGCCCACCTGGTAGTAAGCATAGGGGTCCTCCAGTTCTTCGTTTCCTCCATCTGAAGGTTTGTGGGTATAGCAAGGGTGAGTACCCAACGTACTCAGCAAGCCGACACGGAATGATGCACATGATAGGGTCATTCAAAGGATGGCTATGGTTCATTTGCACAAAGCCAATTTTCACAAATCATTTCTCAAACCTAATATCTAGCCAAGTCAAGTTTTAGTTTCAGAGTATGTTAAAACGGCGATAGTTCTGTCTACCATCCATCATGATTTCCAAGGATGGCTTCCCGCCTCCGATTCGTCATGGTTTTCTGGGGAGTCTACCAGCACACAAAATCATTATGCAATCCCATCCCATCATTTTAAAATTTATGAGTCTAGCCACGGGAGAAACTTGTCACGTTGCTCATTAACCGCGAGCACGGCTATTCGAACAGATTGATTTACTCACACTGCAGTGGATGTACACTTTACCCGTACTCCACAACTACTCATTGAATGAGATTTCATCCCTTCAATATGGGATGGTCACAGCAAAGCCTTTCGATAACTTCGCTTTGGCAGTACCCGCTCCATGAACTTAAATCCTCTTGCACTCTAGCCATTCTTTCCTAGCAGTGAGAGGAGTTCTGACGCTCCCGGGGTAAGGGAAAAACTTTCACAACATTCTCATTATTACTCAACACTTAGGCCGTAGCCTTATCTCAATAACTAGAACCACCTCTTCACTCAAGAACCACTATGCAGGGATACTGCCTCCGCTCGGCTATCTACTCCGCTAGGTCTATACCCATTCGAGAAGTACGATTGTACTGGCTCGTTCCAGGTTATAAGTCTCATGGCTCGGTCCTCAATTGACCAGGGACGGTTCTTGCCTTTACCGGAATCCACCCAAATCCATCCATCCGCCCCAGTCCAAAACATTGGTTTTGTACCTTTTGTTTTCCACCAAAACTTTTTTCATCATGATCAAGGCAATGTGGCGCTCATGTCTCCACATGCCGTATTCCAACTACATTCCCAAAGATAGTTGCCCAAGCACGAAGCTTCTTTGTAAAATCATGAGTATGCACGAATCTAATATAAGCAGGGCTAAGCATTTTACCGAAGTTATCCTACGGTTATATCACATCGAAGGTTACAAAGAATAATTCTAATGGTAATCAACATCAAGGTAGGGTATATCAAGCATAGGTATTCATTTGTGTATAGCATGCAAATTTATAATTTAAATCAATATCATTTCGCAAAGTAGGATCAATATGTTCAAAGGGAAGTGTTGACTTGCCTTGCTCGCACACTTGTTGGCCGGGGTCTTCAACGTAGTCAGTGCCTGCTTCCTCGGTTGCTATCCGTACGTGCGAAAAAGCAATTGAATTCGATCAGAATTCAATAAAATACCAGGAGATCGAAAAGAACCATAAAAACGACTCCAAATGTTTAGCCTAAAATTCTACTTGAGTTCGGACGAGAGTTTTGGGATAAAATCCAACTTAAAAAGCGAGTTTGGGATTTTAGGGTTTTCGCAAAATGTCGATCCAATTTGATTAAGGGAATCCTTTTTGAAAAGCGCTTGATCAAAAGAATTAGTGCTCGAGGTTTTGGAGGTCCAAGCACCAAAATATTATATTTTTAATGGTGGAAAGAAAATAGATAAACTCCGGATTAAAACGACGTGAAAACAAAATCCCGAAAATTGGATTTTGATTTTCGAATTTACTGAGAAAATACACGAGAAAACAATATGTTTTGCCCACATATTTTCACAAATATTTTCTAAATATTTTTCCTAATTTTCCTGAATTTTTCCATATTTTTTCCATTTTTTCTTTTTCCTTTTTCTTTTCTTTTTCTTCTCTTTTTCCTCTTATTCCTTTCCTTCCTCTCTGTTCGACCGCGCGCTCCCTCCCTTCCTCTCTGTTTCCGACCGACGGCCGGTGCTAGTGCGAGGGCAGCGGCCCGTGGACTTGGCGGCGACGGCGACGGTGCGGGCGCAGCGGAGCTCCGGCGCACGGCGGCGCGGCTTGCGGCGGCTTGCGGCGCACGGCGGCGGGCCGGCAAGGGAGTGGAGGAAGGTGGCGGCGAGGTGGGGAAACGGGGAGGGCTTGGCCCTTTTATAGCCACGGCGAGAGGGGAAAGAGGGGAAGGGGGCGCGCGGCGGTGGTACGGCAGAAGGCACGTGGCGGCACGGCGAACGTGGGCGTGCGCGCGAGGACGGCGGGGTCCGGCGCGGGGCGATGAGTGGCGCGGCGTGGGGCGGGGTCCAGGCGCGAAGCCGAGGCGCGGGCGCAGTGCGGCGGTGGGGACTGGGCACGGGCGTGGCGCGTGGCGTGCGTGGGCGCGGGGGCCGATACGGGCGGGCGACGCGCGGCGCGGCCGGGGCGCGGTACGGCGTCGAGCACGTGACGCATGATGAACAGTGCGCTTTCCTAATTTTCCCGATTTTCAGCTTTATTTTCCTAAATCTTTTTCCTTTAACTTTAAAAATTCAAAATAAAATCTAATATTCCCAAAATTAGTTTAAAAATATATTTTCAAACTTTTCCCTCATTTTATTATTTAAAAAAATATATTTCACACATTTAATTTAATCCTTTTTCCGTAAATTCTAGAAAATATAATTTTGATTCGAATAATTTCTAGACTTCATGTATATCTTTTAAAATATTTTATCACTCATTTTATTCAATAATTAATATTACACAACCACTAAAATAATGGTTTGTTCCCAAATATATATTTTTATAAATCCATAACCCTTTTTCTATTTTATATTAAAATTCCCAACTCCAAACTCCAAAATTTTTCTCCCCAGCGAAAATTCAAATCGTTTGGTTTTTCTCAAACATCGAGAGGAATCGCTCACATATAAATTTATGCAACCAAGCTGGCAAATAAGAAGCAACAAACACGATCAAGAAGCAACAAGCAAAAAGTTTTTTTAAGTTCTGATTTTTAATTCCCGGTTTTAAATTCTCTGATTTTCAGGGCGTTACACTACATCTGTAGGTTTGTGCGTATAGCAAGGGTGAGTACCCGACGTACTTAGCAAGCCAACACGGAATGATGCACATGATAGGGTCATTCAAAGGGTGGCTGTGGTTTATTTGCACAAAGCCAATTTTCGCAAATCATTTCACAAACCTAACATCTAGCTAGTCAAGTTTTAGTTTCAGAGTATATTAAATTGGTGACGGTTCTGTCTGCCATCCATCGTGATACAAAGGATGGTTTCCCGTCTCCGGATCGTCATGGTTTTTCGGGGGAGTCTATCCCTTCTCGCAGGTCGAGAAATTGAGTCCACCAGCTCACAAAATCATTATGCATACCAACCCATCATTTTAAATTTTATGAGTCTAGCCACGGGAGAAACTTGTCCCGTCGCTCATTAACCACGAGCATGGCTATTCGAATAGATTGATTTACTCACACTGCAGTGGATGTACACTTTACCCGTACTCCACAACTAATCATTGAATATTTCCAAATTCATATTTCCGAGAAAACTATATACTTTTGCCCAAATATTTTCCCAAATATTTCCCAAAAGTTTTTCCTAATTTTTTTCTAAATTTTCCCTAAATTTTTCCCTATTTTTCTCTTTTTCTTTTTCTTTCCTCTTTTCTTTTCTTTCTTTTTTTCTTCTTTCTCTCTTTTTTCCCTCCCTTGCTTCCTTCTTCTCCTCCCCTTCCTCTGTTCTCCTCCTTCCTCCTCTCTGCTCCAGCGCCGGCGATGGCGCGCACGGCGAAGGTGGCCAAAACTCGGGAACCTAACCAGATCTACCCCATCTAGGAATTACTAGCACTCCGTTTTGGGGCTTGGTCGGGCCGGGGAGGGAGCAGGGGGAGCTGGCGACGACGGCCTAATTGCGGCGGCGACGGCGCTCGTCGCCGGCACGCTTCCGCCAAAGCCCGAGCGAGTCAAGGGTCTAGAAAGCATCTAGGGGCTAAGGGCAAGCTTCCCATGCGGCTGGTTTGCTTTGGGAGGGTCTGGATTAGCTCGGCACCGTGCGCGGCGATGGCCGAACAGGGGGCTTGGCAGGGCTCGTCACCGGCGAACTCCGATGGGTTTTTGGCTCGGGAAAGCTAGGGGAAATAAAGTGTAGAGCACGGATTGTGAAAGTACCTTCAATTCGAGAAAAAATCGACCGAGGACAACGAATTTTGGATTTTTGCTTCGGGCGGCCGACGCTAGGGTTCTTCGGCTCCTCGTCGGATTCCTTCAAAATTCGAGCGATGTGGTGGGGAGATTTGGGGGAAACTTGGGGAAAAGCTAGAGAGAGTGATGAGGAAGATATTTTGCATAGGAAGTTTGATCTGTCATGGCCTTTTATAGGCGTTCCATGTCGATTTTGGTTCGGGCGAGGCCGGCGGCCATGGCGCGCGTGCGTGGGGGAAACACGGCGATGTGCGGCGAGCGTCGAAGAGGGCTGGTGTGAGGAGCGACGCATGGCGGCGCTCGGGGGGCCGGGCGCGGCGAGAGACGCGTGGGCACGAGGGCGGCGGGGCGGCGGGACGCGGCGCGTGGCGGTGCTCGGGCGGGGTCCGGCGCGGCGCGGCGCGGGCGCGGCGTGGCGACGCACGGCGCATCGTGGAACAGTGCGAGCGATGCGACGGTGCGGTGCACGGCGCGGCATGGGCATGGTACGGTGGTGTGGGGCGCGGCGCTGCCGGTGCGGCGCGCGGCGTCCGGTGGCGAGGCGGTCCGGGGTCCTGGTACGGCGTCGAGCAGGTTGGCGCGAATTTTTCCCGATTTAATTTCCTATTTTCCCATTTCTTTTTCCTTTCACCTCTAAAATTTTAAATAAAATCTAGCACACCCAAAATTAAGTTGTAAAATATGTTTTCCCCTTTTTCACCCACTTTTTATTATTTATATATATACATATATATATATATCCATATGTATATTTTGTATGTATATATATATATATATTCACATGTATATTTTCCTTCTTAATTATATTTTGAAATTCTTGGCATTTTATCCTAATATTTTAATATTGTTCCCTAAAGCAAGTTTTATTAGATCATAGCTCTCCCTAATTTATTTTTCTTAGAATCTTATTTTAATTATTTCATTCTTGCAACTTATCTTTTCCTTTTTAGGGTTTTGAAACTGATCTCAACCTTATCCTTTTCAAAACAATTATTTATTTATTTTAACTTGGCATCAAAGACTCGCGAATAAAAGGATATTAAATACGACAAGATGCAATCAATCAAAAAAATTTTGTAAGTTCCGATCTTTATGTTTCGATTTCTAAAACTCTCGATTTTCAAGGTGTTACAGTTCTCCCTACACCAAATCCAAACGTGGAGGAATACAAAGGACAGACATGGTTGTCACCACCTGCCGCCAACCTCTCACCTATGGGAAGTGGTCATAATCAATCTCTATGAAATAATCTAAGAACCATGCTTACATTACCATAAATACCTCTACCTTTCATGAGCAAGATAAAGACAAACCTACATCCTAATTGCTCATTGGACCGTGTCCGTGGTAATAGAGTTACTCGCCTAAACATAACAAGACTATGTATTAAACTAATAATGAAACTCTTATCTATTAAAGCATAAGAAGTACCACACTCATATGAACTAGAAGATAGTATCTTTATTAAGCTCAAAGTCGTACAAAGGAAGAAGAGTACTAAAGAGTTACCCGAATTTCGAAGGCGACTCGAGAACCGAAAAGAATTCTAAACTACTTCCTAACTCCACTAGCCTATATGACTAAGATAGAACTTGTAGGATCTTCTTCTTGTGGCGTGTGTTGAATGAAGTGAGCTCTTCCCCTTTTATATCCTCTCTATGACAGTTTCTAGTCGGTTTCCAACCACCATAGGCTTGTAACCGTAATTGGGGAGATCCTAGGAGCCGCCATGTGGAAGATCAAGTCGGTTGGGCACCGACTTGGTTCGGCCGAACCCTGGTCTTGCCCAACCGACCTCAACTTTCTTCCATCACTTCCATGTGGGTCCTTAATGCGGTTCCTGGTGGTTTGGTCCCATCCTAAGTCGGTTTCACCTGACTTGTGGGCCCTCCGATCCGCGGGAATCCGACGTGGCGATCGCTAATTGATTGGAGTTGTGTTTCTTCACCACGCGAGCTCGAGTTTGCTTCAATTAAGTGATGAATGTTCCTGCAAGCATCTAAAGTCCAAGGACATGTGGAACTTTGTTAATTCTAAACCTAAATGCCAGTAGAAGAGGCTATTTTCCTTTTATTTCCGAGGTCTGTGACAGTCAGAATCGTGACTTAACGACCATCAACACATTGCTAAACATACGACATACGTAGAGCATAATTAAACACATTAAAGTACCACCAATACACTCCAATAAACCTATGGTTACAACCTGTAAGTAGTGAATTTAATCAAGGGTGATCAAATAGATTATATCTACCATTTTATCAACAAAGTATTTTTTCTATCAAATAGTGCATGCAAGTTATAAACAAAACATTTGCCCATAAAACATAGGATTCAATGTGTTCAAAGTAAAAGAGCACTTGCCTTAGTTAGAATCTTCACTATCGTCAGCAATAGCCTAATCTCCTTACCCAAATCTGATTCGATCACAATACGAAATAACAATAACCAAATAACTAAAAATCACACAAAAATCCAAAATGGTTCTAACCTTCATGAATTTATTACAGTGATTAGGTACTGATTAAACATGACTTATGGCGAAATAATTTCTATTTTATTTCTTAGCATTTATGAGTTTTGAATTTTGTAAGTTCTATGTTAGTTATACGCTATTTACATTAAACTCAACTCTAAGAGTAGTTAATATCTAAGTTCTATGAAGATTTATGTTACAAAAGAAGGTATTTTTAGAGCTAGCATGGATTTACTATGAAAGTTTTAAGATTTAAGTTACATAGAGTCAACTATATGTTATATGGAATTTTAAAGGTGTTTTCTACACATAATGTGTTAAACTTTATTTTTAAGAAAATAAGTGAATAACTTTCTTAGTTCAACAAATCTGAGTTCAATTTTTAGTGCGTGTATGAATTTACTACATATTTACAAGTCATTTACATAATAAGTTAATAATTTGCTACACACAAATTTTAGAAATATTTTCAAGTACTGTATGCTTCATATTTTAATTCACAGTAATTTATGAGTTTAAAAAAACCAGAAACACTTTAATTGAAGTTATAACTAATCCCATATGAATTTTGGAAGGATTTAAGCTAATTATGAACATGTGATATACATGTTATATAAATTTGAAGGTATGTGATATACTAATTGTTCTAGATTCTAATTTACAGAAATAAAGTCCATAATTTTGTAATCCTAACAAATTTTAGTTCACATTATTTGGACTTAAGATGAATTTCCTATGTATTTTAGGAATTGAAATACATATGGTGGAATTTATATCTATTCAAAATTTTGGAGTTATTTTTCCTATACATAAAGTGTCATATTTTATTTTATATAAGTTTATAGAATACTTTTATGAATCTAGTAAAATTTGATTCACCCGAAAATGAGTTAATATGAATTTTCTATTGATTTTACAACTTTGCATAATTTTGAGTTGAACACAAATTACCTTAACTTATTTCCTTTTATTTTCCCAGATTTTAAATTATATGGCCCACAGGTCAGTGACAGCAGTTTTGTAGAAACACCCTGGCTAAAATGGAAATTAACCTGTAGTCCTTAGACACGTGGTAAAAGAAACTTTATTAAGAGTACCTTAGTGAACTAAGCTATTTATAAACAAGTCTTTGGATTCACGTCATACTTACCTATTTTTACAGATTAGTCCTTTCATGTTTTAAACTTATACTAATCAAATCCGTAGCGCTTAATTTAACTGGGCCCACATGTCAATGCCACAACTCAAGAGAGAGAGCAGAAGCTGCAGCTACCGATGACGCTCTCATCGGTGCCGGCGGCGAACGGTGGTGTTTCAAGCGGCACAGCCAAAAGCGAAAACATAAAGCAGGAGAAGGCGAAACAATTGGTAGTCGAATCATCCAATGAGGTGGTCGGAGTTGATGGTAATGACGGCTTAGGCGGTGGGCTTCCTCGGCATGCAAATGTATGCCGAGCTCCGGCTCAAATCGAACCAAGAGGCACTATGCATACATGTTCTATAGGTTCCTTGATGCTCACCAAGGTGCATGCAAGGCTCGACGACGTCTGAACGTCGACGACGATTACTGGAACAGCTCGGCAGCAGCGGCGATTCCACGTGAACAGCGACAACGCGCAACGACCAACGAGCTTGCAAGAAAACACATGTAAGGGGTTAGTGGGGCCTCCAGGAAGCTATAGGTGCGGTGAATCAAACAACGACTCACCGAGGTGGCGGAAATCAGAAAAGGGACTGGCCAGGGGCAGATCTAGGGCCCGGGCTGCTACTTGGGGCGAGCGCATGTAGCTTCTTTAATGTATGTGGTGTTTAGTCTAAAAATTATGATCTCAATTAGAGAGAAAGAGGTCCAGGAAGCAAGATAAGACTGCTTTGGGCTTGAATGAGCAGTTCAACCCGGGGCACATCCCCATCCTAGATCCGCCACCGGGAGTGGTGGCCGGAGCGGAGAAAGCTGATGTTGATCTCACAATTGGGAGCTTTTCGGCTTGGTATGCTAGGGTCACGTGAAGGGTTACGCGGAAGCTACGCTAGCCGAAAACAAAAAATTTCTACCGCGCAAACCAGGAACACTTGCAAGTAAGGGCCGATAGATCGTTACCGATTGGAGTGTGCAGCGGAAATAGCCAATCAGGGCTATCCGATCTGGAACTGTGTAGCCGATTCCCGCAAGCCGACAGCCGATTCCCGGGGACAGCCGATTCGCCAATCAGCCGATCGCTCCGATTGCAGCCGATCCGAAGCCGATCAACAGCGCGCAACGTAGCAGCGCCTCTACCGGTATCCACACGTCCGGGGACAAAACGCCGTACACCCGTGTGCCAGCATGCGATGCAAGGCTAGGGTTTGGCTCGAAAGTGGGGAGGGTTTCCGTGGAGATTGATCTCGGCGACTTTTGTTGCGGATTCGGTTCAACGCGATACCGAAACTCTCCACCCCTCGCCCCTTTATATAGAGTTGGTCGACTGGGACTAGTGGCCGATCAGGACTCTATTTTGAATCGGATCTCATCCGTATCTCATAGAGTTGGCTGCCCACACGTCGTAAGCCCATAGGACTCTATCCGATCGGATCCCTATCCGATCGAGCCGTATCCGAGTCCAACTCGAATATCTATTCTATCCCCTTAAGCGTGGTATACTCGGTTTCGGCTATAGTCTAACTTAGCCGATCGTCGGCTCGAGTCCAACTCGCCGACCCGTCAAGCGGCGTCTAGCGGCACATATTGACACCATAGTATACAAGAATAATATCGGCTCGAACCTGTAATGTGTACACAAATCCCTTTGCCTCACGATACCGGTTAAGCTATAGGCAAGATGTGTGCCATCCCTTCAATAGCTTAACCATTCACTCGAACCATATTGGATTATCCGTCCGTTGATTGACTCCTCAATCAACTTAGCATGGCCATGCATTTCCATAATCCATTACCTCGAGGGCCCGAGATATCTCTCCAAAGGAGGGGCAAATTCCATCTTGATCACTCACATCCCACTCCATGTTTCATAGCAAACCCAAAAACTACCTTTATAACTACCCAGTTATGGAATAGCGTTTGGTAGTCCCAAAGTAGGCTACTACACATGTTGGAATCCATGGTGATCTCGGGACTAAGAACTTTGTACCAACACTACGAGACCAACTAATGACACATTAATTCTGTAGTGTCTCATGGTGGGTCTATCCAACAATGTGTTCTCCAACACATGTGTCCATGTTTATTGATTTGGTATCTCCATACCCATGATCTATGAGACATGATCATCAATCAATAAACATGTCGATCTTAGAATCATATTTGTTCAACAATATTACATATGATCGGGATCGTTTAGAAATAGATTCATACATAAAGAGTCTCATAAATAAGTCACGCACTTATTGATCAATACAAGATGTCTATTTCATGGAACCGAATAACACTTTATTCATTATTACATAAACATTGACGTGATATCCAACATCTCCATGTTGCCTCTAGGGCATATCACTAACAATCTTCCACTTGCACTAGAGTCAATCATGTAGGTATCTAATACCCATTGCTCTTGTGTGTGCCTCATGCTTCGGTGAGGGGAGAGGTTTTGTCGGCGGATCGGCTATGTTGAGATCCGTGTGCACTTTGCATATCTTGACATTACCTCTGTCCACTATCTCGCGGATGAGATGATATCGCCGAAGTATGTGTTTGGACTTCGATGTGACCTCGGCTCTTTGGCTTGCGCAATGGCTCCACTATTATCACAATAGAGAGACATTGGACCAGTCACACTAGTCATCACACCAAGCTCGAAACGAATTTCTTGATCCAAACGCCTCCTTTGCGGCTTCCGAAGCAGCAATGTACTCGGCCTCCGTTGTAGAATCAGCAACGTATCCCGCTTGGAACTCTTCCGGTACGCGCCTCCGTTTAGGCGAACACGAACCCAGATTGCGATCTATAATCATCCTTGTCTGTTTGGAAGCTAGCATCGGTGTAACCACTTACAACGAGCTCTTCTTCACCTCCATAGACTAGGAACATATCCTTAGTTCTTCTCAAGTACTTAAGGATATTCTTTACGGCGATCCAGTGACCTTCACTGGATCGGCGTATCTGCTCGTAGCACTCAAAGCGTACGAGACATCGGGCGTGTACAAAGCATGGCATACATGATGGATCCAATTGCCGAAGCATATGGAACCATACCCATCTTATTCCGCTCATCATGTGTCTGAGGACACTGATTCTTGCTAAGATTAATGCCATGTGACATGGGCAAGAAACCTTTCTTGGAATCATGCATGTTGAACCTTTTCAACACCTTGTCAATGTATGTACTTTGGCTTAATCCAATTAGCCTCTTGGATCTATCTCTATAGATCCGAATGCCCAATATGTATGCTGCCTCCCCTAAGTCTTTCATGGAAAAACTATTTTTCAATGAAGACTTGATGGATTCTAGCATAGGGATATCATTTCCAATCAACAATATGTCATCCACATATAAGATTAGAAATACAATTGCGCTCCCACTGACCTTTTTGTAAACACAGGCCTCCTCTTCATTTTTGATGAAACCAAACCCTTTGATTACTTCATCAAAACGAATATTCCAACTCCGAGATGCTTGCTTCAATCCATAAATGGATTTCGTAGCTTGCATATCTTTCCGGCATTGTGGATCGACAAAACCCCGAGGTTGTATCATGTATACATCCTCGCTTAGGTTTCCATTTAGGAAAGCCGTTTTGACATCCATCTCGCCATATCTCATAATCAAAATATGCAGCAATCGCTAGGATAATCGAATAGATTTAAGCATTGCGACGGGCGAGAAGGTTTCATCATAATCAACTCCTTGAATCTGTTTAAAACCTTTCGCCACCAATCGCGCCTTATAGATGTGAACATTTCCATCCATATCGGCCTTTTCTTAAAAACCCATTTACACTCAATGGTTTTGACACCATCGGTGGATCAACCAAGTTCCAAACTTGATTGTCGTACATGGATTCTATTTCGGATTTCATGGCTCCAAGCCACTTGTTGGAATCGGGTCCCACCATCGCTTCCTCATAGGTCTTAGGTTCATCGTTGTCCAACAATAATATATCACGTTGTTCCTTTGTGTACAATCGGGCGCACGACGTGATCTTTCGACCTCCGTGGGGCTGGTGTATCTACAACGGTGACGCAACACTTTGCTCCTTACGTTGTGGTTACGTGGTCGTGAAACATTTTCGGTGTTTCTTGAACTTCTTCAAGATGCACCCTGCTCCCACTAACCCTTCTTGAAAGAAACTCTTTCTCCAAGAAGACACCATGTCGGGCGACAAACCCTTTGCCTTGTTCCCGATTATAAAAGTAATATCCCTTAGTTTCCTTAGGATATCCCACAAAGAAGCACTTGTCGATTTGGGTGTGAGCTTGTCGATCATGTAAACGTTTTACATAAGCCGCATCCCCAAATTTTGAGAAAAGACAAACTAGGGGTTGCCCCTGTCCATATCTCATATGGTGTTTCTTCAACCGACTTAGATGGAACTCTATTTAGTGTGAGCGCAAATGTTTCAAGAGCATATCCCCGAAGGATAAGGGAAGATCACTTTGGCTCATCATCGACCGCACCATGTCCAACAAGGTGCGATTTCTCCGTTCGGACACCCCATTCCATTGTGGAGTTCCGGGCGGAGTCAATGTGGAACAATTCCACAATCTTTCGGATGATTACCAAACTCTTGGCTCAAGTATTCTCCTCCACGATCGATCGTAGAAACTTGATTGTTTTCCCTAAATGATTACGTACTTCATTCTGGAATTCTTTGAACTTTTCAAAGGATTCGGATTTATGCCTCATTAAGTAGATATAACCATATCTACTAAAGCCATCGGTAAAGGTAATGAAATGCGATAACCACCTCGGCCGTTGAGCTCATTGGTCCACATACATCGGTATGTACGAGTGCCAATAAGTCACTTGCTCTCTCACTATGTCCCGTGAAAGGTGCCTTTGTCATCTTACCAAGTAAACAAGACT
This sequence comes from Oryza australiensis, assembly GCA_019925245.2. NCBI lineage: Eukaryota > Viridiplantae > Streptophyta > Magnoliopsida > Poales > Poaceae > Oryza > Oryza australiensis. The sequence continues at coordinate 303,640 of JAIFGZ020000228.1, forward strand.
CACATGTCTCAAATGATTCAAAATCAAAAGAGTGAAGCAATCCATCCTTATGGAGCTTCTCGATGCGTTTCTTATTTATATGGCCTAAGCGACAATACCGGATAAACGTGGGGTTTATATCATTAGAGAGTTGCCTTTACGTATTAATGTTATAGATGGGAGACGCTTCAAGATTCAAAACGTATAATCCATTCAAAAATGGAGCATGAAAATAGAACATATCTTTAAGATATATTGAACAACCATTGTCCATTGATCTAAAACCATATCCTTCCGCTTGCAAACATGAAGCGGAAATAATGTTTTGACATAGTGTTGGAACACAATAACAATTATTCAATTCCAAAACTAATCCGAAGGTAGATGAAGTGGTATCGTGCGGCGCAAGCGTAGCAACGCTTGCTCCATTGCCGACGCACGAGTTCACCTCACCCCTTCTCAATCCTCTACTTCTTCTCATTCCCCGCAACGATTTGCAAATATGAGCTACGATCCGGTATCAAATACCCAAGAGTCGTAGGTGAAGTAGCAAGATTAATGTCTATAACATTAATACCGAAGCGTAAGTCGTACTTTGCTTCTTTTTGAGATCCTCCATGTACTTCTTGCGGTTCCTCTTCCAGTGGCTGTCTCCTTGCAATAGAAGCAAACGACATCGATGCTGCCGACCCCTTCTTGCCCTTCTTTGCATTGGAGGCACTCGCGATCTCATAGGGAGTTAACTTCCTATTGGTGCAAAGTTTCTTGACAGTGGTTTGCGCTTAGCCTTCGCATCATCATCACATGATGACCATTCTTCTGGATACTCTCCTCACTGTCTTTAGCATCCCATGCAATTCAGCCAAGGTTCTATCCATATTGTTCATGTGATAATTCAATATGAATGGCTCGAAACTCGGAGGGAGCGCGGAGAATCACATCGGTAGCCAACTCTTGGCTAAGGGGAAAACCTAGTTTTTCCGGACTCTCAATGTAGCCAATCATTTTTATCACATGCGAGACGGGATTCCTCTCAACAAGCTCGCACGCAAACAAGGACTTTGAGGTGTTGAACCTCTCGGCCCGAGCTTGGTTCTCAAACATGCCACGCAGTCCCGAATAATAGTGTGAGCATCGCTGCTCTCATATTGCTTACGAAGCTCGGGGGACATTGTAGCAAGCATGAGACAGCTTATATCTAGGGCATCATTAGTGTGCTTCTCATAAGCCCTCCGTGCGTTGGTGGCATTATTTGGCAAATCCTCGGGATAGGGTACTTCAAGAACGTACTCCTTACGCTCTTGCTTGAGAACAATTCTCAAGTTGCGATACCGATCCATAAAGTTTGTTCCATTTAATTTTTCCTTTTCGAGAATAGATCTGCAAATTAAAGGTACTGGGTGTAGTATTAGCCGCCATTTATTCTACAACAGAAAAAGCAAAGTTTAGCACAATGTTTATGCTATGTCTATTGTTAAACAATTTAACATTAGACTCCCATTACGTATTTTCCACCTTCCCTCTAAGTTACGTATTGGGTCAAGATCCACATGTTACTTAATTTTCTAGTGAGCTTTGGCATCACTGCTAGAAGATTAATAACATTGGTAAGCAACTCCTTGCTAATCACATCTCTATGTGACTCTTGTTGTTGGTGTGGCATCTCCATGCCCCGGCCCCAACCTATGCCCCAAGGCCCAAAACTGTTTTGATAGCCTTGTTAAGTAAACCAAATGTTCTCTTGTATATGTCCGACATATACCCCTCGTGTTATGATAGAGAATGGCACTCTGCTTTGGCGGACCCACCATTGACGAGCATAACGGTGACGGTGCAACATTTGGAAGGGCATCATTACTACTTAATTTTGCGAGGATGCTATCCTATTGAACAAACATATCACATATATGAAAGCGAGGTAGAATAGCATATAATGAAATAGTATGGCCCCCTTCACATGGTGATCTCCATCTCCATGTCGGCGAGGATCTCCATCTTCGGCACCATCTTCCAATGTGCATGATGCTTGATTTGTTCAAACTAAGCTACTACTATAGAAGCTCTAATTGAAGATTACATCGACTCATAGGTCGTGAAAGAATATTACAAGCATTGCACGTATGAAAGAATATTACAGGGATTGCACATATGAAAGAATATTACATGCATCACATGCATCTCATACATACAATAGGGCCATACCATCTCAAAGCATTCTCTGCAAAAATAAGTTAGGCGTAGAAACGTTTTCTACCTATCGCAGAGAAACGGCATCGAGACAACCCGTGTGCCAGCACGCGATGCAAGGCTAGGGTTTGGCTCGAAAGTGGGGAGGGTTTCCGTGGAGATTGATCTCGGCGACTTTTGTTGCGGATTCGGTTCAACGCGATACCGAAACTCTCCACCCCTCGCCCCTTTATATAGAGTTGGCCGACTGGGACTAGTGGCCGATCAGGACTCTATTTTGAATCGGATCTCATCCGTATCTCATAGAGTTGGCCGCCCACACGTCGTAAGCCCATAGGACTCTATCCGATCGGATCCCTATCCGATTGAGCCGTATCTGAGTCCAACTCGAATATCTATTCTATCCCCTTAAGCGTGCGACCCTGTAGGTTCAGGTATACTCGGTTTCGGCTATAGTCTAACTTAGCCGATCGTCGGCTCGAGTCCAACTCAGCCGACCCGTCAACGATGGCGCCTAGCAGCACATATTGACACCATAGTATACAAGAATAATATCGGCTCGAACCTGTAATGTGTACACAAATCCCTTTGTCTCACGATACCAGTTAAGCTATAGGCAAGATGTGTGCCATCCTTTCAATAGCTTAACCATTCAATCAAACCGTCTTGGATTATCTGTCTGTTGATTGACTCCTCAATCAACTTAGCATGGCCATGCATTTCCATAATCCATTACCTCGAGTGGCCCAGAGATATCTCTCCAAAGGAGGGGCAAATTCCATCTTGATCACTCACATCCCACTCCATGTTTCATAGCAAACCCGAAAACTACCTTTATAACTACCCGTTACGGAATAGCGTTTGGTAGTCCCAAAGTAGGCTACTACACATGTTGGAATCCATGGTGATCTCAGGTCTAAGGACTTTGTACGAACAATACCGAGACCAACTAATGGCACATTAATTCTGTAGTGTCTCATGGTGGGTCTATCCAACAATGTGTTCTCCAACACATGTATCCATATTTATTGATTTGGTATCTCCATACCCATGATCTATGAGACATGATCATCAATCAATAAACATGCCGATCTTAGAATCATATTTGTTCCAACAATATGACATATGATCGGGATCGTTTACAAATAGATTCATACATAAAGAGTCTCATAAATAAGTCACGCACTTATTGATCAATACAAGATGTCTATTTCATGGAACTGAATAACACTTTATTCATTATTACATAAACATTGACGTGATATCCAACATCTCCATGTTGCCTCTAGGGCATATCACTAACATCACGGGGTTCAGGTGAGGAGGCAACGATGATGATCAAGCGGCTTGGCCAGACTCACACTGTGCAACAGGAACGTAGCCTGCACGGCAATTGCGTCCACGGAGGCCGAGAGCGTGACCATGGCTGGGTGACAACCTTGACCTGCACGACATGGGAAAGAATGGTATGGATGTGTTAGGCATTGGGTCTAGATCACGTTCACGTTCTTGTCTTGTGGCGAAGCTCACTATATAGCTCTGGCCACGGTGGTGGATCACAACGGCGCCGGAGAAGACGAAGCCACGCCCGGAGCTCTCGAGATGTTTTCTCTGTGTCTGGCTATGGAACGTGACAAGTGAGTGAGAGAAAACCGGATGGTGGACTGGATTGAAGAATGGCGATAGCCGGTTGAGTGGTGGCCAACGAGGTGGCACTACTGGAGAGATGATCTTTGGTCCACTTGCCAAAATCCACAATAGTCCCGGTTGCAATAGGAACCGAGACTAGAAAATATTTTTAGTCCCGGTTAAAAAAGTCAACGGCTCTCTAGGATCTTTAGTCCCGGTTGGTGTCACCAACCGGGACTAAAGATCATCTTTAGTCCCGGTTAGATTCCTGTCAGAACCTATTAGGGCGCCGGGGATCTTTAGTCTCGATTGATAAAACCAACCGGGACTAAAGATCCTATCTTTTGTCCTGGTTGGTGTCACCAACCGGGACTAAAGATCATTTTGATCTATAGTGTCGGCTGGTAACACCAACCGGGACTAAAGATGGAGTTTCTTTTTATAATTCTTCTTCCTCCTCCAGCCTGAGCCAGTTGCAGTGTCTTGATACTTTTGCTCTAGCTTGAGGGGAGATGCTGCCAATATTTTTCGTGAATTTCTTTTGTGATAATACACAAATCTTTGCTGTCTACAAGGTTAGCAACTTCATCCTCTTATGATATATGCTTAGCATTTTGCTTTTTACGGTTGATTTCTATACATTTTTATCTCTAGATAGGTTATGGAAAAATGAAGAGAGAAAAAATTTGTTTGGGAAAATTATTTTACTAAGCACATTACCTTTTGTTGAGCAAATTTTTGGGAAAATGAAGAGGAAGAAAAGTATGCTTACCATACTACATTTGTAGGTATATTTTTTGTATAATTTTATCTCAAAAAATATTTATGGAAAATGATGAGAGAGAAACTTTTGGATAAAAAATGTTATAAAATAGATGACAAAGGAAAAAGTATAGAAAATTTGATAGTAGATTAAAAAATAAGGTAATTTAAAAATCGTTAAAATAGTTAGAAATATGTACACTACGTACGTTGGATTATTATATAATTACTGTCTAATTATATATATTTAATTATTGTAATATTATTTAAATTGTTTGACTTTCATTGATTTTTCTTACGATTTTTGTGCATTTCATGTAGATGGATCGGCAATGAATATATACCGTGGACCGACGGTCGACAGAGTTAATTCCAGGTGTACATTATTTTTTTTTCAGTGTGGCCAATGCCAACAAGCATAAGAGATTTATACGTTGTCCATGCAAAAAGTGCAAAAACGAGAAGGAGTATTCTATATCAAGAATTATTCATGCCCACTTATTTCAATTGGGATTCATGCCTCACTACAATTGCTGGACATTGCATGGAGAGGTGGGGGTTGCAACGGAAGAAGATGAAGAAGACAACGACAACATTCTGGATTGTGGTCAATACGGTGGGTTTGAAAAGAATACAGCAGAGGAGGCGAGCGGGGATGCTGAAGAAAACGACAGTGCCGATGACCTTGGTCAGATGTTGCACGACATACAGGAGGACTGCGAAGGTGAAAAGGAGGTGCAGAAATTGGAGCGTATGTTGGTGGACCACAAAACATCCTTGTACCCATGTTGTGAACAGGGGCACAAAAAGTTGGGTACCACGCTGGAATTCTTGCAATGGAAGGCCAAAAATGGTGTCAGTGACAAGGCATTTGGCGAGTTACTAAAACTTGTGAAGAACATTCTTCCAGAGGGAAACGAATTGCCGGAATCAACGTACGAGGCTAAGAAGTTAGTCTGCCCTCTAGGACTGGAGGTACAGAAGATACACACATGTCCTAACGATTATATCCTCTATCGGGTGAGGAGTACGAGAACCTAGAAGCATGTCCGGTTTGTAAAGCACTTCGATACAAGATCAGACGAGATGATCCAGACGAAGTTGATGGATGGCCTTCAAAGAAAAGAGTTTCTGCTAAGGTGATGTGGTATTTTCCTATAATACCACAGCTGAAGCGTCTGTTCAGGAACAAAGAGCATGCAAGGATGATGCGCTAGCACGCGGAAGAACACCAACAAGATGACATGCTGAGACATCCCGCCGATGGATCACAGTGGCGAACATCGATAGAACATTTCAAGACTTCGGCGAGGATGCAAGAAACATAAGGTTTGGCTTAAGTACGGACAGCATGAATCCTTTTGGAGAGATGAACAGCGGGCACAACACTTGGCCTGTAAAGATGTGTCTGTACAACCTCCCACCTTGGCTATGCATGAAGCGGAAGTATATTCACATGCCAGTTATTATTCAAGGCCCAAAGCAACCTTCATTTGCTGGGCAACCTCCGTTCGCGGTGGCGGTTGACCTGAGCATCCTCCTATCAAATGAGGACACCTCTTACTCACACAACGATCATACTGAAGGAACAATAGTTCGGAGAAAGTACATGAGGACAACCAACACTTAGCTAAATTTTTGTATGGACGATGTAAATTAGATTGTATTTATTGTATTTATCGTAAATTATTGAATTTATTGTAATTTAATTGTGGGTCTCGTACGTGTTTCGGCCGACCGAGGCGCCCGTCCCTGTGAAAACAGGTCACGTGCATGTTTAGGCCGACCGACCGCCCGTCCCCGTGAAAACGTGGGTCTCGTACATGTTTCGCCGACCGATCGCCCATCCCATGAAAATGTGGGTCTCGTACATGTTTCGGCCGATCGACCGCCCGTCCCATAAAAACATGGGTCTCATGCGTTTTTGGGCCGACCGAGGCAGCCGTCCCTGTGAAAACGGGTCCCGTGCATGTTTAGGCCGACCGACCACCCGTCCCTGCGAAAACGTGGGTCTCGTTGCGGCGACCGATCGCCCGTCCCATGAAAACGTGGGTCTTGTCCGTGTTTCGGCCGACCGATCGCCCGTCCCATGAAAACGTGGGTCTCGTGCGTGTTTCGGCCGACCGACCGCCCGTCCCATGAAAACGTGGGTCTCGTACATTGTTTCAGCCGACCGACCACCCGTCCCATGAAAACGTGGGTCTCGTACGTGTTTTGGCCGACTGATCGTCCGTCCTGTGAAAACGTGGATCTCATGCATGTTTCGACCGATCGACCGCCCGTCCCTGTGAAAACAGGGGTCTCGTGCGTGTTTCGGCCAACCGCAGCTTGCAACTATTGGAGGATTATATATTATTATTAGAATTTAAAATATTTTTCAATAGGGAATATGTTAATTATATATGGTTGTTAGAATTTAAAATACTTCTAAATAGGGCAAATGTTAATTCTATATGATTATTGGAATTTAAAATACGCTTCAATAGGGCATATGTTAATTATATATGAATTGGCTCTCGTTAATTCTATATGATTATTATAATTTAAAATACTTTTCAATAGGGCACTATTAAAATATTTAATCTCGGTTTTTAACACCAACCGGAACAAAAAAACATTTGGAAATAGCAGGAAAACATCGTTAGTCCCGGTTGTTGGCTTCGACCGGGACTAAAGATTCTCACCTTCCAGGGGTACGGGCATCTTTAGTCCCGGTTGAAGCCACCAACCGGGACGCACATATCTTTAGTCCCGGTTTGTGGCTCCAATCGGGACTAAATATATCTTTAGTCCCGATTGTTGGCTTAAACCAGATCTAAAGATCCCGGCATCTATATATAGCAGAGGGCGCGGTGGATCCAACCACTTAGCCGTTTACATCGTCTTCTTCGTCTTCTTCGTCGCGACGAACTCTAAACTGCTGCCACCGACGTCTTCCCGTGCCGCCGTCGTCGTCTCACATCGCCGCCGTCGTCCCCCGCCGTCGAGTCGCCATCGTCGTCATCGCCGCATTCCCTGGTAATCTCGCCGCGTCGATTTGATTTCATCTATGCACGATCTCACCGAACCCTAACTCCTGCACCCCGTCACCATCACCGTCACTGTTGCACGCCGTCACTGCCGCACGCCATGCCGTGCCCTGTGAAATGGACTTTGAATATAGGACTGTGAAATGGATTTGGAATATTTGATAAAAACTATGAATGAATTTGAATATTTGATGAAACTGTGAATTTGATTATATTTAGTGACTGTGAATTGTGAATGTGAATGGACTTTGAGATTTGATTATATTTAGGGACTGTGAATTGTGAATGTGTGAATGGACTTTGAGATCAAATTTTGACTGAATTTTGAATTATAAGCAAAGAATATTGAATTTTGAAAGATTGTTCTTATGACTGTGAATCATATATATATTTGGAATGTGAATTTTGAATGTTAAATAATTGTGAATGTAAATTTGATTAATTTTGAATGTGAATGGACTTTAGATTTTTCTTATGACTATGCACATTGTTAATTTTGAATGTTGGTCTCGTACGTGTTTCGGCCAACCGACCGCCTGTCCCGTCAAAACATGGGGCTCGTACGTGTTTCCGCCGATCGACCGCCTGTCCTGTGAAAATGTGGGTCTTGTGCGTGTTTCAGCCGACCGACCGCCCGTCCCATTAAAACGTGGGCCTCGTTCGTGTTTCGGCCAAATGATCGCATGTCCCGTGAAAACATGGGTGTGGGGGGTGTCACCCCGGGATACCCTATGGACGGAAATCTATGTCCCGCTGAAGTGAAAACTGAGAGTCCTCGGGACGTGGTCGATGGCCCGACCCACTCCTATGAGGTTGGACGTTCCGACCTTACCCGAGTTCGACCTCGGCTCTCCTCTCTTGACCCCGTCAACAACGGCCCGACCTGGACCACCCTCGGGACAAGACTTGGCGCACAAGAAGGAAGAGGGAGGAGACAGCCCCGGCAGAGACTGACGTCACCTGACAGCATAGTACAGGTATCTCAGATGGAGGAGGGATCCCAAGGCAAGATAGAGAGAGCACAAGATGCCCACGGTGTATAGGACCTAGCAGACCGCTTTGTACTTTTTCAGATGTTGTTTTGTACTCACCTTTTAGCGCATTAGACATAGCTTTCTTGACCCCCAACTTCACTTGTAACTGCCCCCCTTGAGCTATAAAAGGGAGGGCAGGGCAAGGGGGTTGGGGGATGAAGGTTTGGAGATTCCCAGTTCTTGGCTTGCTTGCTTCAAGTCCCAAGAACCCTTCCTCGTAACTCTCGTTCATCACACACCCCAACAAAGAACAATGGACATAGGCTTATTATCCTTTGAGAGGGCCGAACTAGTATAATTCCCTGTGTCTTACTCTTTGGCTCGTCTCCGGACTCGAGTCGACCATTAGATCCATCGGAGAACAGCCTCTCTACTGTTCTTTTTCACCTCTTTAGGCACCCCCTTTGAGGACTGCCGACCCACCCGTCGACAGTTTTCGTTCCAGGTAGGGGCGCTGTTCTTCGTTTCGTGCAATCTGATGGCGGTTTCCTTTCCCCACCAACTTCGCTATTCCCGCCAGGATGACTTTTGTCTTTGACACCCTGGTGTTTTGCACCGACAACTTCCATCGCCTCACTCTTTCTCAGGCGGCCTCCGATGAAATGGAGCGCACAGACATGCCGCCGCGTGCGGTGGCGAGGTCTAGGCACGTGGCTTTGCGCCCGGTGGCCTCGGACCTCAAGACCCACACGACCGGCAGGGTTCGGCAGCCTGGGCCCTCGTCTACCCGCGTGGCGGCTCAGCGGCCGAATGACATGTGGACCATGGTCAATCGCCCTAATTGGCTCTACCCCGCTCGTCCCGCTTCCTCACCATGAGGGTCGTCTGCCTTGCCCTTGCGTGCTGGTGGGTGTACTCCTGTGCCTACTAGCGCGGCGATTCTCGGCAAGGTCGCTCGCCACACCTCTCTTCCTCGCACAGTGTCTCCTGGGCGGTTCCGCAGCCCAGTGTTCATTCCTGGTAACCGCTGGCCTGCCAACTTTGTCATGATGGCGGAGGTGGTGTCTGACGATGAGGCCATGGGCTCTCAAGAGTCCGACTCCCATCACAACACGCGCCATACCCGCAACGCCGAGCGGGTCACGCGGCGCGAGTAGAGTCGACGACCCCACATCCAGCCCCGACTCCTGGAGTCTGACTTCACCATGGAGTTCGAGGGACATCAGGTCTTCCGGACGCCCGCGGCCAACTTGGTCGCCATCGAGCACGCGCTCAACGGTCTTCCAGACTCTCCGGAGGTCCAGAAGGCCATGCCATGACCCAAGCAGCCACAGCGCAGCTCAACGTCCTGGGCTCGTCCGAGCGCCCCGCTGGGAGCGCTCGACGCTCGAGATCATGGCCACAGCAGAGTGCAGGTCAGTCGGCCTCCCCGTGCCCCGCCAAGGACGAGGCCACGAAGACCGGGGCTGCCCCGGGTGGCATGACCTATCGCTCCAAGAGCGCTCGCACGGCCGAGCACCAAGGGAGCTCATACACGGGAGATCTGCGTGAGATAATCACGCAAAGGGTTGATGCCCACAATGTTGTTGAGTGGCGTGCCACCGATCGGAGGCACTAGGAGATGCGACGCCGGGACAAATATGACCAGGCACCGGGATGAGTACGACCACGACATGGTCGGATCGTTCCCAAAATCACCCGGGGGTTTCGCTCACCTCTTTGTCGTGATCGACAAGTTTACGAAGTGGATTGAGGTAATGACGTTGAAAGCTTGCACCACCAAGAAGGCGGCCGAGTTCATCGAAGGCATTACCTTCCGCTTTGGCATCTCGAGGGACATCATCACCGACCTCGGTACACAATTTACCGGGAACAATTTCTGGGAGTTCTGTGAAGAAAGATGCATCGAGGTCAAATATGCCTCGGTGGCACACCCCGAGCAAACAGGCAATCCGAACATGCTAATGACTTGATCCTGCAAGGCCTAAAGGCCCGTGTCTTCGACCTGCTCCGAAAGCATGAAGGCCGCTAGTTGCGTGAGCTCCCTGCTGTGCTCTTGGGGCTCCGCCCTCAGCCGAGCCGAGCCACGGGGCGATCCCCGTTCTTCCTGGTCTATGGCTCAGAGGCAGTTCTCCTGGTCGACATGCTCCACGAATCCCCAAGGATTCGGCACTATGAGGAAGGCACGGCAGAGCAAACATGGGCCGAGGGCATCGACAGCCTCGAAGAAGAGCGAATGGTGGCGGCAATCCAGATGAATCGGTACCAGCAGGTGCTTCGTCGATTTCATGACAGGAATGTCCAAGGGAGGTCCTTCAAGGTCGGCGACCTCGTCCTCTGAAGGGTGCAGTCTTCGGCCAGCATGAACAAGTTATCGCCTCCATGGGAAGGTCCTTTCATCGTCTCAGTCGTCACACGTCCGGGCTCCTACAGGCTGATGCGTGAAGACGGACAGGAAGTGCCGAACTCGTGGAATATCAAACACTTGCACCAATTCTACACGTGAACAATTAAGTGCCTAGCCCTCCAACCTATCAATCAGCAGTTTCGATTACCCCTTGACCTTTTTTTGCAGGTCATTTACCCGACCCCCAAACGGCTCGGGGGCTCGTTAGCCTTCCCGAGCAGTATCGTCGGCCACGTTGATCCCTTCTCGCACGAACATACTCATGGCAAGTCTTGAGTGACGCGACCCTAGCTTGATAGCGAGGGGTTCCAGAGAAGATGTTCCGCCTGCTGAGCTTGAGCTGCTTGGTTCATTACCTGCTTTGTCTGAACATGGTCAGCTCGACTCCGAGTCCCTCGGGTAGTGACTTCATTCCTATTCGGGGCTGGCTGGAGTCGGGACCGACCGTGTTTCAATTAAGTGCTGACGAATGAGCTCGGGGCTCCTAACGACTAAATCCTGTGTATACGACTAAGACGCCAGGAGCTCGACTTGGGTCACCCGGACAATGTCTGTCGATGGCCCGATTCGCTCTACTTCGAGGGTTAGACACACATAGATTGGTCGGATGATGATGACCTTGCGTTCATTCGCTACGTACACAACTAAGTGACCTTGCTCGACCGAATGCCCGCCCAGATCCGTCCCGTCGGCTTCCGCCGCTTGGTCATGAGAGTTATACGTGTACCGGATGATCGCCGATCCTCTCCCGCCTACCTATTTGCCTTGCACTCGGCTGAGTCGATCCGAGTAGACTGAGGAAGCCTTCGGATCCGTCTGTTAAGGCACGAAGAACGCTCGGTATTGGAGTTCGGTCATGTGGTGAATAGAAGGTTGCCTCTACGCGTTTCGACCCGCTATGAAGGAGAAGGATCTACTTGGAGTTTGATTGGTAGCCCTCCGAACTTGGTCTGCAGAGGGCCAAGATCGCTCAGCAGGATCTACTCCATGAGGCAGACGTCCTTGAGTTTGACCGAAAGCCTTCCGGTCGACGGTCCGTTGATGGCGTAAGTCGCTCTGCGTGAACTACCCAAAGCGGTAGCTTCCCCCGAGCTCGACTGCCTACCCTCTGGATTTGGACTTTTGAAGGACAAGGTCGCTCGGACGGTCTGTCACATAGCAACGGGTTGGTTGTCCAAAAAAATCATATCGGACATATCGCGAATCGCAAGCGGCATACAAAGGAGACTAAAAAGTTTTCTTTATTATATTTTGCAGGATGACGATCATACATAGGGCCCGAGGTCCCCCTTACCTACAGCTCCATATTGGTAACGATCTTTTCCACCGTCGGCTCCACGACGACGTAGACATTATCGAAGTCGCCCTCCTCGACGCCAGCAGGCCACCCATCGGCAACCACGTCGATGCCAACCCAAGGGTACAACTCCTGTACCACTCTGAGGGCATGTGCTTATGCTGGAATGATTGGAACTACAAGTCCAACACATTATCATGTTTCCGAAGCACCCCAACACGAGCACATGCTGTACCACACCAAGGACGTGTGTCACCACCATCTCTACCACACCCAGAGGGTAGGCCCAGAGAACTTCCTTCGGATTGGCTACCTTCATAGGAACGCGCATCTTCACAAACGCCAGCTGCGGCACAACACCAACATCCTGCCATGGCACCAACACTTGGCAGGTGAGGTCCCAACAAAGGAACAAAAAGACAACAAAAGGAGAAACACTTGAATAGAGGATGAAATCAAAGACTTACCTATTGGCGATGGCTTTTGGGGATCTCGCTCTCGCTCCAACCCTTGCTGGAACTCATCGATGAGGTTATGAGTCCTAGAATGCCTTGAGGGAGCAGAAGGTTGTCGAGCAACGACGGAAGCCTTGAGTTTTTTCTTTCGAACTAAAGAGATAGGCGGCACAAGAAGAAATGAACCTGGGATGACTGGGTTTAAATAGGGAACAACGATAGGCTGGGTGGCGTAAATCTCGAAAAACATGCGTGACGCTATTTGTGACTGGCACGGAACATTTGAAGTGCCCCCCATCCATCCATCTTCCTGGCGTGCCATGTTGTCCTAGAGGGAAACCCTGACCGTCGAATCTCCAGAATGGCAAACGGCGCCCACTTGGCTTCTGTTCCCTGTCCCATCCCATCATAGAACGTCACACCGGCTTCCGCGCCCTCCACAGGACGTGGTAGGACTCTGCTCAGGGATGTCAGAAGACCCCCACTACCTCAGGGTACTGGCAATCACCGACTCAAGGGCTGGCTTCCGGGCTGACCCCTGGTCAGGTCCGAGACTACTATAAGCCTCCGGGCAGTAGTCCCGACCACATTGCTAGTTTCCGTTGCTTCAGGGCAATGGATTTTGAGGACTCGCGCATGGGCTTCCGAGCTAGCCCATCACCGGGGTTGGGACTACTATGAGCTGAAGGAGAACGCGAAGGCTACAATGCATAAATCAAAATTTTCTATCGTGCAATCCAGGATAGCTTGCAAGTAAGGGTCCATAGATCATTACCTATTGACGTGTAGTGCAGCGGAAACAGTCAATATGATGCTTGCCGACCTTGGAGAAGTCTTGCCGACCCCGAAAACCTTCATGTTGAACCCGAGAATGTTCTTGCCGACCCTGGGACCGAATCGCCCGACCCGCTGACTCGGCGCGTCTCACCCGACCCCGACGGCAATTCCCGGTTCGCCTCGCCTGACCCCGCCAAGTTTCACGCGCGCCACCCGACAGCCTGGTGGCGTTAAGATACGTTGATGCCGATGATGTTGTGCCAGTTTCTGATGCCGACGGCGTCAAGCCACTTTGCCCGGCCCACCGACCTTCCGACCCCGACCCAAATCACTGAATTGAATTCAGCTAATTAGATCTCGACGAGATTCAATGCCGTCGAAGAACGTCGCAACGTAGATGTCTCTATCAGTATCCACACATCTAGGGAGAGAACTCCGAACACCCGTGTGCTAGCCCACGATGCACACTAGGGTTTCGGCTCGGACGTGGGAGGGTTTCCGTGGAGAACCTTGGTCTGGCTATATATTGCACACCCAGAACCCTCCATCCCTCGCCTCCTTATATAGGGTTGCCGACTGGGCCTAAAGGCCCATCGAGACTCCTTGTCCGGTTGGATCTCTATCCAATTGAGTCATTTTCGAGTCAAAATCGAATGCCTGTTCTTTCCCATTAAGTGTGCGACCTCGTAGGCTCAGGTATACTTGGTTTCGACCCGAGTCCAACTCGGCCGACCCGTCAACAGCGGCCCCTAGCAGAACGTATTGACACCAAAGTATACAAGAGGATCATATCGGCTGAACCTGTAACGTGTGCACAAATCCCTTTGCCTCACAATATCAATTAAGATATATTCTAGACTTGTGTCATCCTATCAATAGCTTAATCATTCACTCGATCTCGTATTGTATTATCTATCTGTTGATTGACTCCTCAATCAACTCGACATGGCCATGCACTTCCATAATCCATTACTTCGAGGGGCCCAAAGATATCTCTCCCAAAAGAGGGACTACCAAACGCTATCCCAAACTCAGGTCAAAGGACTTTGCACTAACACTACTTGAGATCAACTAATGGCACATTAATTCTCTATAGTGTCTCAAGGTGGGTCTATCTTACAATGTGTTATGTAATACATGTTCATATTTATTGATTTGGTATCTTCATACCATGATCTATGAGACATAATCATCAATCAATAAACATGTTGATCATAGAATCATATTTGTTCCATAGATATGATATATGATCAGGGATCATTTTGAAATATATTCATACATAAAGAGTCTCATAAATAAGTCACATACTTATTGATCAATATAAGTTGTCTATTTCATTGAACTGAATAGCACTTTATTCATTGATACATAAATATTGACCATGATATACAACATCTCCATGTTGCCTCTAGGGCATATCACTAACATGAGCCTCTGGGCGGTAGTCCTGACCGAATGGCCAACCTTTATTACCCTAGCGCAGTGGCTTCCGGGCCGCGATGGGGACGACACAAAGACTACTGTATGCTCCCAGGAAGTGAGCCTGTCGGGTCCAAAGAGCCTTTGCTGGGTCACCGGGCTATACCCAAGCCAGAAGGCCAATGAAGGACACTTCAGACGATTTGACCCTAGGCTCAAATGTGCCATCCGACCCTAGGCTCGGGGGCTACACCTAGTAGGTGTACCTGGACGGTGCACCTGTAAAACCGAGAATTCCCAAAACCTTGATAACCTGTGAGGGACTAGAACCATGGAAAGAAATTTGACCCTAAGGACGAATGTTCCATTCGCCCTTAGGCTTGGGGGCTGCACCTAGCAGGTGCACCTGGGCAGTGCACTTGCCAAAACCTTGACTTGATGCTTTGAGGATCCTTTGAATACGGTGGCGAAGAAGAAGCTCTGATCCTAATGATGGATGTTTCATTCCTCCTTATGCTCGGGGGCTATTGTGGGGGTGTCATCCCGGGGTACCCTACGGACGGGAATCTATGTCCCGCTGAAGTGAAAACCAAGAGTCCTCGGAACGTGGTCGATGGTTCGACCCCTTCCTACGGGGTCGGACGTCCCGACCTTACCCCGAGTCCGACCTCGGTTCTCCTCTCTTGACCCCGTCAACTATGGCCCGACCTCGACCACCCTCGAGACAAGACTTGGTGCGCAAGAAGGAAGAGGGAGGAGACAGCCCCGGCAGAGACTGATGTCACCCAACAACACAGTACAACTATCTCAGATGAAGGAAGGATCCCAAGGCAAGATAGAGAGAGCACAAGATGCCCACGGTGTATAGGACCTAGCAGACCGCTTTGTACCTTTTTAGATGTTGTTTTGTACTCATCTTTTAGTGCATTAGACATAGCTTTTTTGGCCCCCAAGTTCACTTGTAACTGCCCCCCCTTAAGCTATAAATGGGAGGGCAGGGCAAGGGGCCGAGGGACGAAGGTTTGGAGATTCCCATTTTTTGGCTAGCTTGCTTCAAGCCCCAAGAACCCTTCCTTGTAACTCTCATTCATCACACACCCCAACAAAGAACACTGGATGTAGACTTATTATCCTTTGGAAGGGCCAAACCAGTATAATTCCATGTGTCTGACTCTTTGGCTCGTCTCCGGACTCGAGTCGACCATCAGACCCATTGGGGAACAGCCTCTCTGCCATTCTCTTTCACCTCTTTGGGCACCCCCCCTTTGAGGACTGCTGACCCACCCATCAACAGTGGGTCTCGTGCATGTTTTGGCCGATCGACCGCCCCTCCCGTGAAAATGTTGTTGTTTATAGTTTGTACGGAAAAAAGAAAATTAACCTCGCCATCCTCCTCTCTTTCTCTCATATCCTCTCCACTTCCTCTTCTCTCGACCTTATCTCCCTCACGTCATCCTTGTCTCTTTCTCTCCTCTCCTCTCCACTTCCTCTCCTCTCCACCTTAGCTTCCTCACGTCATCACTGCAACATAGAGTACTATTTTCAAGTGCATTTTGCAGTGGTTGGAAATAGACGAGGGATTTACGTCAAGTCGACAAGAGGAAGAAATGAATTGCAAGACAAAGAACTGTCCCAATGTAACTGTCGCAATGATTCGACAAAGAAAAAATGTCGTCGAAACTCGTTCTTTTTCTTATAAATACAAGTTACAATTAAAAAACATAATGCAATACACATCTATAATTTGATTATATATATATCAATATATAGTACGATGACATTAAACTGATTTAACGAGTAGCTCGATAATATTTTATCTATATTTTCCATAGTTATATATTTAGTGTTAACTCGATCTACATCTACGCATTGGGAATCATACATGTATTAACTGGATAATTTTTTCCTTCTCAGAATTCCTTGATCAAGTCCTCGAACTCACAACAATCAAATGGCTGATCGTGAGGACGAAGTTTCTCCTTGACGCGATCGCACAGGGTAGCAACCAATATTTCTTTGAGGAGGGGAACGAGGATCCTAATCAATAGCTCAACGAGGAGGGGAACGAGGAGGATAATGAGGCCACTCCAGACGTTGGAGAGAAGAGGGCACGCGGGCAACACGGTGTCAGTAAGCGAATTGAGGGTCGCTATGTCATAACTGAAGTGGCACCGGACGGTCGGCCAAGTGTCTCAGCTGACGCCGCAAGGAAGTTTGTGGCACATAGCGGATGGGTGGTGAGGGATCACGTGCCCATCAGTGTTGTGAACTGGAGGCGATCAAGGACAGGAGGATATGAGCAGAGCTATCTCCCGGGCAGAGAGAAAGAGATGATGTGGATGACAATGATACAGACGTTCACCATTCCAAAGTCGGAACAGGCAAGGGTCAAGGAATGGACATTAAAGAAGATGGCTGAGCTCTTTAGAAACTATAAGAAGGAGTTACACAAGAAATACATCCTGAAGAGCCAGAACCCAGACTTTGACAAGTTCCCAAAGCTCAGAGATCACCGGGAGGCCTTTGTGCAATATAAGATAGGGGAGAAAGCGTAAGCCCTAATTGAGAAAAACAAGGCCAACGCAGCCAAGAAGCAATACCATCACAAGCTAGGGTCGGGCGGCTATCAAAAGGCAGTGAAGAAATGGGAGCAGATGGAAGCCGACCTGAAAGCGTGAGATGTCATTCCGGGCACAGCCAACTAGCCAAAACGATCAAAACACTGGTTCTATGCTCACGACGGATCGCTGAATCCTGTCGATGGATCAAAATATGTGGCGTTGAAATCCAAGAAGTGGCCAGGAGATTGGAAGATGCACTGGAGGCCTCTGCCTCGAGCTCGTTCAAGCCCAACAGAGAGAAGGACGAGCTAACGCTCGCACTCCAAAACCCCGAGCATCTGGACGAACGCAATGAAAAGGCGTCGTTCCATGGAAATATGGGTTTCAAGAGGACGTCAACACCTACAGGAGCCGCATGAGAAAGAAGCGAGACACAGATGCAAAGCTCATAGACATGGAGATCCGTCTATCGCAGATCGATCAGATAGTAGAGCAAAAGGAGGCCGAAAAGTTGGTTGAGGAACGGAGCCACTTTGTTAGCCAACAACCAGATCCAACAACAGTACCGCAACTACAACAGCAGCGCAGCAGCTGCGCTTCAACAGGAAATGAAGCTGAACTAGCCCCATAAGCTCCAGAATCTCTGGCAAGCCCTGTTGACGAGATCACGCAGCGGACACTGTGCGAGCTGCATATTTCACTGAAGAACCTATCAATTAAGGTATGCTCGTAGTTTTATGTTATATATTCCTTTTAAGAACTTGACAATCAAGGTTGGTTACTAATCAATAAGCTATCTTCTCGAACAGGAGGCATCGGGCATGGCGATACCAGTAGATCAAGCCGGGACCTAGCACTGCAGGCCCGTTCCACCTGGGTACTCGAAAGTCAAAATTGAACAGGTGGAACGCGGCTATGAAGATCTCGAGCTGGATATCCCCGGAGGAGACGGGGATATGACGCTAGGAGAAACAACCCACGGGATAATTCTATGGAGCAAGCCATTCATCATATTTCCGCTGCGAGAAGCGGCGCCTTTCGTTCCTCCGCCGTCACCACGTGGACTGCCTCCTTCGCGTCCTGCATCGCCTCCACGAGCACCGACTCCTAAATGGTTGTCTCCCACTCCCCAGCCTTCTCCGCCTCCTCCATCGCCACAACGAGCACCGACTCCTAAATGGACTGCCTCTCAGCCTCCTCTGTCGCCTCCTAAGCGCAGAGCTCAAGCCACGTGGTCAATGTCAAACAGTGGACCAAGAAGGAAGATGCCAAAACTTGACCCGCTCCAAAAGAAAACGTTGTATGACATGACTCCCAAGGAGTTGCACGAGGTCGTCCAAGCTAAGGTGAGGGCACATTTCAAGAAGAAGTCTCCTGAAAAGCCTCCTAAAATTGCCCTAGAGACCAAGGCCTTCTTAAAGAAGACGTATTGTACGCCACAGCCTAAACCGCAACCGCAGTATGACTACGACAGGATGATCAGGAAGGTTGCTAGGAAGGCGCCAGCAAAGGGCAAAGATGTACCGCAGCTCGGGATGCAGCGTCAGAAAGCCCTTGAGTTCAGCACATCACCATCTGTTCGAGCCAACTTAAGAAAATTTATGGAATCTGCGGGAATATCGATGGACCAAGTATCCGGACACGCACCTATCGGGAAGGCTGAGCTGAAGTACAAGTTCCAACTCGAGCAACCTCTTGTAAAGCCCGATCAGGTTAAAACTTTACCTACGCAGATGTACCGCTTCCATAAGTGGTACATGCAAGAATCAAGCAAAGGTACAGAGATGGTCGTGGGAAGATACTCAATGGACTATTTCTTCGAAGGAGGTGACCACATCTTTATCCGCTTCGAGGACATATTCGACCTATACCAGCTGGATGCCCTCGACGTCTATAGCCATGCGAGTTTTGTAAGTATCGTTCAGTTATATTTATTTCGTTGCTTAGCTCCTTATATCTAGCTGACTAAAATTCTTTTAACCGTTGTAGAATAGCTATCCAATATTGCAACAAGCAAGAATGTACCAAATATGGATTCAAGGAGCCCCGAAAAATTAACACCATGAAGGTAGATCAATATCCGACGCAAACAGAGGATAACATCCACAATATGCTGGTGCAACAGCACTACAAGACATTTATACTTCTGCCATACAACACAGCGTGAGTTTGTACTACCTTCCAAACCAATTTCAATCCCGTGCATACAGACAGTTTCATATATGTCATCTCACATAATTTGCATATTCCACTGGACTCTTTTTGTAGTTGACGTTGAGAGCTCGCGGATCCATATCTTTGACTCAATGGATAAACCAGAGTCTACGTACGCAAAGATTTTTGAAATGTTAAACATGTAATGCCATCTTACTTGCTATTGCATATATGCAGTTCTCGTATAATTATTCGCTAGCTTTCAACTGCATGTAGGGCATGGGCACGGATCCGTGAGACGGTTCACGGAAATTGGAAAGAAAAGCTTTCTGTGAGGATGAATTTTTCAATGAGTAATATGCTCCAAAGTTATATTAAATCATTAATTTGTTCTAAAATAGAAATATATATTAAATTTGTCGTCGTTTCTCTTTTAGTGTGCAAAACAGGTGAAGAGACAAACTTGTGCGGCTACTACGTCTGCGACTATATTCTGAAGGAGAACGCGGAGGCTACGATAGCATAAATCAAAAATTTTCTACTGTGCAATCCAAAAAAGCTTACAAGGGTCTATAGATTGTTACCAAGTGACGTGCAATGCAGCGAAAAAACTATGTTGGAGTAGCCAACCCAACGTACGCATGTCATGAAGTCTTGCCGACCTCGGACAGCGCCTTGCCCGACCTCGCTCCGATCTCCCGATCAGCTCCCCGATCACGTCGCTGACCATGATCTGATCTCCCGACCAGCTCCCCGACCACGTCACTGAATTGGACTCGGCTAATTGGATCTCGATGAGATTCAATGCCGCTGAATAACACCACAACGTAGCGATGTCTCTACTGGTATGCACACATCCAGGGAAGGAACACTGAACACCCATGTGCTAGCACGCAATGCACCGCTAGGGTTTTTCGCTCAGATGTGGACTAGGGTTTCCATGGAGAAGTTGATATGGCTTATCTCCACCCCTTTCCCTCTTTATATAGAGTTGCCGACTAGGCCTAAAGGCCCATCGGGACTCTATGTCCGGTTGGATCTCTATCCAATTGAGTTGTATCCGAGTCAAACTCGAATGCCTGTTCTTTCCAGTTAAGTGTGCGACCCTGTAGGCTCAGGTATACTTGGTTCCGACCCGAGTCCAACTCGGCCGACTCGTCAACAGCGGCCCGTAGCAAAACGTATTGACACCAAAGTATACAAGAGGATCATATCGACTGAACCTGTAATGTGTGCACAAATCACTTTGCCTCATGATATCAATTAAGCTATAGGCAAGATTAGTGTCATCCTATCAATAGCTTAATCATTCACTCAATCTCGTATTGGATTATCTATATGTTGATTGACTCCTCAATCAACTCGGCATGGTCACGCACTTCCATAATCCATTACATAAAGGGGCCTAGAGATATCTCTCCCATAGGAGGGGCAAATTCCATCTTGATCACTCACATCCCACTACATGCTTCATGGCAAACCCGAAAACTACTTTTATAACTACCTAGTTACGGAATAGCATTTGGTAGTCCGTAAGTGAGCCATTACACATGTTGGAATCCATGATGATCTCAGGTCAAAGGACTTTGCACTAACACTACTTGAGATCAACTAATGGCACATTAATTCTCTATAGTGTCTCAAGGTGGGTCTATCTTACAATGTGTTATGTAATACATGTTCATATTTATTGATTTGGTATCTTCATACCATGATCTATGAGACATAATCATCAATCAATAAACATGTTGATCATAGAATCATATTTGTTCCATAGATATGATATATGATCAGGGATCATTTTGAAATATATTCATACATAAAGAGTCTCATAAATAAGTCACATACTTATTGATCAATATAAGTTGCCTATTTTATGAAACTGAATAACACTTTATTCATTGATACATAAACATTGACCATGATATCCAACATCTCCATGTTGCCTCTAGGGCATATCACTAACACATTCACCACCTAGTTACCCAAGTCACAGGTCCCCAGGATCTAGATGTACGTATAACAACCATTCATACATTATGTCTTAATTTCTTATTGATTTCATATATTTATTTCTCGTTTATTCAAATGACAGCTTATGCACGTAAGAGACAAACTCCCTCACGCGAGTTTCCTACAGGCTGCTCAAGAAGAACTGATGGGATTTATCAACGAGCAGGTTATTGATCCCGTAGGAGAGTTTTACTTTAGTTCGAGCAACATAGACCCTCGATTCATAATGTAGAAAAATTTTTGTAACATACGATATAGAACATAAAAGAATGTAATACATGTGTGTACATATGTGTGTACATATTTTGGTAATATATGTATATATTTTCTAATTAAGTGTATTTATATGTGTGTAAAATATATATTTATACATATATATGCATGTTGCATATATATGTATAAATATATATATGTGTGTGTAAAATATGTATGCATATATATAATTAACAAGCAAAGCAAGGAGCAAAATTTAAAAAAGGAAAAAACATTTAGTCCTGGTTGGTAATACCAACCGGAACTAAAGATGACGGAGCCAGCCACATGGCGCCGCCATCTTTAGTCCCGGTTGATGTTACCAACCAGGACCAAAGATGAATCTAAAGATACCGATTTTTAGTCCCGCTTTCGTTGTCCCGATTTGATACTCGAGATAAAAGGGTTACAAACCGGGACAAATGTGGGTTTCTCCAGCAGTATGGCGAGCTGACGGCAAGATCTGTGTCCACCTCGTGTCACGCATCCCTGGGGCTGGAGGAGGAGGTGGCAAGGTTGTAGGGCCGACAGTAGATCCTACATGAGCTTGGCCTCACATGGCAGAAAAAGAAATGATGTTGGAGACATAGAAGCTTCAAATTACACTTAGTTGTAGGAGGAGGTGGTATGGTTGTGTTGGCACTGTTACACTTAGTTGTGTTCCACTTATAGTTTACTTCATCTTCATAAGTATTTAGGATGAGTAAAAATTACTGGGAGTAGATAAAGATGTGGTCTTTAACCATGGAAGAATCAGTGCCAAAAGGTTTATGGTTTTACCAGGGTAAAAAGTTGAAAAAGGACAGAACTATGATGGGGTTTGGGACTATCATTTTATGTGGTTAAATTACGAATTTACCTAAGACCTCTGTGCAGATGGTTAAGCACACTTTGTTAAACAATCTGGTAGGGGCCCACTGGATTTTGAGTTATACATTTAATTTGGTGAGGGTGTTAAGTAAGCAAAGTATTGTCTAGTTTTTTAGATTTTTAGCTGACTTAAACTATATTGTTGGGGCATCAAATGATGACATATTCAAGTAAAAATTACTATAAGCTTAGGGTGTTGGTTAGTATTTATGAGAATTTTTTCAAGATTTTTATATTGCATTAACTATTTCTAGATTATTAAATTAGCTTGCAATCTTATATCAATCCTATTATGCAAATGCACTTAAGAACAAAAACAACACAAATAAATTATGAACAGCAAAAGATGATATGTTTTATGTCTACGTTAAATTTTAGATAACTTTAATAAAGTTCATTTCTCTTTGTTAGGTTTTATCTATTTGATGTCTTATACTATTTTCATATTATTCTTGAATATCTATGTTTTGCATGAAAAATCCTAAGTCTACAATCAAGGCATAGCAAACACAAACTAAGACAAGCATGCATTGTGACCCATATCATGCCCATGAAATTTTACTCTTGGTGATTCCTTTGTTATAGTGAAAACATGTTTGAAATTAATATAGTTTATATTTCAGTTGAACTAGAAATAGATTTTATTTGTTAAACACCAACTTGACTTGTAGATTTTAAAAACTTCCATCCTAGAGCCATTAGACCATGATGTGTTCATGCAACCTCTTTTATTGCCAAAATTAAATGTGGTAGAAAATTTATTAGGCACTAAATAAAGTAGTTTAGAAAGTTTTTATTTTAGAAAGCGAGATTAGTTTTACTTTACTTTACTTTACTTTTCGGGTATAATTTGGCTAGCTAAACCTCATTCTAAATTTTTATGAAGAAGGAATACAAAATTTTAAAATGAAAAAAGTGTTTTGATGTTTCATTGAAATCAAAATTTTAAATTCAAAATTTAGGTATGTTACATTCTCCAAAAAAAATATAAATTTATGCTTCAAACAATGTTTTTAATGATGGAGAACATCCTTACATTTTATGTCTCATTCGTACCATTAAACACTATGAAATAATTCAACAAGATATGTTGCACCATCATGTATTAGTTCATAAACATACATAACAAGATGATTAGACATTTAGTATAAGACAAAAATATCTCAAATACGAATAGTCTGAGCCACTATATAAGAAAAATCGGAGGGACAATCATCTGAATTGCCATAAAAAATATAAAATAATTTAACAAACATAGATTGTATCATTGTACATTGTTTGCAAACAGGGCATAGCTAAATTAGAAATACACTATATAAGAAAAATTATCTCAAATATGATTATATAGGAAAATTGGTTCCTTTAATTAGAGAAAACAATCTGATTACTTCATAATTTTTATTTTGCAATCAATATGCTCAAATAATCCAAACAAGCCAAATAATTTTGCGCCTAAGTGCTTTAAATCGATGCATCATCTAATTGACTTTAGATAATGGTTCCTTACAGTATAAAGCTACCACTTGTTACCCCACAAATGCTCCTAGGCCTTCTAAACCGGTGGAATCATTATTCTAGCCGTTGCATCTATCTTATGTAAAAACCAATCGTATATGCATGGTAAATCACATTTCAAAAATATTACTGAGCAATTATATTTCGTCATCCAATCGTATTCATGCTAGGTTGTGTGGAGCCTCCCGCCCACTCTATATGAAATGTTCATATAATGGATTGTCTCTCAAACTACACAATCGTATTAGGCTATATAAACCCATGTATTTAGTAGATCATCATGTTCTACCCAATCACCCATTAATAAACAATGACAACCTATACCCAATTAAAAAAGAAAACATCTTATTTTTACTAAAGGAAATAAGTCTACCTTTTTAGATGATGATGAAGATGATAAATAATTGTTGGTTAATTAAATATGATATAGTTGTTGATGAGAAATTTCTCTCACGCGCTGGCCTGGGAGATCTGCTTAACTCCAGTGCAGGTCCATCCTTGGCTACCTGTGATGAACAAGGCGTGCCAATTGGTTTGATCTGCTAACCAATAAGAGATAATAAATAGATACATGCGTTAAGGTTAAAGTTAGATCCTACCGAATCGGCTCAGGGAATCAATTTACATATATTGGCTATCCCGAAGCATATTTAAACTAAATGACTGGGATAGATCGGCTATGCCGAGACAGTATAAATCACTTAATCTAAATATACACCAAAGTAACAAATATATGTATTTATAACCTAGCCGATGCTGCAGATCTAATGTGTATCGGCTATTACTCCGATGTATCTTATGAAAAGATATCAATCTAACCTAAATGCGTTAAACCTAGATCAATCGGCTATCGGCTGATGCCAACGGACTGATACTGGCTTAAGGCATTTAACCAGATTGAGATCTTAATATAAGAGGTAGCTATAATATATCTAATAGTGAATAATGCTAAAAGATTATTAAAACAGGTAAGGCTGGCTGAAAACCCAGCACTGCCTCTACAAGTAGGCATCTAATTGAATAGTTCTAAATACTTCTAAAAGCGACTTAACAGATCATAGATGATGCAGCATTAAGTACAAAAGATAGTATTAGATCTATGTAGACCGATGTAAACCCTTTAAGACGGTAGATACAGCATATAACCTAGTCCAACACCTAGATCTAGCTCTATCGGCTGTTGTCTCCCGAGAAAAACGAGCCGACGGCGAGATAGATCTAGACATTGTTCTAGATTATATGTCGTATATGATAACTTGTGTGGTCTACAACATCAAACCTATAGTATCATGACGATGTAAGCACTAGATTCGACGGAATAAACCACTAATGATGAGAATTTACCTTACTCTGGGGTCGAATCGATGCAGCCCAAAGCCGGATCAAGAACTCGTCTAAAAGAAAATAGGAGGCGATGCGCCGAAGTTGTATTGATGTGATAGATTGATTTTTACAGGGGGTTTCGGGTCCTATTTATACCCAAGTACAACAAAATCCGTATAGAACACGGTTTCTATCTAATCTACTATTTAAAATACGACAATATCTCGGGATACAGTCCCATGTCGCATTACAAAAGGAATATCTAAATAAAACCCTATTTTACAGATACAATTGTCGTTACATGACTCTATCCATAGATGACAATATCTTAACGAACATTTGGGAACAGAATCTTCCTTTTACCTTCAAGCTTCTTTATCGGAAATGGTTCCATCTTCTCTGAATCAGAATCGGCTATTGGCTGTCCATGTCCGATTCGGCGTTAGCCGACTGGCTTCCCAGCCGATTGAGTCGTAGCCGACATGGCCTCAGCTTCCACGCAGATCAATTTCCCGATCCGATTCCGATTTAATCTCGGACTTAGGGATTTGGTTACCAAATTTGGTCGTTAACACATGCCCCCCAAGTCCGTGATAATATAATATCATGGATTTGCCGATTTTTTCAAATTCCTGTGCACTTTTTGCCTAAATCCATTTCGGCTGCCAAAAGCTCTTTAAATACTGCCCGCCCGGCGCCGAAACAAGCCACACTGTCACTTTTCTCCACTCAAGCCTTAGCTAGCAAACACTTCTTCTTCCTCTCTCCTCGGCGACTTCGCAGCGACCTCGTCGGAACAGCTCCAAATCCCGCCGGTGTGCACCCCGCAGCAACATCCTTTCGGCACCGATGGCCTCTTCAAGCGCTCCATCCGACACGATCCCCGCTGAGTACCCCGAGGTAAGTTCCCATCAGCTCAAACCTGCTCTTTTATCGCAATCCGGTTCTTTTTTCCTCTTTTCTAATTTCATTATTTCTTCTCTACGATCTGTAGCACCTTACCCACCAAATCGCAATTCCCAGCCTCCTTCACCCCGACCAACTGCTGCTAGGGCCAATCGGCAACGTAGACCCCATTGAGTTCATTAACGCCGAAACCGATTGGATCCCGTTAAGGTTTTCAACTCCAGATCTAGCTTATTGGACAGGAGCCTTCAAATCCTGGCCATCCACGGATATATCCTGGCCGTCTTGGTATGCTAGGATAGCTGCTAGCAAGCAAACCTTCTGGGACGAGATAGGAATCGGCCAATGCATAGCACTAACCCTAGCTGATATGCCTAAGGACGAACCCCTTCTATCGGCTGCCAGCTATTTCTGGTCGGACACAATGAAAGCTTTCCTCTTCAGGCAAGGGCCGATGACGCCGACTCTGATGGATATAGTGATGCTAACTAGTTTAGATATAACATTGGTCGCCGATCCTTTCGATCTGAACATCAAATGCCAACATATCTTCAAGACTAAGAGCATATGCGGCTGGAGCAACTATATTTCGATGAACATGAGGGACGGCCCAGTCTCCAGTAGGGAACACGCAGCTTTTCTGATGATGTGGCTGGAGAAATTTCTATTTTGCGGATCAAGCTACGGGTCGACCACCAACTGGCAACACGTAGCCGAGGCGTTAGTGGAGAAAAAGCAAATTCCTTTAGGGAAATACCTGCTCGGCTATTTGTATCAGATGCTTAGCAATGTACCAGCCAAGCTAGCTTTGAAACAACCCATCGGCACTGGAGGCCCCTGGTAGCTGCTGCAGATATGGCTCAATCTATACACTCACAAGGTTGCCAATCGACCGAGTTTGCTTGACGCCGACTTCCCACGAGCCGAGCTGATTTACCGTGATGATGAAGAAATAGCAACTCGGCGATGCACGTCATACGGTGAAGCTGCCTCCACCTACCCAGGCTCCAAGCTATCGGCTGAATACTTCAAAGGTTGGTTTAGCAACTTCTACAACGGATTCTCAGCCGATTCCACGATTTGGTTTGCCTATGACAAATTTAGCCATTTTGAGCGGCCAGACAACCTTCGGCTTGATGAGGTCAACAATCCAAAATTTGAGAAGCCGAGGGAAATCCTCACAACTGCCATATCCCCATGCATCCTGTCGGTTGGTATCCACCAAGGCCAAAACATCCAGAGGACCTACGAGCTTTACCATCCGTCGGCTGCTGCAAGACAGCTTGGATTGGGCCAACTGCCGATTGGGCTATTCTTTTCAAACAAGATTCAAGCCAGAGGCACCATTGACGGCAGAATAATGATGCATCGACTAATGAGTCTTCCCGGTCCTCCTCTTGGCCACATTGGAGTCATTGATCTGGCAATCACCAGTACGAGTGCTTTTAGCCGATGGTGGGCCGAATGGAAATCACACCTCTTCCATCAATCGGCTTCCATGTATGTGACGACCATCGATCCTGAGATGATTCCATCGGTAAGATCTTTCCTTCATAGCTCCTCTTTTCTTTATCGGCTTATTATATGCACATCTTGTTACTCATGCTTTACCCTTGCAGACAAACGACTCCTCTCCTCCCCGGGTCAGCCGATCAGGGGTAGTCGTTAGATACGGCCTAGGTATATTGCCGAACGGTTGTGGGCTGGCACCATCGATCATCGGCCTCAATGCACCGAAAGTGGGCACGCTCCTCCATGGCCAAACTCGCGAGCCGCTCCGTCGGACGAAGCGAAGCAAGCCATCGGCTACCACCGCGCCGGCTGCGCCGAAGAAAAAGCCTGCTAAGAAGCAAAAGCCGAGCACAGCCGACGACCTGTCCCCGATCGACCCAGCAATCAACGTGGTGCTCGACCAAGAAGTGGAGAACGAGGAGGTCAAAGATGTGGTCGACGAAGCTGCAGCCGAATCGAGCTGTTCTGAAAGATACGCGCAGACCCCATCGGCCGACGAGGCGTCTGTCCAAAAAACTCCAAGTCCTCCAAGACGTCCTGTCCGTCCGACGCCGGTAAGCAACTTTCAACACTTGGTCTTCTAATGTATTCATTTGAATTTTTCTCATTGTATTTTTTATATCGGCAGAGGAAAAAGCTAGCCACAAAGAAGAAGACAGCTCCCCTTCGTTCGGTAAGTTGTTTGACTCCACATATTTTTTCCTTATTTAGCCGATTCTTGAACTAACTTCTTTTTTCAGCCTCCTCGCGCTCTGACGCCTGCCCCCCAGGTGTCAAGTGAACATACTCCGTCGGCTGCAGGTGGCGGCCATGCCGATGATGAAGTCACTTCGGCTCCAACGATCCCAGTAAGTTTTGTTTGCCTCTTACAATCGGCTTGATGACCCCTGCTAACCTTCCACCTATTCCTTTTCTTGTAGAGCGTAGCCAATCTACTAGGCTTTGACTTGTTGGAGTTCGTGGAGCTGGACGAAGGAGCCGACAAAGCTTTGGTCCCGCTGGATGAGGACTTGCGATCTACACTGGTCGATATCAGCAATCGGCTGGAAGTTTCCCTGGATACGTTGGTGGCCGATTGTGGCCCCGTCCGAGCTCGATTTGAGGAAATTCAAACTAGACTCCCGGACGACCTAGCCAACGTAATCGTGCCAGCAACTTTCCTTGAGGCGCACCGGTGAAATATGAGCGGGCCAAGCAGCGCATTGCCGATCACCGAGCAAATCAATCGCTGACGGCTGCCATCAAGTCCAATCAAGAGGAGATCAAGGCGAAGAAGGCCAAATTTGACGCCTTGAAGACGGAGCCGGCTGCCAAACTTGAGCGGCTTCGCACACGCAGGGATGAAATGATAGCCGACCTCATGCAAATCACCATTGAAATCCACATACAAGAGGAATACGTGGCCGGCCTCCCAAGGAAATCGAAGACAAGCGATCGAGCATCAAAGAGGTCGTGTCTTATCTCACAGACCTGACGAAGGCGATGAAGCCGGTGGCCGGGACTGATGCAGCTGACGCCAAGGCAATTGAGGAGGTTGATGAAATCCGGTGCAAGGCGTTGTCGGCCGTAGCGAATTTCCTTAAGCAATGAGTCGGTTGTAATAGTCTGCTAGGGCACAAACTATAAATCCAACTATTTTTTTAACAGGCCTACGTGGTCAATCTTTCGTAATCGGCTTACACTGTCTTTATGTAATGCATGATTGCTGATCTCATTAATCCTGTCATTGTCATGGTCAAAGATTTGAAAAATTCTTGTCGTCTGCCTTCTTGATGTCTGATACCTGGCTCGTGTATATATATGCCCCCTAATTTTGTTGATGATGTCCTTCAGCATTAACAAAATTATTCAATCCACTAACTCTGCCGCTGTCGGCTAAACGTAGCCGATTATAGAAAATTAGGGGAAAAACTTAGCGTAAAAATGTCCTAAAGGCGATGCTTGTACGACACAAACATTGGCTGACACGAATCGGCAGAAACATAGCCGAATCATGAATTGATCCAAACACTTGGGTAGTATTTTTTCAAATACTTGCCGTTTAGAGCCCTTCCAAACACTTCTCCATCCAAGCCTTCCAGCATGTAGGCTCCTTTAGAGACGCATTTGTGGATCTTGAAAGGCCCTTCCCAATTTGGTGACCACTTGCCAAATTTATTGTCTCTTGATCCAATCAGCAATATCAGCTTCCAAACGAGTTCGCCCTCTTCAAACGATTCAGGCACAACTTTCTTGTTATAATAATGGGCTACTCATTCCTTATCCTTAGTTACTTTTTCCAAGGCCCTCATCCGTGACAGAACTAGGTCTTCTGACTCGTCTACCATCAGATTATAGTAATCATCGGCTGTAAGCTGGTCTTGTAACTGAATCCTTCTGGAGCCGATGATGTTTTCCCGTGGCAGGACTGCTTCATGCCCGTAGACCAATTGATATGGAGGGACTTGGATAGATCCATGGCAAGCCATCTGATAGGTCCATAGTGACTCGGCTAATCGGCTGTGTCATTGCTTGGGATATTCAGAGATCTTTCTCTTTATCAACTTGATTAAACTCTTGTTTGAAGCTTCTGCTTGCCCGTTGGCCTGAGCATAATACGGCGAAGAATTGAGTAATTTAATTCCCATGCTGTCGGCAAACTAAACAAATTCGTCCGATACGAAGATAGATCCCTGATCCGTTGTTATTGTTTGCAGGACACCAAATCAGTAGATGATATGCTCTTTAACAAACTCGATTGCGTCCTTTGAATCAACTTTCTTTAAAGGAATTGATTCCACCCATTTTGTGAAATAATCGGTAGCCACCAATATGAATTTATGTCCTTTACTTGAGGGTGGATTGATCTAGCCGATCATATCGATTTCCCAACCTCTGAATGGCCAAGGCTTTATTATTGGCTTCATAGCCGATGTTGGTGCCCTTTGTATAGCTCCGAATTTCTGACAATCTTGGCGGCCCTTGTAGTACTTGAAACAATCCTCCAGCATCGTCGGCCAAAAATACCCTGCTCTCCACAGTAGCCACTTCATCTTATGAGTCGATTGGTGTCTGCCACAGATCCCTTCATGCACTTCTCCGATAGCCACCTTGGCTTGATCGGCACTGAGACACTTGAGTAGCACACCATCAATCGTTCGATAGTATAAATCTCCATCGAGCAAGACATATCTTAAAGCCTTGTAGCACAATTTCCTTGAAGCCGACTGGAAAGGGTTCTATAAATAACTGTAGACTTCAAACCTCCAGTCGTCAGCTGTTATGGTGGCAATCTCTATCTCAAATTCTTTTGTCATCGGCTTGTAGTCCGATGCCCCTTGAGCTAAATCATTGGCTTCTGCATTCTGCTCCCTAGGGATATGCTTCAATGTGACTAGCCCAAAGTTGTCCATCAATTCTTGGCATCGTTGATAGTAGACCATCAGCGCATCGTTTTTGCACTTATATTCTTCCGACAGCTGGCTGATGACCAACAGTGAATCCCCCCATGATCTCGACGGCGTCGGCTTCGACTTCCTTGAGAAGATACAATCCTTTGAGCACTGCTTCGTATTCGGCTTGGTTGTTTCTGGTGTGGGGGTTGATTGAGAATGCTAATTCAAAACTTGCCCCCCTTGGGGATACAATTACCAAGTCGATACCGCATCCACTTGTGCAAACCGAGCCATCAAATGTCAAAGTCCAAGGCATAATTTCCACTGAGCCGATTGAATCATCTCTGTGCTCCACTATAAAATCGGCTATAGCTTGTCCTTTAACTGCCCTGGGTGTCTAGTTTCTTAAATCAAACTCTGTTAAGGCAAAAATCCATTTTCTAACTCGCCCTTTTAGCACTGGAGCCGATAGCATATACTTGACTACATTGGCGTTGCATATTATTGTGCACTCATTGGACAACAAATAATGCCTTAACTTGGCACATGAAAAATACAGGGAAAGGCACAATTTATCCACTGGTGAATACCTTGTTTCTGCATCCAATAGTCATCGGCTAAGATAAAAGATGGCATTTTCCTTCCCTTCGACCTCTTGGATCAAGACTGAGCCGATTGACTTGTTGTCGGCTGATAGATATAGCTTGAATGGTATTCCTTTTTGTGGAGAAACCAGAACTGGAGGTGAGCTTTGTTAGTGACAAACCCTAGAGGCAACATGGAGATGTTGGATATCATGGTCAATGTTTATGTATTTATGAATAAAGTGTTATTCAGTTTCATGAAATTGACATCTTGTATTGATCAATAAGTACGTGACTTATTTATGAGACTCTATATGTATGAATCTATTTCTAAATGATCCTCGATCAAATATCATATTATTGAAACTAATATGATTCTAAGATCGGCATGTTTATTGATTGATGATCATGTCTCATAGATCATGGGTATGGAGATACCAAATCAATAAACATGGACACATGTGTTGGAGAACACATTGTTGGATAGACCCACCATGAGACACTACAGAATTAATGTGCCATTGGTTGGTCTCGGTAGTGTTGGTACAAAGTCCTTAGACCTGAGATCACCATGGATTCCAACATGTGTAGTAGCCTACTTTGGGACTACCAAACGCTATTCCGTAATCGGGTAGTTATAAAGGTAGTTTTCGGGTTTGCTATGAAACATGGAGTGGGATGTGAGTGATCAAGATGGAATTTGCCCCTCCTTTGGAGAGATATCTCTGGGCTCCTCGAGGTAATGGATTATGGAAATGCATGGCCATGCTATGTTGATTGAGGAGTCAATCAATGATGATAATCCAATACGGTTCGAGTGAATGGTTAAGCTATTGAAGGGATGGCACACATCTTGCCTATAGCTTAATTGGTATCGTGAGACAAAGGGATTTGTGTACACATTACAGGTTCAGAGCCGATATTATATTCTTGTATACTATGGTATCAATATGTGCTGCTAGGCGCCGCTGTTGACAGGTCGGCTGAGTTGGACTCGAGCCGACGATCGGCTAAGTTAGACTATAGCCGAAACCGAGTATACCTGAATCTACAGGGTCGCACGCTTAAGGGGATTAGAATAGGCATTCGAGTTGGACTCGAATACGGCTCGATCGGATAGGGATCCGATCGGATAGAGTCATATAGGCTTACGAGTATGGGCGGCCAACTCTATGAGATTCGGATGGGATCCGACTCAAAATAGAGTCCTGATCGGCCACTAGTCCCAGTCGGCCAACTCTATATAAAGGAGGGAGGGGTGGAGAGCTGCAACACGTCAATTGCATCGCATTGAACCGAATCCGCAACAGAAGTCGCCGAGATCAATCTCCATGGAAACCCTCCCCACTTTCGAGCCAAACCCTAGCCTTGCATCGCGTGCTAGCACACGGGTGTTCGGCGTTCTGTCCCCAGACGTGTGGATACCGGTAGAGGCGCTGCTACGTTGCGCGCTGTTGATCGGCTTCGGATCGGCTGCAATCGGAGGGATCGGCTATGGTGGAATCGGCTGCGGTCGGGCGCATCGGAGCGAGGCGTGAGAACGCGGCTGGACGACTTGAATCGGCTGTCCCCGGGAATCGGCTGTCATCGGCCAGCACAGTTCCAGATCGGATAGCCCTGATTGGCTACTTCCACTGCACACTCCAATCGGTAACGATCTATCGGCCCTTACTTGCAAGTGTTCCTGGTCTGCGCGGTAGAAAACTTTGTTTTTCGGCTAGCGTAGCCTCCGCGTAACCCTTCATGTCCAATGCTTTCTGCTGCTCTGCGCTCCAAGTGAATGCTTGATCGGCTTCAGCCGAAGCAATGGTGTGAACGACTCCATCTTTCCTGAAAGATTGGCTATGAATTGCCTGATGAAGTTGATCTTGCCGATTAGAGATTGCAGTTGCTTCTTGTCCTTCGGAGGTTGTATTGTCTTGATAGCATTAATGCTCCTTGGTGTAACCTCGATCCCTCTCTCATGAACAAGAAACCCTAAAAATTGCTCGGGCGACACGCCGAATGCGCACTTCAGTGGATTCATCTTCAGACTATATTTCCTTGTCCGCTCCAAAGCCTATCTAAGATCGACTATATGGTTTTCTATTTCCCTGGATTTGACAACAACATCATCAATGTAAATTTCAACCAGGGAGCCGATCATATCATGGAAAATGTAATTCATGGCCCTTTGATAAGTTGCTCCATCATTTTTCAACCCAAATGTCATGACAACCCATTCATACAAGCCGATTGCTCCTGGGCATCTGAAAGCAGTCTTGTGAATGTCTTCTTCAGCCATAAAAATTTGATTGTAACCTGCATTACCATCCATGAAACTTATTATCTTGTGGCCGGAAGCAGCATCCACTAGTAAATCGGCTATGGGCATTGGGTACTCGTCCTTAGGGGTAGCCTTGTTTAAGTCCCTGAAATCGATACACACCCTATGTTTGCCATTCTTTTTCATTACTAGAACAATATTCGACACCCACTCGACATATCGGCAAGGCCGAATGAATCTAGCGTCATATAGCCGAGTGATTTCGGCTTTGATTGCATCATACATATCGGCCTTAAACCTCCTAGGAGATTGTTTGAACGGTCGATAACTCGGCTTGATAGGCAGCCAATGCACAACAATTGATGTGCTAAGACCAGGCATCTTGAAATATTCCCAAGCAAAACAATCTTTATATTCCTTCAATAAATCAATAAGCTGAGATCTACAATGAGAAGACAAATTTTTACTAATATATGTCGGCCTAGGCCTGTCTCCATAGCTGATAACTATTTCTTCTAGCTCGTCGGCCGACATAAATCCTTGCCCAAGCTTACCATCATCGTCGTCCGTGGTGTCCTTGCCGTAGACGCTTGAGCCCTCCACGACGCCCTCAAAGCAATAATTGGGGCTCTTCGTCTCCAATAGGTTGTATGGCAGAATCGTACACCTTTAGAAAATCGGCTTGCCAAACTTTGTCGGACAGACAATCAATACCGTCGATTTCCCAAAGTGGCAAATCGGCGTTAGCAACGCTCACTGACCTGTCAGCTGGCACAACTTCAATTTTATCGTCTTGCCATTGGATCAAACTTTGATGCATTGTGGGACGCAGCAGTTTGCATGAATCCAGTCCCTCCCAAGTAGCAGGCTGTAAGATCCCTTCCCGTCGATGACAAAGATTGTTGTGGGCACGGTTTTACTACCGACGGTTAGTTCAACATTAAGCACACCCTTGGCCTCCGATGGATTGCCGCCGAAGTCTTTGAGCACCATGTTCGTCTTGATTAGATCTTCGGCTCCATTGACCAGCTTACGAAAAGTGGCATAGGGCATGAGATTGACTGCAGCCCCTCCATCGACTAGCATCTTTGACATTGGCTTCCCGTTAACAAATCCTTTCACGTACAGTGGTTTGAGGTGCCGATTGTCATTTCCCTCTAGTTTTTCAAAAACGGCTTGCTCCGGGGAAAACGCTAGTTTCGCAAAGGCATCTTCGACGTTATCTGCATCGGCCTCAGCAGCACCGAATTCGGCTGGCAACATGAAAACCATATTGACCGATGCAGAAGCCTTTCCTTTTCCTTTAGCCACCCTTCTAGCTTGGTCGGTTGCGCTCTCGCCGGCTGGGTTTTCATCAGACGGACTTTCATTGGCAGTCGACGCCTGTCTCTTGATGCGCCATTGTTTCATGCCTTGCCGACGCTGTTGCTGCCGAATCATTCGTCGTACTTTGTCCTCTCACCCTTCGCTCTTGAGCCGCTGGATGGTCCTCTTTTGTGTTTTAGTGAAGAGGTTCGAAGGGCACCATTGGGGGTTAGCCGATTGCTCATCTTCGGCTTTTTCTTCATAATATTCATCTTCATCTTCGTCTTTGAAGAAGTCTTGTTGGACGAATTGGGCAGGGCTTTGCATCGAATGATCCCTGTATTCGTCTTCATGATATTTGCTGCAGGCCGGGCAATTATCTATCATCGGCAGCTTCATCCCCGATTCCCAACATAATCGAAAAAACTCACAGCGCCAATGCGGGTCGCAATCACTGTGGTTTCTGACGAATTGGAGTCCCCTGACCTCAGGCTCCCTGACGTAAGGTTTGTCGTGCCGGGCCTCCTCTTCTTCACGAAAGCGTTGTTGAAAACGGGGCATGGGGTCCATGCGCCTGGGTCGCCGATCGGACGATCGGCCGGTGGAATGCACCATATTGACTGGCACAGCTTTATCTCCAGCCAATTTCTTTTTGGCCTTAACTGAAGGGTTACGCGGAAGCTACGCTAGCCGAAAACAAAAATTTCTACCGCGCAAACCAGGAACACTTGCAAGTAAGGGCCGATAGATCGTTACCGATTGGAGTAGAGTGCAGCGGAATAGCCAATTAGGGCAATCCGATCTGGAACAGTGTAGCCGATTCCCGGAGACAGCCGATTCGCCAATCAGCCGATTCGAGTCGTCCGGCCGCGTTCTCACGCTTCGCTCCGATGCGCCCGACCGCGGCCGATCAAGAGCGCGCAACGTAGCGCGCCTCTACGGTATCCACACGTCCGGGACGAACGCCGTACACCCGTGTGCTAGCACGCGATGCAAGGCTAGGGTTTGGCTCGAAAGTGGGGAGGGTTTCCGTGGAGATTGATCTCGGCGACTTCGTTGCACGCGATGCAATTGACGTGTCACGGCTCTCCACCCCTCCCTCCTTTACATAGAGTTGGCCGACCGGGACTAGTGGCCGATTAGGACTCTATTTTGAATCGGATCTCATCCGTATCTCATAGAGTTGGCTGCCCCACACGTCGTAAGCCCATAGGACTCTATCCGATCGGATCCCTATCCGATCAAGCCGTATCCGAGTCCAACTCGAATATCTATTCTATCCCCTTAAGCGTGCGACCCGTAGGTTCAGGTATACTCGGTTTCGGCTATAGTCTAACTTAGCCGATCGTCGGCTCGAGTCTAACTCAGCCGA
Organism: Oryza australiensis; assembly: GCA_019925245.2. Lineage (NCBI taxonomy): Eukaryota > Viridiplantae > Streptophyta > Magnoliopsida > Poales > Poaceae > Oryza > Oryza australiensis. The sequence continues at coordinate 340,562 of JAIFGZ020000228.1, forward strand.
CTGTCAATAGCGGCGCCTAGCAGCACATATTGACACCATAGTATACAAGAATAATATCGGCTCGAACTGTAATGTGTACACAAATCCCTTTGCCTCACGATACCGGTTAAGCTATAGGCAAGATGTGTGCCATCCCTTCAATAGCTTAACCATTCACTCGAACCATATTGGATTATCCGTCCGTTGATTGACTCCTCAATCAACTTAGCATGGCCATGCATTTCCATAATCCATTACCTCGAGGGGCCCAGAGATATCTCTCCAAAGGAGGGGCAAATTCCATCTTGATCACTCACATCCCACTCCATGTTTCATAGCAAACCCGAAAACTAGCTTTATAACTACCTAGTTACGGAATAGCGTTTGCTAGTCCCAAAGTAGGCTACTACACATGTTGGAATCCATGGTGATCTCAGGTCTAAAGACTTTGTACCAACACTACCCGAGACCAACTAATGGCACATTAATTCCTGTAGTGTCTCATGGTGGGTCTATCCAACAATGTGTTCTCCAACACATATGTCCATGTTTATTGATTTGGTATCTCCACACCCATGATCTATGAGACATGATCATCAATCAATAAACATGCCGATCTTAGAATCATATTTGTTCCAACAATATGACATATGATCGAGGATCGTTTAGAAATAGATTCATACGTAAAGAGTCTCATAAATAAGTCACGTACTTATTGATCAATACAAGATGTCTATTTCATGGAACCGAATAACACTTTATTCATTTATACATAAACATTGACGTGATATCCAACATCTCCATGTTGCCTCTAGGGCATATCACTAACAATCTCCCACTTGGACTAGAGTCAATCATGTAAGTATCTAATACCCATTGCTCTTGTGTGCGCCTCATGCTTCGCCGAGGGAGAGGTTTTGTCGGCGGATCGGCTATGTTGAGATCCGTGTGCACTTTGCATATCTTGACATCACCTCGTCCACTATCTCGCGGATGAGATGATATCGCCGAAGTATGTGTTTGGACTTCGATGTGATCTCGGCTCCTTGGCTTGCGCAATGGCTCCACTATTATCACAATAGAGAGACATTGGACCGGTCGTACTAGTCATCACACCAAGCTCGAAACGAATTTCTTGATCCAAACAGCCTCCTTTGCAGCTTTCGAAGCAGCAATGTACTCGGCCTCCGTTGTAGAATCAGCAACAAGTATCCCGCTTGGAACTCTTCCAGTGATGCGCCTCCGTTCGGGCAGAACACGAACCGCATTGCGATCTATAATCATCCTTGTCTGTTTGGAAGCTAGCATCGGTGTAACCACTTACAACGAGCTCTTCTTCACCTCCATAGACTAGGAACATATCCTTAGTTCTTCTCAAGTACTTAAGGATATTCTTTACGGCGATCAAGTGACCTTCACCTGGATCTCGGTATCCGCTCGTAGCACTCAAAGCGTACGAGACATCGGGCGCGTACAAAGCATGGCATACATGATGGATCCAATTGCCGAAGCATATGGAACCATACCCATCTTATTCCGCTCATCATGTGTCCGAGGGCACCGATTCTTGCTAAGATTAATGCCATGTGACATGGGCAAGAAACCTTTCTTGGAATCATGCATGTTGAACCTTTTCAACACCTTGTCAATGTATGTACTTTGGCTTAATCCAATTAGCCTCTTGGATCTATCTCTATAGATCCGAATGCCTAATATGTATTTGCCTCCCCTAAGTCTTTCATGGAAAAACTATTTTTCAATGAAGACTTGACGGATTCTAGCATAGGGATATCATTTTCAATCGTAATATGTCATCCACATATAAGATTAGAAATACAATTGCGCTCCCACTGACCTTTTTGTAAACACAGGCCTCTTCTTCATTTTTGATGAAACCAAACCCTTTGATTACTTCATCAAAACGAATATTCCAACTCCGAGATGCTTGCTTCAATCCATAAATGGATTTCGTAGCTTGCATATCTTTCCAGCGATTCTCGGATCGACAAAACCCCGAGGTTGTATCATGTATACATCCTCGCTTAGGTTTCCATTTAGGAAAGCCGTTTTGACATCCATCTGCCATATCTCATAATCGAAATATTCAGCAATCGCAAGGATAATCCGAATAGATTTAAGCATTGCGACGGGCGAGAAGGTTTCATCATAATCAACTCCTTGAATCTGTTTAAAACCTTTCGCCACGGTCGCGCCTTATAGATGTGAACATTTCCATCCATATCGGCCTTTTCTTAAAAACCCATTTACACTCAATGGTTTTGACACCATCGGAGTGGATCAACCAAGTTCCAAACTTGATTGTCGTACATGGATTCTATTTCAGATTTCATGGCTCCAAGCCACTTGTTAGAATCGGGTCCCACCATCGCTTCCTCATAGGTCTTAGGTTCATCGTTGTCCAACAACAATATATCACATTGTTCCTTTGTGTACTGTCGGGTGCACGACGTGATCTTTCGGACCTCCGTGGGTGGTGTATCTACAACCGGTGGCGCAACACTTTGCACCTCTGTTGTGGTTACGTGGTCGCGAAACATTTTTTCGGTGTTTCTTGAACTTCTTCAAGATGCACCTTGCTCCCACTAACCCCTCTTGAAAGAAACTCTTTCTCCAAGAAGACACCGTGTCGGGCGACAAACACTTTGCCTTGTTCCCGATTATAAAAGTAATATCCCTTAGTTTCCTTAGGATATCCCACAAAGAAGCACTTGTCGATTTGGGTGTGAGCTTGTCGACGTAAACGTTTTACATAAGCTTCGCATCCCCAAATTTTGAGAAAAGACAAACTAGGGGTTGCCCTGTCCATATCTCATATGGTGTCTTTTCAACCGACTTAGATGGAACTCTATTTAGTGTGAGCGCATTTGTTTCAAGAGCATATCCCCGAAGGATAACGGAAGATCACTTTGGCTCATCATCGACCGCACCATGTCCAACAAGGTGCGATTTCTCCGTTCGGACACTCCGTTCCATTGCGGAGTTCCCGGCGAAGTCAAGCGTGGAACAATTCCACAATCTTTCGATGATTACCAAACTCTTGGCTCAAGTATTCCCCTCCACGATCGATCGTAGAAACTTGATTGTTTTCCCTAAATGATTCTCGTACTTCATTCTGGAATTCTTTGAACTTTTCAAAGGATTTGGACTTATGCCTCATTAAGTAGATATAACCATATCTACTAAAGTCATCGGTAAAGGTAATAAAGTATTGATAACCACCTCGGCCGTTGAGCTCATTGGTCCACATACATCGGTATGTACGAGTGCCAATAAGTCACTTGCTCTCTCACTATGTCCCGTGAAAGGTGCCTTTGTCATCTTACCAAGTAAACAAGACTCACATGTCTCAAATGATTCAAAATCAAAAGAGTGAAGCAATCCATCCTTATGGAGCTTCTCCATGCGTTTCTTATTTATATGGCCTAAGCGACAATGCCGGATAAACGTGGGGTTTATATCATTAGAGAGTTGCCTTTCGTATTAATGTTATAGATGGGAGACGCTTCAAGATACAAAACGTATAATCCATTCACCAATGGAGCATGAAAATAGAACATATCTCTAAGATATATTGAACAACCATTGTCCATTGATCTAAAATCATATCCTTCCGCTTGCAAACATGAAGCGGAAATAACGTTTTGACATAGTGTTGGAACACAATAACAATTATTCAATTTCAAAACTAATCCCGAAGGTAGATGAAGTGGTGCTGTGCCGACAAGAATCGTAGCAACGCTTGCTCCATTGCCGACGCGCAGATTCACCTCGCCCCTTCTCAATCCTCTACTTCTTCTCATTGCTCGCAACGATTTGCAAATATGAGCTACGATCCGGTATCAAATACCCAAGAGTCGAGTAGGTGAAGTAGCGAGATTAATGTCTATAACATTAATACCGAGCGAAGTCGTACTTTGCTTCTTCTTGAGATCCTCCATGTACTTCTTGCAGTTCCTTTTCCAAGTGGCTGTCTCCTTGCAGTAGAAGCAAACGGCATCGATGCCGCCGACCCCTTCTTGCCCTTCTTTGCATTGGAGGCACTCGCGATCTCATCGGGAGTTAACTTCCTCTTGGTGCAAAGTTTCTTGAGGTGGTTTGCGCTTTGCCTTCGCATCATCATCACATGATGACCGTTTTTCTGGATACTCTCCTCACTGTCTTTAGCATCCCATGCAATTCAGCCAAGGTTCTATCCATATTGTTCATGTGATAGTTTAATATGAATGGCTCGAAGCTCGGAGGGAGCGACCGGAGAATCACATCGTAGCCAACTCTTGGCTAAGGGGAAAACCTAGTTTTTCCGGACTCTCGATATAGCCAATTATCTTTATCACATGCGGATGACGGGATTCCCTCAACAAGCTGCACGCAAACAAGGACTTTGAGGTGTTGAACCTCTCGGCCCGAGCTTGGTTCTCAAACATGCCACGCAGTCCCGAATAATAGTGTGAGCATCGCTGCTCTCATATTGCTTCGAAGCTCGGGGACATTGTAGCAAGCATGAGACGGCTTATATCTAGGGCATCATTAGTGTGCTTCTCATAAGCCCTCCGTGCGTTGCGGTGGCATTATTTGGCAAATCCTCGGGATAGGGTACTTCAAGAACGTACTCCTTACGCTCTTGCTTGAGAACAATTCTCAAGTTGCGATACCAATCCATAAAGTTTGTTCCATTTAATTTTTCCTTTTCGAGAATAGATCGCAAATTAAAGGTACTGGGTGTAGTATTAGCCGCCATTTATTCTACAACAGAAAAACAAAGTTTAGCACAATGTTTATGTTATGTCTTTTGTTAAACAATTTAACATAAGACTCCCATTACGTATTTTCCACCTTCCCTCTAGGTTACGTATTGGGTCAAGATCCACATGTTAGTTAATTTTCTAGTGAGCTTTGGCATCACTGCTAGAAAATTAGTAACATCGGTAAGCAACTCCTTGCTAATCACATCTCTATGTGACTCTTGTTGTTGGTGTGGCATCTCCATGCCCCGGCCCCAACCTATGCCCCAAGGCCCAAAACTGTTTTGATAGCCTTGTTAAGTAAACCAAATGCTCCTGCTGTATATGTCCGACATATACCCCCTCGTGTTATGATAGAGAATGGCATTCGCTTTTGCGGACCCACCATTGACGAGCATAACGGTGACGGGTGCAACATTTGGAAGGGCATCATTACTACTTAATTTTGTGAGGGATGCTATCCTATCAAACAAACATATCACATATATGAAAGCGGGTAGAATAGCATGAAATAGTATGGCCCCCTTCACATGGTGATCTCCATCTCCATGCCGGTGTACGAGATCTCCATCTTCATCACCGTTCTTTCGAGTGCCGAATGCTTGATTTCTTCAAACTAAGCTACTACTATAGAAGCTCTAATTGAAGATTACATCGACTCGCAGTCGTGAAAGAATATTACAAGCATTGCACGTATGAAAGAATATTACGGGGATTGCACATATAAAAGAATATTATATGCATCACATGCATCTCATACATACAATAGGGCCATACCATCTCAAAGCATTCTCTGCAAAAACAAGTTAGGCGTAGAAACGTTTTCTACTTATCGCGAGAGATATGGCACCGAGACGACCTATAAGGGGTTAGCGGGCGGGGGTCGAGGGGAAGCCGCCCTCGCGGGCTTCCGGGGCAGCGCCGGAACACCACACGAAATTCATTGATCCAATCTATGAATTCGCTTATGGAAACCATGTCGGCATAATCATATTATGCCGTCCCGATACACTATCAAGGAAGATGGTTTGCGTAGGCGCGAGGCGGCTAACAAGATCGGACTACGAGATAGCTTCGGCATAATCACATTATACCGTTCCGATACACTATCAAGGAACGCTATCTCGAACCCAACTCAAACCGAGTTATATGGAAATTGCTTCGACGTAATCACATTACGCCGTTCCGATACACTATCAAGGAACGCAATTACCATTAACTCTCCTCAACGATCCCGTAAAACCGATTGATCTAATCAACTCGTGTGCAAAACTTGTTCCGAGATCCAATCTAAAACCCGAACTAAGCAAGATTAGCTCGATACCACCGAAGGGTTACGCGGAAGCTACGCTAGCCAAAAACAAAAATTTCTACCGCGCAAACCGGGAACACTTGCAAGTAAGGGCCGATAGATCGTTACCGATTGGAGTAGAGTGCGGCGGAATAGCCAATCGGGGCAATCCGATCGGAACAGTGTAGCCGATTCCGGAGACCCGATTCGCCAATCAGCCGATTCGAGTCGTCCGGCGCGTTCTCACGCTTCGCTCCGATGCGCCCGACCGCGGCCGATCAAGAGCGCGCAACGTAGCGGCGCCTCTACCGGTATCCACACGTCCGGGACGAACGCCGTACACCCGTGTGCTAGCACGCGATGCATGGCTAGGGTTTGGCTCGAAAGTGGGGAGGGTTTCCGTGGAGATTGATCTCGGCGACTTCGTTGCACGCGATGCAATTGACGTGTCACGGCTCTCCACCCCTCCCTCCTTTATATAGAGTTGGCCGCGGGACTAGTGGCCGATTAGGACTCTATTTTGAATCGGATCTCATCCGTATCTCATAGAGTTGGCCGCCCCACACGTCGTAAGCCCATAGGACTCTATCCGATCGGATCCCTATCCGATCGAGCCGTATCCGAGTCCAACTCGAATATCTATTCTATCCCCTTAAGCGTGCGACCACGTAGGTTCAGGTATACTCGGTTTCGGCTATAGTCTAACTTAGCCGATCGTCGGCTCGAGTCTAACTCGCCGACTGTCAATAGCGGCGCCTAGCAGCACATATTGACACCATAGTATACAAGAATAATATTGGCTCGAACCTGTAATGTGTACACAAATCCCTTTGCCTCACGATACCGGTTAAGCTATAGGCAAGATGTGTGCCATCCCTTCAATAGCTTAACCATTCACTCGAACCGTATTGGATTATCCGTCCGTTGATTGACTCCTCAATCAACTTAGCATGGCCATGCATTTCCATAATCCATTACCTCGAGGGCCCAGAGATATCTCTCCAAAGGAGGGGCAAATTCCATCTTGATCACTCACATCCCACTCCATGTTTCATAGCAAACCCTAAAACTAGCTTTATAACTACCTAGTTACGGAATAGCGTTTGCTAGTCCCAAAGTAGGCTACTACACATGTTGGAATCCATGGTGATCTCAGGTCTAAGGACTTTGTACCAACACTACCGAGACCAACTAATGGCACATTAATTCTGTAGTGTCTCATGGTGGGTCTATCCAACAATGTGTTCTCCAACACATATGTCCATGTTTATTGATTTGGTATCTCCATACCCATGATCTATGAGACATGATCATCAATCAATAAACATGCCGATCTTAGAATCATATTTGTTCCAACAAATATGACATATGATCGAGGATCGTTTAGAAATAGATTCATACGTAAAGAGTCTCATAAATAAGTCACGTACTTATTGATCAATACAAGATGTCTATTTCATGGAACTGAATAACACTTTATTCATTTATACATAAACATTGACGTGATATCCAACATCTCCATGTTGCCTCTAGGGCATATCACTAACATTAACCCCTTTGAGAGTTTTGGCTAAACCGTGCATCACTCTATGTTGTCGATCAGCTCGCCTGGGGCTGGCCTAAACCATGTTGACCGGAAAGGGATTGCCATCGACTTTCATTGGCCGAGGTGAATCGGCAAACTTCAACTTCCCGGCTTCAATAGCCGACTGGATTTGCTGTCTGAAAACTTTGCAGTGATTAGTGCTATGGGAGGTGGAGTTGTGCCACTTGCAGTACTTCCTCTTTTTGAGTTCCTCAGCCGATGGGATCGTGTGGTTGGGAGGAAGCTGAATCTACTTCTCCTTCAGCAATAAATCAAAGATCCTATCGGCCTTGGTGATGTCGAAGTCGTACTTCTCTTCCTTAGCCGTTTTCAGCAGCCGGCAGACGATGGCCTTTTTATTTTCTGTCCACTCGGCTGCAGCAACCTCTGCGTCATTATCGCTGGTGTCGGAGTCGGTTTCGATGACGACGTGAGAAATCTTCTTGACGGTCTTTCTCGATTCTTGAAATCTTTGCTCATGGGCCGTCACCCTCTGCGCTAGATGTGCTAAACTATCGAAGTCTTGAGATGAAAATCATTCACGGATCGGCGGTAGCCGTCCATGAAAAGCCAAATCGGCTAACTGGGAATCGGACAGCACCAAGCTATAACAGTGGTTCCTCATCTCTCTGAATCTTTGAATGTAGTCCTGAACCGACTCCTCATGCTTCTGCCTAATGCTTGTCAGGTCCGACAGCTTCATTTCATGATTGCCAGTGTAGAAGTAGCTGTGGAACTGTCTCTCGAGATCGGCCCAGCTCTGGATGGAGTTGTAAGGCAGTGAAGAAAACCACGTAAAGGCCGATCCTGATAGCGAAAGTAGGAATAAGCAAACCCTCAGGGCGTCCTGTCGAAACTCGGTTTCGGCAATACAAAATTGAGGGTGCAGTCAAGATCGCCAAGCACAATGGGTTAGGTGGAAAACAAGGATTTAGACAGGTTCAGGCCCTCTCGTGAGGTAATACCCTACTCCTGTTTCGGGGATTCGATCCGCCGAGTGTATATTGATCTTAAGATCTAAGGCTGAAAGCTAATAGCTCAGAAATCATATCATATCCCTCAAGGGACGCCCCTCACCCCCTTATATAGTCTTGGGAGGCGGGCTTACAGATCGGAAACCCTATCTTACTCTAAGTTGGTCTCCTCAATCTTACCAAACTGTGACTATAGGTCGTTGCCTTATCTCAATCGGCAAGGTAACACCCAAGTCATATTTGGTTTACATATTTGGTAGGCGCAATCTATCCCTACCTCCAGTCGGATAAACTTGCCATGTGGATACCCGATTGCCATAATCTCCACAGTAGCCCCCGAGTCCATTTCAGTCGACGAGACAACTCAGCATCAAATCAAGACAGTATACAACCAAACAACTTTTTGGCCGAGTGCTTTTGGCGCCGAGTGATTCCATCATCTCTGCCTGAATCTCTCGAGTGGCTCCAAAGACTGTGAAGGACTGGAAAATATCCAAAAAATTCTCAAAAATAAATATCTAGGTGCATCTCGTGATGTACCTAATTAGGTGTAGCCCCCGACTGTATGATTAGCCAAAAACAGACCAAACATACAATCAAGAACTATAAAGAATCATACTCATATAAATGTTTAGCTCATGCTAAAGCAATCATAAAAAATCTCATTACTCGGCAAGCTCGTGCTCATCCGAGTGAATTTGCCCGAGTCATCTCAGAATAAATAACTCAATCAACCCTCATAGGTGGAAAGCACTCGGTAAGCTCATGCTTATCCGAGCGGATCTGCCCGAGTCATCTCGGAACAAATATTTTAATCGTCCATCATGGGTAAACAAGTTTTTCAGTCGTCTAAAAAATACGACCAAAATATTAAATAGCTTCTGCCATAATATTGGTCTTAATCTAAAAAGATCTTCACCAAGGTGGAAAAATAGCATTGATATAATCATTTAATCAAATGCTTAAAAATCAAACAGTCCCTGTCATCAAGGCAGCTATGAAAAGCTTCACTGTTTGTCACCTTTCAAATTGCATCGTGCTAACTTCTCATGAAGTTAAGCAAACCACGGTGTGAAAGGATTTCCAAAGGTACACGGCACTCAGACACGCGCATATTGCCAAGGCAAATCTGCTTAAGTTCATCCACTTAAGTCCCTAAGGACACGCGTCAGGCCACACCTTAGTTGGGCCGCCGGTCTCTCATGGGCTCGGCCCAATTACGAGAAAACCTAGCGCAACCCTCAAATCTTTATACAAAGCCTCGAGGTCATCCCCGCCACTTCGTCTTCCCAGAGAAATTCCCCAATCGCAACACTTGTTCATCGGCTTGCGGCGGAGAACCCTAAGCCCTTGCGCGCGCCCAATCCACCGATCCGAAGCTCGCGCTTCGCTCACAGCTAGCCTCCACATCCATCTTCTCAGACTCCCATCTCAAATCCCCATCCTTTTTGCCAGATCTGCTCCCCACACAAACCACATTCATGGCGGATGAGAGGAAAATCCCTTTCGAGCAGTGGGCCACTTCGGATGTGAGGGAGTCCACCTTCAAGAAGATGGTGAAGCACGGAGTGCTTCCTCCCAAGGAGATCGTGGGCTGGCGCCCGGCGGCGGGTGAGGAGTTTCCCACCCCGAACACCGGTGAGCTTGTCGTCTTCACTTCTTTCTTTTACTGTGGCTTCAGCCTCCCCACCTCCGAGTTCTTTAGGGGGCTTCTTGATTATTATGGTCTTCGTCTCTATCATTTGAACTCCAATTCTATGCTCCACATCGCTCTCATCATTCATGTATGTGAAGCCTTCCTCGGCATTCTCCCCCACTTCCAGCTCTTCCGTCGCATGTTTTAGCTTAAGCCGCATCCAAATAAGGACCAGCCCTGTGTTGTTGGTGGGGCAGGTTTCCAACTCCGCGGATCCCTCCGCAAGGAGTATTTCTCTCTTCCTTTGAAATCCTCCAACAAGGGTTGGCATGCAAGCTGGTTCTATATTTCCAATCTTGAGCCCAGCTTGCCGAACTTTGTTAGCCTTCCCCCCGTGCCCAGGCCTACTTGGAGCACTGTGCCAGTAGCCCAAGACTGGGATGAAGCCAACAGGTTGCTAGCGAAGATCTTGGAGATGAAGCAAAAAGGTCTTCGCAGCGAGCAAATCACTCGACATTTCATCAGGAGCCGACTGGCGCCGATTAAAGAACGATCAAAGCCAGCCTTCGAGTATGAGGGCGAGAGAGACCCCAATCGGGAAGACCGTGACTCCCTCAGCTTTGAGATCCTGAAGATCTGGATGTACAAGGTCTTCTCAACTGGAATCGCGGTCGAACGCAGCCTCGTGCTGCCAGTCCTTCCCTTCAGTCTCTATTGACCTCCTCCTCCGGTAAGCCGACTGAACTCTTTCATTGCCTTGTAATCTTGATGTCACACTTCTTAGTGTTGTAAGAAACTTTCTTGCAAGAAAATGCCTCCATTATCTCAAAGCCCTACAAAATACCTCACGACGACGTGCCGACCCGACCTGCCAAGAAGCCAGCCAGCGGCGTGAAGATCCAGAATGATTCAGCCGGGAAAAGGGCGGCCCCGAGTGAGGATATCAGCAAACGGGCGAGCAAGAGGAGGCTCGTCATCGATGACTCGGACGATGATGTCCCAGCCCCTCCAGCCGAAACAACCCCTCCAAGGCCGTCACCGAAAGCGGCACCGAAGATCCGCCGGTCGTCCAGGTACGCCTCACGACTAAAGTTTGAGCTCATCGTTGAAGGTTTCTTCGTCTTCATTCCGACTGCTCCTGTCGTTCTCTTTGCAGGAAACCCCAAGACATAGACCCTGCAGGGCAGAGTGAGGGGCCAACGCCTGCTGCCGCGTCAGAGGCATCCAAGCCTGCGGAACCCAAACCCCGGAGCCCTCTCCCGAGCGAGAGTGCTCCGGGCGGAAGGCCCTCACCTCCCAGCGAGAGTATCCCAAGGAGGGCCCCAGCCGGGACACCCCGACTGGAAACCAGTTAGCCGCGAAGAAGCCCCTGGCTGTAGCTCAGAAGGCCCCGACTGAAGACCAGTCGGTCAAAGGTCAGAAGGAAAAGGCCAGCCGGGCTGCTCCAGTTAAGGATTCGGCCACCGAATCCGGTAAGCCTTGGATTAACATTTCATCTTTAATCTTCGATTTGACTCTTTCGTATCTTCATCTGTTCCTCCCGATCTATCAGCCACAGTAGAAGAGATCCCCAGGTTGCAGTCTTCTGAAACCTGGGTTCCTCCGATTAAGATCGAGTGGCGAGATTCGGAAGGCCAGAGGCAAGGCATCATCTTAGATAAGCAAGCGGAAAGCGAGGAAAGGGATGCCCTTGTCAACAGCCTGAATGAGGCGACTCGGCTAATCAACGTAAGTCCTGATCTTTTTTTGTTGCAGCATCGTTATACCTTTTCAGTCAGCCAACTTCAGGTCTTGCGTGCAGAAAGAGTACTGCCGATCGATGGCCAAGTCCGACGCGCTCGAGAAGTTGGTCCCGCATCTAAACTCCCTGGAGGACATCCAGCAAAGGTTGAAGACCACTCGAGAAGAGGCCGCGTCGAGGGAGGTAGCCTGAGGAGGTAAATAGCCGAACTCCGGGAAGAGAACCTCGACCTTCGGGGTTCAGTCGGGAGTATGCTTAACCCTTTCAGTCTCTTTATGGCTTCTGCATTGATTCTGATTGCCGATAACCTTTCTTGTTTGTAGAGAATTCATCGGAGGTCCACTTACTTCAAACCCAGCTGGAAACAGTCAGCCTCAGCAAGGCCGAGCTGGAGACCGAGTTTGAAGGTAAGCTTCTTCAAAGTAACATTCTTTGTACTACTTTGTCTTCGAACGCTCTGTGTAATCATGTGTCTTTGGTAGCTTACAAAGTCAAGACCTGAGCTCAATACAACGTTTTGCTTGAGAGGGTCAAACAAGCCGGGACGGTCAGAGAAGATGTTGCAAATGCAGCAACGCCGATCCTGCTGTCTCTGTTTCATCATGGAGTTGGGACCAGCTCACTGGACCCAGTTGAAGTCTTTGACAAGCTTCGGCGAGCCCCTGACCAGTATTTGACCAACATTTTCAAGGCGGCTGTCATGGGAGCGGGTTTCGCCCTTGCACAAACGAAGTCACTCTATCCTCGAGTGGACATCAATTCAGTCGGGGAGGGCTTCGCTGATGGTACCTCAGATGAGCAGGCCCTCGACTTGATTAGTGAGGCACAGGAATCGGCCCAAAAGGTGGCCGCCGATGTAGTGAACCACTTCCGGCCTTGATTGCGTTGTAAACATTATATGCAACTTTCTGATGCAAACTTTGTAGATATTTGGCTTATTTATATTAATGCCTTGATCCGAGTTTTTATGTAAAATTTCTTAAGTAATTTTCGTCCGACTGTCACCAAGCCTAAGCTTGATTAGGTCATCAAAAAATTCTCAGTCCTTAAACATTGAACTCGAATCAAGGAACATTAAACAACGATAAACCAAGTACACACAGGTTGTCAGAAAAAAGACCATGCTTTATTGACATATGTACAGTCTCCGACTGCAAACTCAAGAAGTCAGCTTGCTTGAGGTTGGCAGTCAAGAAGAAACATGAAACTTAAGTGAATTTAGGCATAGAATCGTCGAAGATTCTCGATGTTCCAGGAGTTCTCCACCATGGATTCATCTTCACGCTTTAATCGATATGCACCTGGCCGAGTCACCTCAGCAATTATGTACGGTCCTTCCCACAAGGGGGATAACTTGTGACGGTCCTTGGTGGTCTAAGTCTTGCGTAGAACCAAATCGCCAACGATAAAAGCTCGTGCTCGAACGTTGCAACTGTGGTATCGTCTGAGCCCTTGAAGGTATTTCGCCAACTGGATGAGGGCTGCCTCTCGGGCCTCTTCCAGTCGGGTGAGGTCATCCACTCGGTCGGGGTCGTAGCGTTCATCGTTGAAGCTGCGGACTCGGAGGGACTCATACTCCATCTCGTTTGGCAACATGGCTTCTGCGCCATAAACCAAAAAGAAAGGAGTTTGGCCGGTAGCCCGGCTGGGCGTGGTCCGCAGGGACCATAGAACCGAGGGGAGCTCTTGAACCCACTTGCCGGCGTAAGGATTTAGGCGATCAAACACACAGGTCTTTATGCCTTGGAGGACCATGCCGTTGGCACGCTCGACTTGTCCATTGCTTTTAGGATGTGCGACCGATGCATAGCAGATTTTGATCCCAAAGTCTTCGCAGAATTCTTTGAAGACGCCTCCTGTGAATTGAGTCCTATTGTCGGTTATAATTCTGTTTGGGACACCAAAACGGTGCACAATATTGAGGATGAAGTCCCGTGCCTTGTCAGCAGTAATTGTGGCAACCGGCTTAGCTTCGATCCACTTGGAGAACTTGTCGATTGCGATGAATAGGTGTGTGAATCCTCCTGGAGCCTTCTTGAAAGGGCCGACCATGTCTAAGCCCCATACCGCAAACGGCCAGGATAATGGAATTGTTTGTAGTTCTTGGGCTGGGACATGGCTCTGTCGTGCGAAGAATTGGCAACCTTCACAGGTTCGCACCACTTTGTCCGCGTTGAAGACCGCGGTGAGCCAGAAAAAACCTTGTCTGTAGGCTTTGCCCACCAAGGTGCGTGCTGCCGCGTGGCTTCCGCATATGCCCGAGTGGATGTCTTGGAGTAGCTATCGTCCTTCCTCGGGTGTGATGCATCTCATCAGGACTCCGGAGGGACTTCTCTTGTATAAATCAGAGTCAACCATGACGTAAGCTTGGCAACGACGTCGAACACGTTCTGCCTCATCCCGGTCTTCCGGCAGCTCTTGCTGTGTTAAAAAATTGATGAGAGGTGTCCTCCAATCGGCGTCAATCATGGTGACTTCGTTTGCAGCTTGTTTGTTGGGAGTTGGTTTTTCCGCAACAGTTGGCTCATAGAGGTGCTCGACAAAAACGTATGTTGGGGTGGCTTCACGTTTGGACCCGAACTGCGCCAACTCGTCAGCTGCCTCGTTGTTATGCCTCAAGACATGGGATAGCTCCAATCCGTCAAACTTGTCTTCAAGTTTGCGGACTTCCTGCCGGTAGGCCTCCATGGTGTTGTTTAGACAGGACCAGTCCTTCATCACTTGGTTTACAACAAGCTGGGAATCCCCTTTCACGATGAGCCAACGTATCCCGAGTGAAACTGCGAGCCGCAGTCCATGTAGCAGGGCTTCGTACTCAGCGACGTTGTGTGAGGCGGAGAAGTATAGGTGGAGGACGTATCTTAACCTTTCCCCAGTCGGGGAGATCAGCACAACTCCTGCTCCCAAGCCGGTGATCCTCTTGGATCCGACGAAGTGCATGGTCCAATGTTGAAGGTCTTCCCGAGGTACACCTTCTTGTTGTTCGGTCCACTCGGCCAAAAAGTCCACCAGGGCTTGTGACTTTACAGACGTCCTCGCCTTAAAAGTTAAGTCCAGCGGCATTAGCTCCAGGGCCCACTTCGCGATGCGCCCAGTCGCCTCCCGGTTGTGGATGACATCGCCGAGTGGAAAGGAAGTGACGACGGTGACCGAGTGACCCTGAAAATAGTGCGCCAATTTCCTCGCGGTTATCAGAACACCATATAGCAATTTTTGTACCTGAGGGTAGCGAATTTTGGCTCCTGCCAGCACTTCGCTAACAAAGTAGACCAGCCTCTGAATCTTCTGGACCCGCCCTTCTTCTTCGCGCTCGACCACGAGGACCGTACTAACCACTTGGTGAGTGGCTGAAACGTACAGTAGCAGGGGTTCCTGAGGCTGAGGTGAGGCTAGGACAGGCGGCGTCGTGAGAAATTCTTTAAAATCTTTAAAGGCCTTATGGGCTTCCGTGGTCCATTGGAAGTTGTCTGTTTTCTTCAGCAACCTGAAGAAGGGCATGCCTCGTTCGCCGAGTCGAGAGATGAAGCGGCTTAGCGCCGCCATGCAGCCAGTGAGCTTCTGGACATCCTTCTGGTTACTCGGGGGCTTCATATTCAAGATAGCGTTGATTTTTTTCAGATTGGCTTCAATGCCGCGATGCGACACCATGAAGCCGAGCAGTTTGCCTGATGGGACGCCGAAAGTGCATTTCTCCGGGTTTAACTTCATTCTGAAAGCCTGAATATTTGCGAAGGTTTCTTCTAGGTCGACAATCAGGTCTTCTTTCTGCTTGGTCTTGATGACGACATCGTTGACATAAGCTTCTACTTTCTTCCCAATCTGCGTTTGAAAACACTTCTGGATCATGCGTTGGTATGTGGCCCCGGCGTTCTTCAGGCCGAAAGGCATTGTAATGTAGCAGGCTCCAAACGGTGTGATGAACGATGTCTTCAGGCAGTCGGATTCCTTCAAGCTGATTTGGTGATAGCCCGAGTAACAGTCCAAAAAGCTCAAGAGTTGGCTGCCAGCTGTTGAATCTACGACTTGATCGATGCGAGGCAGCCCGAATGGATCTTTGGGGCAGGCTTTGTTGAGGTCGGTATAGTCAATGGACATGCGTCATTGCCCTGTCTTTTTCCGGACCAGAACTGGGTTGGCTAGCCAGTCGGGATATAGAACTTCTTTGATAAAACCAGCGGCTAAAAGCTTTGTGAGCTCTTCTTTGATGGCGTCTTTTCGATCCTGCGTGAATCTACGTAATTGTTGTTTTATCGGCTTTGCGTCATCTTTGACGTGTAAAGAGTGCTCGATCACCTCCCTAGGAATTCCAGGCATATCAGATGGTTTCCAAGCAAAAACATCTTTATTATTTTGGAGGAAGGTGACGAGCGTGCTTTCCTATTTAGGATCTAGTTCAGCGCCAATTACAGCAGTTTTCGAGGGATCCGATGGATCAAGGGAGATCTTCTTGGTCTTGGTCTTGGGACCCGACATCTTCATGCGGAGGTAGGTGTAATGGGGTATCGCCATGAACTTGGCGAGTGCAGGCCTTCCGATGATGGCGTGGTAGGCTGTTTCAAAGTCGGCCACCTCGAAGGTAACGTTCTCCGTCCGGAAATTATCTCGAACTCCGAAGGTGACCGGAAGGGCGATGTGCCCGAGTGGCGTAGATGATAGCCCCGAAATAACTCCATGAAAGGGGGTTGAGCTTGCCTTTAGTTCGGCCCTCAGGATCTGCATCTCGTCCAGGGTCTTGGCGAAGAGAATGTTGAGGGCGCTGCCCCCATCGATGAGGACGCGCTTGAGCTTGATATTGCGGACCACCGGGTCCAAGACGAGTGGATAGCGCCCCGGGTGAACCACTCGGTCGGGGTGATCCGAGCGGTCAAAAGTGATGGCCACCTCCGACCATCGTAGGTACTGTGGAACCTCGGGTTGTGCCGCGTTGACCTCTCGTTCAGTTAGCTTCTGTTTCCTCTTGGATTCGTAAGCTAGCGGGCCCCCGAAGATGTGATTCAGCTCGCCCACGGGGTCTTGAAAAGGCTCGGCATTCTCGACCGTTTTGTTCTTCTTGGCGCCCGATGGGCTGGCTTCCTCAGTCGGCTTCTTGTTGAGCTGTGCCGCATATTGCTCGGCGAACTATTTATAAATAAAGCAGTCCTTAGCTGCGTGCTTGTGGTTGGAATGGTGCGTGCACTGAGCATTCATGATGGCGTCGTAGGCCGCGACTCGGGGGCGGCGTTGGGAGTTGGAAGTTGCGGCAACTAGATCTTCGGATCGGCGCTTACGGTCCTTCTGGCCCGGGTTGTTGTTGTCGTTATCCTTCTTAGGATTCCGGCTTTCTCCCGCCTGCTTGTCATCCCTCCTGTCGGGCCGATCTTGGCGCGCCGCTTTGATGGCATCATTGGATTTGGCGTAAGAATTTGTCGTCTCAAACATCTGCTTCACCGTCTTCGGTGGCTTGCGCCCGAACTTCCCGATCAACAGCTCATCACGGACTCCCTTCTGGAAGGCGGTGATGATGATGTCGTCGGTGATGTTGGGGATCTTATTGCGCTTTTCGAAGAAGCGCCGGATGTAGTCCTTCAGGGGTTCGTCCGGCTTCTGGATGACGTTATATAGGTCGAAGTGGGTTCCAGGCCTCTCGAAGGTGCCCTAGAAGTTGGCGATGAAGTGGTCCCTTAGCTCACTCCACGAGCCGATTGAGCCTCTTGGCAGGCTCGTGAGCCAGTTCCTGGCTGAGTTGGCGAGGGCCACGGGCAGGTAATTGGCCATGGCCTTTTTGTCGCCGCCTTCTGCACGGATGGCGAGAGTGTACACGGTCAGCCACGACTCGGGGTCGGTTTTGCCGTTGTACTTCTCGATTCCGGTCGGCTTGAACCCATTCGGCCAATGCACTCGGCGAAGCTCCCGAGTGAAAGCTGGCACTTCATCGTCATTACTGTCGGGTGATCCCCTTCGATCTTCCCGAGTGTGTTGATCTCGCTCTTGATAGCGACGATCGAGGACTTCCCGCAGATCACTCGGCGGGGTCCTCGGTAGGCTGGTTCGGTAGCTGGAGCTGTTGTTGCGGCGGACGCGGTGGTGCACGGGTGGACGTCCATGTTGCTTCTCGCGGGAGTCGGCCGTTTGCTCCGATGCTTCGCGTGGACTCGTGGCGTGGGCCTCTTGGCCTGGTTGTCGACCGGCTGGTTCGGGCCTCTTGTAATCCCTTGACCTTAGCGGCGGGAGTCGGCTTCTGTCGGGCGTTTCAGCCACGGACTCAGTCAGTCTTCGTGCTGAGGTGGAGGGATGACCATTGGCCGTAGCCGCGACGATGGTCTTGATTTTGTCCAAGATTGGAGTCACGTCGGGGGGCATCGTCTCGATGACGGTGTCCAGGAGTGTGAGGGCAGCAACAGCGTTCTGCTGTGGCGTCTGGAAGATATTGGTGTTGCGGACCCGCGTTTGAAGTATAGCCTCTTGAGCGGATCGTCCGCTGCCCTTAGATCCGCTTCCTTCGTCGGCTTCCTCTTTGCGCTTCTTCTCTTCTTTCGCCAGCTTCCGTTCTTGTTCGATCATGGCTCGTTCTTCTTCCGCAAGCCTGCGGGCCATGGCTGAGCCAGTCTCGGCCAGCTCAGCCATGAGGACGTCAAAGCACTTTGGCTCGTAGTCCTTGTTGCAGTCGGAGTCGTCGGCTTCGTCCAAGGGGATGCCATAGAGGTCGTCAAAGCCTGAAGAGCTTAGATATTCATTGAGCTCTGAGGATGAGCATGAGCCGAATGGTTGGAGGATGACGGCGATCTCCCTTGAGCCCGGGTGGTTCGAATCTGGATCGTTCCAGTCCGAGTCGGAGCTTGGTGACATAGATCTCTCCGAGTGGGTCGTCCTCGACTCGGGGAAGAGGAGCCTGGAGTAGATTTCAGCGGCGTTTGGTAATCCAAACGGTGCCGAAAGGTCTTCTTCCGAATAGGTTGTCCCCGACGGGGAGATGAGAAGATCGCTGCAGATCTCGGCGGCGTTCGGTAGTCCAAACGGTGCCGAGTGAGTTCTTTCATTGGGGTGGATGGAGCGCATCTTGGACTCCAAGATTTCGTCGTAGATCTTGGCGTTGTTCGGGAGCCCGAACGGCGTCGAGTGGGTTTCTCCTCCTGACTGGTTCGAATCCAAGTCGTAGGAAGAGAGCTTGTCGAAGTTGTTGGCGGCGAAGTTGTCGAATCCTGAAGAAGATCCCATCGCGCTTGTCGGCAAGATTGTCGAAGAAGTCTTGACGCGCGGTCCCCTACCTGGCGCACCAACTGTCGAAACTCGGTTTCGGCAATACAAAATTGGGGGTGCAGTCAAGATCGCCAAGCACAATGGGTTAGGTGGAAAACAAGGATTTAGACAGGTTCAGGCGCAATCTATCCCTACCTCCAGTCGGATAAACTTGCCATGTGGATACCCGATTGCCATAATCTCCACACGTCCGTAGCCGATGCCTCCTCGCATTGCGCCAGGAATTGGCTGACGTGTTCGTACGTAGAAGTATTGTCTTGCCCTCAGAACTTGGAAAAATCTGGGACTTTGTATCGGTTGGGCAATGGCACCCTTTCAAAATATTCTGGATATGGATATCGATACATGTTGCCAGAATCTTTTGGTTTGAGGCCGAATTGATCGCGCATGACGTCAGCAATCAAATCGGCCCAACTCTTGTTGTCTTGAACCTGTTGTATCGGCTCGTACTGATCATGCTGCATGGGTGCTTGCCGATACTGAGGTGGCGTCTGAGGCCGATAATGTTGTTCTTGATGGCCTCCCTGGTACTGATAGTGAAGTGGGTTACCATCGAGAGGCGGCAGATTCGCCGGGGGTGTCGGCGGATCTGGGAAGAGCTGTCGGCCACCAGCATTGTACCATGCCCCTTGAATGAGATTGACAACCGGCTCTTGCTACCGATTGAAGTTGAACATATCGGCTAGCTGCTCCTGGGAAGGAGGTTGTTGCCGGTTCAGAATGATGGGCGGTGGTCTTGAAGCCAATGCGGCTGCAGTCGGCTGATTGAGGACTCCTCCTGGTGGCACTGGCTGTATCGGAGGCGGGATCGGCCGATTCTGGGTTGCCAAGACCCTGTAATTGGGAAACTGGCCGTCTATGAAGTAGGTTGGCCCCCGCTGCAACTGATCGACAATCTTGGAATCGACCACGGTGGCAATCATGTTATTCAGAGTGTTGACCAAGATGCTACTTTGATTGACGAGTGCATGATGCACAGCCAAATCGATCCGGTCTTGCAAAGCATGCAGTTCCGAATCGTCTTGTTTTTGCTTTGGCTCCTCCATCTTGCGTTTTCCTTTTGTATCGTCTGAGGAGGACGCCTTGAAGTCATCTATGCTGAATTTGTACTTCTGGTGGACGGCCCTAGACCTGGTCTGGGCGAAAGATTGCAGATAGTTGGCCTGCAGTTCCTCCACCATCTTCTTGTAGTCGGCCAATTGTTCAGCCGACAGTTGTTCCATCTTGACAGGAACCGTGTTTTCTTCATTGATTTCGGGGTTCTTGACGTTAATCATCACGTCAACTTTGTTGTTGCTTTCGACCCGAGTTGATGGTCCCACCAGGCGTGCCAAGAAGCGTGTTGATGAGAAATTTCTCTCACGCGCTGGCCTGGGAGATCTGCTTAACTCCAGTGCAGGTCCGTCCTTGGCTACCTGTGATGAACTAGGTGTGCCAATTGGTTTGATCTGCTAACCAATAAGAGATAATAAACAGATACATGCGTTAAGGTTAAAGCTAGATCCTACCGAATCGGCTCAGGGAATCAATTTACATATATTGGCTATCCCGAAGCATATTTAAACTAAGTGACTAGGATAGATCGGCTATGCCGAGACAGTATAAATCACTTAATCTAAATATACACCAAAGTAACAAATATATGTATTTATAACCTAGCCGATGCTGCAGATCTAATGTGTATCGGCTATTACTCCGATGTATCTTATGAAAAGATATTAATCTAACCTAAATGTGTTAAACCTAGATCAATCGGCTATCGGCTGATGCCAACAGACTAATACTGGCTTAAGGCATTTAACTAAACTGAGATCTTAATATAAGAGGTAGCTTTAATATATCTAATAGTGAATAATGCTAAAAGATTATTAAAACAGGTAAGGCCGGCTGAAAACCCAGCACTGTCTCTACAAGTAGGCATCTAATTGAATAGTTCTAAATACTTTTAAAAGCGACTTAACAGATCATAGATGATGCAACATTAAGTACAAAAAGATACTATTAGATCTATGTAGACCGATGTAAACCCCTTAAGACGGTAGATACAGCATATAACCTAGTCCAACACCTAGATCTAGTTCTATCGGCTGCTGTCTCCCGAGAAAAACGAGCCGACGGCGAGATAGATCTAGACATTGTTCTAGATTATATGTCGTATATGATAACTTGTGTGGTCTAAACATCAAACCTATAGTATCATGACGATGTAAGCACTAGATTCGACGGAATAAACCACTAATGACGAGAATTTACCTTACTCTGGGGTCGAATCGATGCAGCCCGAAGCCGGATCAAGAACTCGTCTAAAAGAAAATAGGAGGCAATGCGCCGAAGTTGTATTGATGTGATAGATTAATTTTTACAGGGGTCTCGGGTCCTATTTATACCCAAGTACAACAAAATCCGTATATAACACAGTTTCTATCTAATCTACTATTTAAAATACGACAATATCTCGGGATACAGTCTCATGTCGCATTACAAAAGGAATATCTAAATAAAACCTTATTTTACATATACAATTGCCGTTACAGGACTCTATCCATAGATGACAATATCTTAACGAACATTTGAGAACCGAATCTTCCTTTTACCTTCAAGCTTCTTCATCGGAAATGGTTCCATCTTCTCTGAATCAGAATCGACTATCGGCTGTCCATGTCCGATTCGGCCTTAGCTGACTGGCTTCCCAGTCGATTGAGTCGTAGCCGACATGGCCTCAGCTTCCACGTAGATCAATTTCCCGATCCGATTCCGATTCAATCTCGGCTTGGACTTAGGGATTTGGTTATCAAATTTGGTCGTTAATAATAGTGTAAAGCTAACTAATATATTAACAATCGTGCTAATGTGTTCTCTGGTTAATATTTCGTTCTTATAAATATCTCAAACATAGTATGATGCACGCCCGCACGAATATGCGGGCTACCTTTAGTTGACTCTAATAATCCAAACATATTCACATTCCAAACATTTCTTTTTACAAAATTCCTGTTTTTTAATCTTCTGTTTTGCACATGTATTTCTATCCTTTGTTTTTTTATTCCTATTTTTTTCGATTCTGTGTTTCAAAGCGGCCTTTGAGGATTTTCATTGATACTGAACTTACTCCTTAAGAAAATCCTGCATTCCAGATTAGCCGTAGCTGTCGCTGTTTTTTCTTCACTGGGTCAGCGTCGTTGTGACTTGTGAGGAGTATCACCCCAGCTAGCCGCACGTGATGTTGATGCATGAACCACGTGTATCTTAAAAATAGTCCCCATAGTCCATGGATACTAGATCTGCTAGGAGTGCAAGCAAACAGTATCTTGTTGGATCAACTAACCAAACGGAGATTATCTTTTTCTTTCTTTAGTCCTTGCATCCTCGTCTTCTTCCTCTCTTCTTTTGTTTGTTCCTTCAACAATTCCCCTTGTCAGTATTCAGTTCTTGTCTCCTCCCCTTGTTATGACCGATGGGCAGCTCTTCCTCCTATAGCGCGATCCCAGTTAAGTTTTTACTCCATTTTTACACAGCTCAGTTTCTTCGTTGTCACGATGGTACCTGCACCTGCAGCTATGTTTGGCTCTTGTTACCAGTTGAGAAAAGAAGAAGAGAAACAATGGAGTTCTCTGTCAGATACTGCTGTGGTAGTAGGATCATTCGTGTGGTATCTTTGAAGTACTTCTCAGCGGTGGTTTTATTGATCTGCAGGGCGATCAGAGTGAATTAATCACAGGATGTGATGAAGATGACCATGGATTAACCAGAACCCAGGTTTGAATTCAAGATTTTAACTGTCCATACTGAACCAGATACTTATACATCTTTACCTTTCTGAAACATTTGGGGTTCTGAACATTTATGATGGTAGGGGAAGAATTGGGGCATTTTCATCTGCTGGCTTCTCGGAAACGGGTGCCTCTTCGGGTTCAATGGCATGGTCACAATCGAAGACTACTATGTTTACCTCTTCCCGGTACAACAAATTCTGCCTAAAATTACTGGTGCAACATGATGTTACTTACATCTGACTGAATATATATGCATTCTGATTTCTGAATGCAGAATTACCATCCTACAAGAATGGTCACTCTCGTTTATCAGCCATTCGTGCTCACCACAACAGCTCTTTTCGCGTATCATGAGGCAAAGATCAACACTAGGATGCGCAACTTGGTCGGATATACGCTGTTCTTCCTGAGCTCATTTGGAGTGATCGTTGTAAGCCTTGCTGGTTATCATCTGTTACTGTCAGCAAAGAGTACTCCTCCTGAAACCTGAATTATATGTATTCTTTGAGTGGCAGCTAGACGTTGCGTCTTCAGGAAGAGGAGGGATTGCACCGTTCGTCGGTTTGTGTCTGATCACCGCGGCTTTCGGCGTTGCAGACGGCCATGTTCAGGGTGGGATGACCGGTGACTTGTCCTTGATGTGCCCGGAGTTCATCCAAGTGATAACTTTTCACACAAACTTAGTAACAGAAATTCATTCATTAGCTTCGATCAAAAAAGTTCTGTTACAAAATATATGCTGCAATTGCTTCATGTTTGTCATGTTTGGATTTTTCAGTCTTTCTTTGCTGGCATTGCTGCATCAGGTGCATTAACATCTGCACTGAGGTTGCTGACAAAAGCCATGTTTGAGAACTCCAGAGATGGCCTTCGCAAAGGAGCCAGTACGTTTTCCAGAATGAATCAGAGATATGCTGTCCTTTCTTTCCCTAATGAATTCAGAGATACACTGTCTACATTCAGATATATGAAATGAAATAAATCGATAATCCTTGGTTACTGACGCATCGTTTTGGCAACCAGTGTTGTTCTCTTCGATAGCATGCTTCTTCGAGCTGCTGTGCGTCATACTCTACGCCTTCGTCTTCCCAAAGCTGCCAATCGTGAAGTTCTACCACACAAAGGCTGCTTCCGAGGGGTCTCTGACGGTCACCGCTGACCTCGCTGCCGGTGGCATCAAAAGTCAGTCAGAAAATCCTTTGGTATGCAATTCGAACAAACAATCATGCTCAAGTTGAAAAGAGATGATATTATTCTGAACTTGCACCATGAATTTATCAGGATGAAGAAGACCCGGGTTTCGCAGAACGATCAAGCAACAGACAGTTGCTAAATCAGAATATGGACTACGCTCTGGGCGTGTTCCTGATCTATGTCCTCACACTGTCAATCTTCCCAGGCTTTCTGGCTGAAGACACCGGGACACACAGCTTGGGTTCTTGGTACTAGTTACAGACCACCTTTAATCACTGAATCTGTTCTATTCACCATAAAAATGTCTGAAAAAATTCAGTGACTTTTGCTAGTGCCATACATAAATTCATCTAATAAATTTGAAAAATTCAGGTATGCGCTTGTCCTGATCGCTACGTTCAATGTGTCTGACCTGATGGGGAGATACATGCCATTGATCGAGCAGATTAAGCTGACATCCAGGAAATGGCTGGTAATCACAGTCGTTGCAAGGTTCTTCCTCGTCCCTGCGTTCTACTACACTGTGAAGTACTGTGATGAGGGCTGGGTGATCATGCTAACGTCGTTTCTTGGGTTGAGCAATGGGTATCTCACCGTCTGTGTCATTACTGAGGCGCCCAATGGTTACAAGGTTGGTGGTGTCTGAATTTTCTGAACCATCTCTCAGTTGGTTGATTGGCTTAAGTCGTGTGCTTGATTTTGCAGGGACCTGAACAGAATGCTTTGGGCAATATACTTGTGCTCTTCCTCTTGACAGGCATATTTTGTGGGGTTGTTCTTGACTGGATGTGGCTCATAGGCAAAGGGTGGTGATCAAAATGTTTTTGTTTGCATGTACAGGACTTCTGAATTGTCGACATCATTGCAAAACACAAAAATCATTGTAGTTTATTTGTGTTCGTCTCCCAGGACTATAGTCTTATATTTTTTCTGTTATATCAATAAAACACGTGTTACATGTGCTATCTTCTACATTCCGTTTAAAAAAATATCATAGTTTATGTAAAATCAAAGTGTATTTGATTCGTTATTTAATAATGAACAATTGGTATTTGGGATTTATTGGTTTGAGTGTTTTGTTTTTGAAAGAGTTGAATTTTCGAACGATGAACGGTGCTCGATCGGATGCCACGGCCGGTCGACCGGGCGTGTTCGCGGTCGACCGAAGGTGTTTGGCGGTCGACCGGGCAGTTACTGCGGTCGACCGGTCGAGCCATCCGACTGGTTGCCGATTGCGTTTCGGTTTTGGTTTCGGTTTGTTTCCTTATACATACATGGAAGTTTCGTGTTCCTATGCACGTATCTGGTTGTTTATGCTAACAATGAGTCAAGTTTGGATAGCTTGTGCTCGGATATTTTATTCTTTATTTAATTGTGTGCAGGTATTCTTTATGCCTCGGAAAAGTGTTGCGGTGATCGAGTCGAAGTCAACTTGGAGATAAGGTGACGTTCGATATGGGGATCATGCGGGATACTGAAGGGTAGAGATTAGTGCACATGATTGGAAAGTTTCCATATGACATACAATGGAGATATTGTTGCGTATGGAAAGCGGAATTTCGGTTTTAGGATAATCGAGATTGTTACGGTTGGTTTATGTATAGTTTGTTTCTTATACGGGAAGGTTTCCTAGTGGATTAGGGCTTCTTGTATGAGTAGAATTCGTGGCTCTTGGCTGCGGATTTTGTATAGGCCTCTTTGTATCGCTTATATCGCTTCTATTGCTTGGAGTTCAAGTTTTTAGGGTTTCGAGTTAGAGTTTAGCTTGAGATTTGCGATGAGTGCTTTGCATGCACTTTGTAAACACAGAGAGTTTCAATAAAGATCAATTTTCTTGATAGTTCTTTGTGTCTACTTCTTCCTCGGTGCGGTGGCGTAATTTGGATCGGCTAACCGGTCAGACCGCAGACACTACGGCGGTCAGACCGCGCTTTCTTCCTGGTTAAACCGCAAGCACGTTGGCGGTCAGACCGGACGTCGTCGGCTCTTCATCGGCATCGGCTACTACAGGCAAATCGGCTGAGGCGATCGGCTACGGGCGGTCGGACCAGGCCATCAGCGGTCGAGCCATGAGCAAGACGGCCGACCGGCGCGACACTTGCGGTCGACCGGACTTCGAAAACAGAGGTAAAGTTTTATTTCCGCTAAAACTTTGTTTTTAGGGTACTCAACCATTCACCCCCTCCCCCTCTGGTTGGCTTTTCTTTGGGCATTCGATCCTACAAGTGGTATCAGAGCCACGTTTTTTTGCTTTGGATTTTCTTTGATCTAAAGTTTTTTCATCATGTCGGATAAATTTTCAACAAAATCGCATGTTTTTGATGGCACCGATTTTGCGTATTTGTGTAGTAAGATGCAATCTTACATCATGGCTCAAGACTATGATGTGTGGCAAAAGGTTGCGCTTCCCTACACCATACCCGATGCCATTAATACTGATGCTTTGAAAACTGAGTTTAATAACAATTGCAAAGCTCGAAACATTTTGTTGAATGGAATTTCGCGTTCTGATTTTGATCGTGTTTCTCATCTTCAAACCGCTAATGAAATTTGGAACGCTTTGAACAACTTTCATCAAGGAACTACAAACATAAAAGAACTTCGTCGAGATCTTTTTAAAAAGGAATATATAAAATTTGAGATGAAACCTGCTGAAGCTTTGGATGACTATCTTGGTAGGTTTAATAAAATCTTGAGCAATCTTAGATCTGTTGATTCTTCTTATGATACTAATTATCCACAGTTTGAGATTTCTCGCCACTTTTTAAATGGTCTTGATATGTCTGTTTGGGAGATGAAAGTAACTTCTATACAAGAATATGTTAATATGGCAAATTTGACTTTGGATTCGCTTTATACAAAACTCAAAACTCATGAGATGAATATTCTTTCTCGAAAAACGGATTCTAAGTCAAGTGCCTTGATTTCTCCTTCAACCTCTTCAGATGTTGCCTCTTCATCATCTCCAAATGCTCTTGCTTTAATTAACGCCATGTCCGATGAACAACTCGAGCAATTCGAGGAGGAGGACTTGGCTCTTGCTACTAACAAACTTTCCAGAGCTATGAACAGAGTTAGGTTCAGAAAGAAAGGAGGACCAATGCGTTGCTTTGAATGCGGCGCCTTGGATCACATCCGCTCTAACTGCCCCAAGCTTGGGAGGAGCAAGAAGGAGGACAAGAGCGTTCAGAAGACAAAGGATGACAAGCCCAAGGGTAGGCGCTCCAAGGAGATGATCAAGAAAGTGCTGAGTCAAGTCTATGCCGCTTTTGAGCCACTCAACGACATAGACTCTGACAGTGAGGAGGAGAAGGGCAAGAACATCTCCGGCGTTTGTCTCATGACGCATGGAGATGAAGAGAACGAGGTAAGTTCACTTGAGGATGCAATTCTTGTCTTAAGTGCTAAGAATAAAAAATGTGAGAAAATGTTTAAAAAACAAGAATTTGTAATTGAATCTTTAAATGCTGAAATTGCTAGATTGAAATCTCTTATTCCCAATGATGATAATTGCAAAAATTGTGAGGTTTTAATGCTGGAAATTTCAAAGATTAGAGATGTCAATAATTCTCAAGTTTTGGCTTCTAAATCTTGTTTAACTTGTGATGCTAATGAATTGAAACTAAAAGATATTTTAGCTCGTGTTAAGCACATGGAAGAAATAGTTAAACAAGATGAGGTAGCTTCTTGCTCTAGATGTCGCAAAGGCAAAGATGTTATAATCGATTGTAAAAATTGTGTTAACCTTGTAAAAGAAGTTTCTTACTTGAAAAGTTCTTTACAAAAATTTTCTGATGGTAAGAAACAACTTAACATGATTTTGGACAAATCAAAAGTGTGTAGTGACAATAAGGGAATAGGTTTTGATGCTCATGATTATTTCACCAAAAATCCTCCAAATGTTTTAGGAATAACTGAAAACGGTGAAATCTTGACAAAACCTAACACCATGAAAACAGTTTTCAAGTCTGCTGGAAATTTGCCATCTCTTTCTGTTTATCTAAAATAAACTAAACCTAATTCTTCAAAACCATCTATTACTAAAGAAAAGTTTTCTTGCTCTTTTTGTGGTAAAGATGGTCATCTTGTTGGTTTTTGTTTCAGATTAGCACGAAAACAGAAAAAGGAAAGAGAAAATAATTTTGCAAAATCAAAGTGGCAAAAATCTGGTTTCCCTCGGAAAGGCCGGTCGGACCGCGGCTGGTCCACCGGTCGGACCGACCACTGGCACTCGGTCGGGCCAGACGGCCTTGCCTCGGTCGGGCCGCGATAGCGCCGGTCGGGCAGCGATACCGCAGCAGTCGAGACCGGCCCCGAAGGAATTTTTCTGGAAATTCCAAAACTATTTTCTCTCGTGGTTTTGTGCCTATTGGATCTACTGGTCGTGTGTCTCAGTACTAGATTCCTATGTTTCTTTTAACTAACCCCAGATGCGAGGCCTCGACATCCTTTGTTTTGTAGGCTTTCGTGGCGAGGAAGGAGAACGTGTGGATCATGGACTCCGGTTGTTCGCAGCACATGACCGGTGATAAGAAGTGGTTCTCCTCCCTCAAGTTGGCATCCAAGACGGAATCAATAATCTTTGGGGATGCTTCAACAAGTGCCGTTATTGCTACCGGATCCGTCAAGGTAAGTGACAAGTTCGAATTAAAAGAGGTAGCTTTGGTAGAAGATTTAAAATACAATTTACTTTCGGTTTCACAAATTGTTGATGAAAACTTTGAAGTTCATTTCAAGAAAACTAGAAGTAAAATATTTGATTCTTGTGGTGATTCTGTTTTGAACATTTCTCGTTATGGGAGAGTTTTTAAAGCTGATTTTGAAAACCCTGTTTCTCCTGTTGTTACTTGTTTAGTTGCAAAATTCAACAAAGATTTGATGTTCTGGCATCGTAGACTTGGTCATGTTGGATTTGATCATTTGACTCGTTTAAGTGTTTTGGATCTTGTTCGTGGTTTGCCAAAACTCAAAAAGGATCTTGATTTGGTTTGTGCACCATGTCGTCATGGTAAATTGGTTGCTTCTTCTCACGCACCAATTCTTTCTGTCATAACGGATGCACCGGGACAGCTTTTACACATGAACACTGTTGGTCCAGCTAGAGTGCAATCTGTTGGAGGAAAATGGTATGTGCTAGTTATTGTTAACGATTTTTCTCAATATTCTTGGGTTTTCTTCATGGCAACTAAGGACGAGGCCTTTGGAAACTTTCGAAGTCTTTTTCTTCGCTTGAATTGTGAAATTCCCAACTCTTTGAAAACAATTAGAAGTGATAATGGTGGTGAATTTAAAAATGCATCTTTTGAACATTTTTGTGTTGAAAAAGGAATTGAACATCAATTTTCTTCTCCACGTGTTCCTCAACAAAATGGTGTTGTCGAAAGAAAAAATCGTTCTTTGGTTGAAATGGCTAGGACAATGCTAGATGAATATCACACACCTAAAAATTTTGGGCGAAGCTATTAACACTGCTTGCTATGTTTCTAATCGCATTTTCTTGCGTTCTAAACTTGGCAAAACTCCTTATGAGCTTCGTTTTGGTCGTCAGCCTAAAGTTTCACATCTGCGTGTTTTTGGTTGCAAGTGCTTTGTGTTAAAATCTGGAAATTTGGATAAGTTTGAATCACGTTCAATTGATGGTTTATTTCTTGGTTATCCCGCACATACTCGTGGCTATCGTGTACTTCTTTTGGAGACTAACAAAATTGTCGAGACTTGCGAAGTCACTTTTGATGAGGCTAGTCCCGGTACTAGACCAGATTTTTCAGGTACACTGCCACAGGATCAGAGGGAGTTGGGTCGAATCTTTGAAGACGAAAGCGACAACGACGACGATGAGGTCGACCTGCCCGGTCAGACCGGCCAGGTGCCGTCGATAAGACCGGCGAGCCTGCCGTCAGGCCAGGACTGAGAACCGGTCGGACCGGCGGGGCCGACTTCTTCGGACTCCGTCGATTTCAATCAAGAGGATTCTTCGGGGACCACGACCAGTGCTGAACCAGAACGTGAATCAACTTCTGAGATCACTGCACCCTTGCACATTCAGCGACGACATCCGCCGGTACAAATAATAGGTAATTTAAATGAGCGGACAACGAGATCTAAGGTAACTGCGCATGACTCTGCGAATTATGCTTTTGTTGCTTCTTTTGAACCCAAAGATGTTACTCATGCATTAACTGATGAATCGTGGATTAACGCCATGCATGAAGAACTTGAAAATTTTGAAAGAAATAAAGTTTGGTCTTTAGTTGAACCTCCTTCTGGACATAATGTTATTGGAACCAAGTGGGTTTTCAAAAAATAAACAAAATGAGGATGGTTTGATTGTTCGCAATAAGGCTAGACTAGTTGCTCAGGGTTATACTCAGGTGGAGGGTTTGGATTTTGATGAAACTTTTGCTCCTATTGCTAGGATTGAGGCAATTAGGCTTTTGCTAGCTTTTGCTGCTTCCAAAGGTTTTAAATTGTTTCAAATTGATGTTAAAAGTGCTTTCTTAAATGACTTTATTCAGGAGGAAGTTTATGTTAAACAACCACCGGTTTTGAAAATCCTGATTTTCCCAACCATGTTTTTAAACTTTCAAAAGCTTTATATGGTTTGAAACAAGCACCTAGAGCATGGTATGACAGACTTAAGAACCTTTTACTTGAAAAAGGTTTTCAAATGGGAAATTGATAAAACGCTTTTTGTTCTTAAGCATGGTGAAAATCAACTTTTCGTTCAGATATATGTTGATGATATCATCTTTGGTTGTTCGACTCACTCTTTGGTTGTAGAATTTGCTGAGACTATGCGTAGGGAGATTGAGATGAGTATGATGGGTGAGTTGTCGTACTTCTTGGGTTTACAAATCAAGCAAACACCTCAAGGTACGTTCATTCATCAAACAAAGTACACCAAAGATCTTTTGCGCAGGTTCAAGATGGAGAGTTGCAAGCCAATCTCTACACCCATTGGATCTACTGCTATTCTTGATCCCGATGAAGATGGTGAAGCTGTGGATCAAAAGGAGTATAGAAGCATGATAGGATCCTTGTTGTATTTAACTGCTTCTAGACCAGACATACAATTTGTTGTGTGTTTGTGTGCGCGCTTTCAAGCTTCTCCACGTGCGTCTCATCGTCAAGCGGTCAAGCGCATCATGAGGTATTTGAGTCATACACTTGAGTTTGGTATTTGGTATTCAACTTCATCTTCTCTTTGCTTAAGTGGTTATTCATATGGTGATTTTGCGGGTTGTAGAATTGATAGAAAAAGTACTAGTGGAACATGTCATTTTCTTGGAACTTCATTGATTGCATGGTCTTCTAGGAAACAGTCTAGTGTAGCTCAATCCACTGTTGAATCTGAATATGTTGCTGCTGCTAGTTGTTGTTCACAGATTCTTTGGCTGATTTCTACTTTAAAAGATTATGGACTTGTTTTTGAAATGTACCTCTTTATTGTGATAATACAAGTGTCATTAACATTGCTAAGAATCCTGTTCAACACTCACGCACCAAACACATTGATATTCGTTTTCACTTCTTGCGAGATCATGTTGAGAAGAAAGATGTTGAATTGAAATTTTTGGATACAAAATTGCAACTTACTGATATTTTTACAAAACCATTGGATTCTTCTCGCTTTGCTTTTCTTCGAGGGGAATTGGGAATCATTCATCCTTTTGGCATGTTTTGAGGGGGAGTTTTTGTGCTCTTTGATTTATCAAGCTACATGATTGAAATAAATTAAACAAAAGAGCTTTATCCATACATATTGTTGATCATGTGCATGCTAGCAATATTGTGAAGATTTATTTGTCACTAGCATAGCTTATATGTATTCTAGTATTTTTATGTGATCTAAATTTTATACTTAAGAGAAATAATGCATGACACTCTAAAGCAATACTTGAATTAAAGAAATATGCAATGTTGATACTCGTACTTGTGTTGGATTTTAAATGCTTATATATATATATTATGTTGCTTTAATATTCCTCAAATTACTTAAAATTGCTCATTGTGATAATAGAATAAAATATTATCTATGAGAGAAAAAAATGAATACCGAATCCTTGAAAATGATCCGACGACAAGGACGTATTCGATGTGAGCAAAAATAATGAGTACCGAATCCTTGGAAACAGTCTTGACGACAAGGACATACTCGAAATAATTGAGAGAAAAAATATGAGCAACAAATATGGCTCAAATCAATATGAAAAAGTTTTTCTCTTGAATTATATGTGCAAAAAGGTATATTTGAGAAAGAATAAAGATTGCAATAGGTATATATATTTGGGTTTATCTTTCAACCTATGTGCTTGTAAAGATGTTGCATTATAAATCATTGAAATCCATGAATTTTTACTGTGTTATTGCTCTTAATTACAAACTATTTGATTCATGATTATACTTTAATGCATATTTGCTATCTAATTAATAAATTTATCTTCTTATTATTGCAACACATGACTTGACTTGCTTTATGTATGGTGCTAAGCTCTTGACAATTAAGTAAACATAATTCCTATGCTTGATAAATTCATTGTCAAAAGGGGAAGAAAATAATGTTGTTTGGGAGAACATTTGCATAAAAAGTGCACAAAAAGTGCAAGTTTTTTTCTTTTGGGGTCAAAGGATTTTCTTTCTTTTCAAAAGGGGGAGACATTTTCTTTGATTTTTGAGCTCTCAAATGCTTTTTACCATTTTTGTTTTTAACTTTTTAAACACCAAAACAACTCTTTTATTTTGTTTGCCAATGTGTTCATCAAGGGGGAGATTGTAAAATCAAAGTGTGTTTGATTCGTTATTTAATGATGAACAATTGGTATTTGGGATTTATTGGTTTGAGTGTTTTATTTTTGAAAGAGTTGAATTTTCGGACGATGAACGTGTTGTTTCGGCCACCGTCGGCCGGGCGTGTTCTGCCGGTCTGACCGGAGGTGTTTCGGCGGTCAGACCAGGCAGTTGCCTGCGGTCAGACCGGTCGAGCCAGTCTAACTGGTTGCCGATTGCGTTTCGGTTTTGGTTTCGGTTTGTTTCCTTATACATACATGAAAGTTTCATGTTTCTATGCACGTATCTGGTTGTTTATGCTAACAATGAGTCAAGTTTGGATAGCTTGTGCTCGGATATGATATTCTTTATTTAATTATGTGCAGGTATTTTGTGTGTCTGACCTGATGGGGAGATACATGCCATTGATCGAGCAGATTAAGCTGACATCCAGGAAATGGCTGGTAATCACAGTCGTTGCAAGGTTCTTCCTCGTCCCTGCGTTCTACTACACTGTGAAGTACTGTGATGAGGGCTGGGTGATCATGCTAACGTCGTTTCTTGGGTTGAGCAATGGGTATCTCACCGTCTGTGTCATTACTGAGGCGCCCAATGGTTACAAGGTTGGTGGTGTCTGAATTTTCTGAACCATCTCTCAGTTGGTTGATTGGCTTAAGTCGTGTGCTTGATTTTGCAGGGACCTGAACAGAATGCTTTGGGCAATATACTTGTGCTCTTCCTCTTGAAAGGCATATTTTGTGGGGTTGTTCTTGACTGGATGTGGCTCATAGGCAAAGGGTGGTGATCAAAATGTTTTTGTTTGCATGTACAGGACTTCTGAATTGTCGACATCATTGCAAAACACAAAAATCATTGTAGTTTATTTGTGTTCGTCTCCCAGGACTATAGTCTTGTATTTTTTCTGTTATATCAATAAAACACGTGTTACATGTGCTATCTTCTACATTCCGTTTAAAAAAATATCATAGTTTATGTAAAATCAAAGTGTATTTGATTCGTTATTTAATGATGAACAATTGGTATTTGGGATTTATTGGTTTGAGTGTTTTGTTTTTGAAAGAGTTGAATTTTCGAACGATGAACAGTGCTCAGTCGGATGCCACAGCCGGTCTGACCGGGCGTGTTCTGCCGGTCTGACCGGAGGTGTTTCGGCGGTCAGACCGGGCAGTTGCCTGCGGTCAGACCGGTCGAGCCATCCGATTGGTTGCCGATTGCGTTTCGGTTTTGGTTTCGGTTTGTTTCCTTATACATACATGGAAGTTTCGTGTTCCTATGCACGTATCTGGTTGTTTATGCTAACAATGAGTCAAGTTTGGATAGCTTGTGCTCGGATATTTTATTCTTTATTTAATTGTGTGCAGGTATTCTTTATGCCTCGGAAAAGTGTTGCCGGTGATCGAGTCAGAGTCAACTTGGAGATAAGGTGACGTTTGAGATGGGGATCACGCGGGATACTGAAGGGTAGAGATTAGTGCACATGATTGGAAAGTTTGCATATGGCATACAATGGAGATATTGTTGCGTATGGAAAGCGGAATTTCGGTTTTAGGATAATCGAGATTGTTACGGTTGGTTTATGTATAGTTTGTTTCTTGTATGGGAAGGTTTTCTAGTGGATTAGGGCTTCTTGTATGAGTAGAATTCGTGGCTCTTGGCTGTGGATTTTGTATATAAATAGTGAGGGGAGGCGTGGCCTCTTTGTATCGCTTATATCGCTTCTATTGCTTGGAGTTCAAGTTTTTAGGGTTTCGAGTTAGAGTTTAGCTTGAGATTTGCGAGGAGTGCTTTGCATGCACTTTGTAAACACAGAGAGTTTCAATAAAGATCAATTTTCTTGATAGTTCTTTGTGTCTACTTCTTCCTCGGTGCGGCGACGTAATTTGGATCGGCTAACCGGTCAGACCGCAGACACTACGGCGGTCAAACCGCGCTTTCTTCCCGGTTAGACCGCAAGCACGTTGGCGGTCAGACCGGACGTCATCGGCTCTTCATCGGCATCGGCTACTACAGGCAAATCGGCTGAGGCGATCGACTACGGGCGGTCAGACCGAAGGCCATCAGGCGGTCAGACTGGCTGAACAGCACGGTCAGACCGGCGCGACACTTGCGGTCGACCGGACTTCGAGAAAACAGAGGTAAAGTTTTATTTTCGCTAAAACTTTGTTTTTGGGTACTCAACCATTCACCTCTCCCTCTGGTTGGCTTTTCTTTGGGCATTCGATCCTATAGTTTATTGTACTATTATAACAAACCGAAAAGAATACCACCGATTCTTTGTTTGGTCAAAAACTTTGACCACTGATTCTTAAGTGGTTGGTTGAAAAATATTACTATAATGATTCATAAACTTATTAGATTTTATATAATTATTTTAATATTAAAATAGTAATCAAAGTTTTAAAAGTTTAAATAAATCTTATCACGTCAAATATTTAAGACTAGAACGTATCTCCATTCATAAATAATTGCCAATTCTGATTTTTAGTTGCCACATGAGCATGTTTAAGGAAAGATTTACACCACTGATCAAGGATAATATGTGGCTATTCACATTTAGATTGGTCATTTGGAAATTATTAGCATTAAATTTTTTTAAAAAAGTATTTCATAACTCAATCCATTTTGGGTACTGGTGTTCCATTTATTAAAGAAAAAGTTCTATTTCGCCTTTCTTAACTATGAGTCTAGTTTCTTCAACCATAAAACCATATATCAAAGTTCCCTTAACTATTAAAATCAATTTAATTGGCATCTTTCGGTTGTTTTGAGAGCGGTTTGATGGACATGGCACCTACATGACACGTGAGAGAATTTACTATTTGCCATCCTCCCAAAATAGACATGCCCAAATGCCACTCTTCAAAATTTTTATACTTATTTGTCACTTGGGCCCACAATGTCAGCCCCCTCTCCCGTTCGATGGGCTTTTGGGTGACAGAGGAGGCTGACATGCGGGCCCGAATGGCAAAGGAGAATAGCATTTGGGCATATAATTTTGGGAGGATGGTAAATAGTAAATTCTCAACGGTGTATCCATTTGACGGTTGACCTAGTCTATGGTGCTTATGTGGCATTATGGTGACAGTGCAATCAACAAAATATAATTAAAAAGTTGGTAGGACCCACTTCTCTCTCCTCTATACTCTCTCTCTCTCCCCACTCCCCACATGCCACAGGAGGCAGAAAGCAACAAAATAGACTTCCTGCCGCCCTCATTCCTGCCCCGGCTCTCCCCCTTCCCGCCGTATGTCAACCCTAGGGATGGGAATAGAGTACGCCGGTTGGGGAGTAGTTGCTGACGTCGAGGGTGAGAGTGTGAGACAGAGGGAGAAGAGAGGAGCTCAAGCAGTCGAGCTAGAGTTTTCACCGAATGGAGGCAGTTGCGGCGTGAGGTCGCTACGGAGGAGGGAGGCAATGGCACTAGAGGCGGAGCTCGTGCATCCAAAGTTTTTCCTCTCTCTCTCTCTCTCTGTCCCAACCCCATGCCATGACGAGATTGAGCAGATCGAGCTGGTAGTCGGGACAGCGTTTGTGAGAAGTGTCACTGAGGGACAAGGATGGTGGGCCCTCGGCAACACGATTGCGACAGCGGTGGCAGAGTTGGAATGATGGCTATTGATGGCAGTGTCGAGCTCGTCCCTACACCCGCTCACGCGCCCAGTGAGGGGCGTCGGTGGAAGTGATTTGATCTGGTCAGAGAGATCGAAAAGGTAGAGAGAGGACCAGCTAGACAGAGATAGAGAGAGGGGTGGAGCAGGTGGTCACCATTAGGCCTTCTC
This sequence comes from Oryza australiensis, assembly GCA_019925245.2. Classification (NCBI taxonomy): domain Eukaryota; kingdom Viridiplantae; phylum Streptophyta; class Magnoliopsida; order Poales; family Poaceae; genus Oryza; species Oryza australiensis. Next base: position 377,300 of record JAIFGZ020000228.1, read on the forward strand.
CAATGACTATCTATAAGCTATCTATAAGCTAACTTATATAAGTTTTAATAAAGGAGAGATAAAAGCTATCTCTTGTACAAGAGATAGTCTCTTGCACAAACTACAAGACTATGTGAGGATGATATGTAGGACCATTTATCTTATGAGTCATGTGCTAATAGTTAGACCATTGGAGAAGTTGTCTTTTAGACTACTTAGAGATAGCAGCTATCTATAACCATTGAAGAAGGCCTTAGCTCTAGTCACTGGGCTCCCTCCGTCGTGGTCGTCTAAACCACCTTCGTCACTAGTAGTCCACTGACCCTGCCAAGTTTGAGCCCACGTGGCAAGCTCAAGATCTTAGTGTTCACATTGTTGAACTTGAGCACCACGGCGGCCGCCACCTTGTTGAGCATGGAGGACAGGGGCTGGAGACAAAACACCTCATGCCGAAGTAACAACAGCAATCTTCTTCTCCTGGCTTGTTACCAACCCCGCGTCCACAGTCCGCACCTTCGATGCAAAGCATCGCTATTAGCCACACCGTCAAAGAGCCTTGTCGCTGCAGAGGAGCAGAGTTTGACCCTGCCGGCGGCCTCCGGCGTGTGGCAAGCAAAGAGGGAAGAGGGGGGCGGGGTGTTTCTCACTGACATATAGGACCGGCAACATTTCTTTTATTTTTTATTATGTAGTGCCATGTCAGCTCCACACAGGATAAAACCGGTTGAGAAGGTAAAATGAGCCAGTTTTAATAGTTGAAAGAGCTTCTATATCCGGTTTTACAGTTGAGGGATGCGAATCAAACTGCGGCTATAGTTTAGGGAGGTAAATTGATTTTTTCCATTTCGTGATGCACGACCGGACCAGTGGCAAACCTCAGGCCCATTTGCAGCCCACTCCAATAGCCACCTTTCTCTTCCGTTTCCAGGTTCTCTTCCATGTCCACAGCCGCGCCGTTCCTCCTGGCGCCGTCCGCCGGGGCCCGAGGGTCGTCCGAGACTCCCGTTGCTCATGTCTCCCGATCCGCCGCGCAGCCGCAAATATGGGGCCTCCTCCGGCCGAGGTTTCGGCCGAGAAGACACGAATTTTTAGCATTTTTAATTTTATTTTTAAAGATTTATAAAAATAATTTTCGGTTTCGAAAATTTACAATTCTAGTCGCCTCTCACCCTCTGAGAGGACGAGATTTAAAACGCCCTCTCGAGAGAGTGTTTTTCGACATGGTAGACGGCCGTTGGGCGCCACCGCGTCGTTGTTCTTTTTGCAAAAGCCCTTCCCGCCCTCCGGAAGAGCGATTTTTAACCGTAGCACCTGGTTTTTTGCAGGCGGCCTCCCCGGTGCTACAGTTAAAAATGCCCTTCCAGAGGGCGAAAGGACTTTTTGAAAAAACCAACGACGCGACATACGACGCCCAACGACCGTCGCACGTCAAAAACGCCCTCGGGAGGGCGATTTTTAAATTTCGTCCTCCCGAGGGCGGGAGGCGACTAATTTTGCAAATTTTGAAATAAAAATTATTTTTGTAAATATTTAAAAAAATAAAATTAAAAATGCTAAAAATTCGAGAAGAGGGTTCGTTCCTCTTATCGCTGCGCCCTTGCGCATGCACCAGGCAAGGTTTCGTTCTTTTGATTTCTCAGTCCTAGTTTATTTGATCCTTGTTTTCGTCTTCGGATGCATTCCAATGCCGTGCCCTCATGAACAATTCTTTGTTTCAGCTCAAGAATTTGTTGCGCAGTAGCCAGTAGAGTATTTGTTTGTGCAAGGACCGTGTGAACCTGGGCATGAGCTCACTTGTCGCACTCAGGGTGAGAAGCTGAGAATCACTGTCCCAACTCAAGAATTCAATTCCTTGACTAACAGCCAGTGGGTACTGCAGGGAGGCTTAGTGGCTTACTGAATTGAGATTTCATACATCCGTTTCCGATCTAACGATGAAGAAGACACGAAACCAATGAGGTATACGGCGAAAATTCTAACAATTCCGGCGTGTGTTGACTCTAAGAAACCATGACAAATCTTCTCCGACTGGACACTGATGAGGCGCTGTCTCTGGACTTCTATGGTCTAGTGGGAATGCGCCGCAAAGGAGTCATCAATTCGTCATGCGTTGATGCACATGCTGTCGTTGAATACATCTATAATTTTCAATCCCCAGATAAGCATTGGAAATGTTTTTTCTCCACTATCCAATTACAGCTAATCCCATGAAGTTGGTACACGTCCTTGCGCAACTATCTGCCGTATTGCATGAAGTTGTCTAATAATTTTCGTCATGTGACTGTGATCCAATCTGTTGGCGTTGACGCTTTGATGTAATGGCATATATAATACTAAGTGATTGGCCAAGGCGTATAAAATATTTAGGGAATATTGTTCATCTAACATCATTTTAATCTTCTTGGGAATGTGACCCTTTGCTTCTTTTGTTCTTCTTTTCCCTTCCAAGATCGCTCTCTTGTTCAATTTGTGTCTGTATTTCTCCTTTCTGGCCTGTCATTATATGTCCCTCTTCCTTCTAATGTTGGGTGCGTGGCTCCTCATATCACAGAGTGATCACGGTAAGTGTTGTTTTGCGTTCTAAGTTCTTAATTATGCATACATGTCATTGGCATGATCACTCTCCACTCAGTTCTTGTTTCTCTTGATCTTCAGGGTCGTCCTAGTTGACTACAAACATGGCGTATGGTAAAGCAGACCAAAGAGTAGCTACGACTCAGGTTTGCATTCATTCTCCTCACTGAAAAGGTACTTGGTCTCTTCAGTAGTACTAAATGTCTGTTCTAGCAATGTTGTGACACTGATGAAAGGGAAAATATTGGGGTATTTTCATTTGCTGGCTTCTGGGAAATGGATGCCTCTTTGGGCTCAACAGCATGCTTACAATTGAAGATTACTACACTTACCTCTTCCCGGTATGAATTATTTGAAGTAATATTGGTTTCTTCCTAATTGTCTAACAATGTGAAAATTGCTGACAGAAAAGGAAGTGCTTTTTAACGGATCGTATGTTGTCTGACTGAAGAAGTACCATCCAACAAGAGTTGTTACTCTCACTTATCAGCCATTTGTCCTCAGCACAACTGCCATATTCACCTATCATGAGGCAAAGGTTAACACTAGGTTGCGCAATTTGGCGGGTTACACGCTCTTCTTCTTGAGCTCATTTGCAGCAATCATTGTAAGGATTACTTATTGCAGTCCTGACAAGTTTCTTGTTTATACTAAATCAGCAGAATTCTCTCTGATCTGTTCCTCTACACTGCAGTTGGATGCTGCAACTTCAGGGAGAGGTGGAATAGCACCCTTTGTTGGCGTGTGTATCATTTCCGCTGCCTTTGGTGTTGCGGATGGTCATGTTCAAGGTGGAATGACTGGTGATCTCTCCTTGATGTGCCCAGAATTTATCCAGGTGAATCTCTTCCCTTGGAAGCATAGACAAATCACTCTTTTTTTTAGCTGCAAATTTACCTCACTGATTTGTTTTGTTTGGTTTTCAGTCCTTCTTTGCTGGACTAGCTGCATCAGGCATGATAACCTCTGCATTGAGGTGTATAACAAAGGCGGCTTTTGAAAATTCTAGAGATGGCCTTCGCAAAGGAGCTAGTATGTTGCAACAATCGTATATGATTATCCCTATGCAACCTCTATCCTGAATCTTACATTTCTACTTAATTGATGCAGTGATGTTCTCCTCAATATCATGCTTCTTTGAGCTAGTATGTGTTCTACTATATGCTTTCATCTTCCCAAAGCTGCCAATCGTGAAGTTTTATCGTTCAAAAGCAGCTTCAGAGGGATCTCTGACAGTCACTGCTGATCTTGCTGCTGGCGGCATCCAAAATCGCCCAAATCCATTGGTATCTTCTTAGTTTGTAGGAAGTTTTGTATCATTTAATTAATCTTAGCAAGAGGATCAGTTAACACTAAGTGTTTTACGGATTTTCAGTCTGAAGAAGACCGTTCATGCGTTGAACGTTTGAGTACCAAGCAGTTGCTACTACAGAACACAGACTATGCATTGGATTTGTTCTTGATCTATATATTGACGCTGTCCATCTTTCCGGGCTTTTTGGCTGAAAACACTGGATCACACAGCTTAGGCTCTTGGTTCTGTCCTATTCTTACTTGACTTTGGATTGATAGGTTACTTCTAAAACCCATCTTCGTACCCTTGTCACACTGTTTTGCAGGTACGCACTTGTCTTGATCGCAAGCTATAACGTATGGGATCTGATCGGAAGATACATACCTCTGATTGAACACGTCAAGCTGAGATCCCGCAAGGGGCTACTGATCGCCGTCGTCTTGCGGTTCTTGTTCATTCCTGCATTCTACTACACTTTAAAGTACAGTGACCAGGGATGGATGATCATGCTAACGTCGTTTCTTGGTTTGAGCAACTGATATCTCACCGTCTGCATCCTCACCGAAGCACCCAAAGGGTACAAGGTTAGTGAATGAATGAATGTTTTCAACCATTGATGTTGCCTTTTGTAGCATTTGATAAGCTACATCATGAATGATCTTTCAACGAAAAAGAATTATATCCCACGAATGATTGTTCATGCAGGGACCAGAACAAAATGCTTTGGGCAACTTGCTTGTGCTTTCCCTGTTGGGAGGCATATTTTGCGGGGCCATTCTTGATTGGCTCTGGTTGATAGGTAAAGGGTGGTGACCATTGATCGACTTGTTAACAACATATTCTTCATGTTTTGTGCTAGACCATTGATGCAATTAAGCTCCGGGCACAACTTGAACAGTCTCTTTCACTGAAAATTTAACCTGCAAATGTATTGAAATGGTGAGGAAGAACAATGTAAAGGCATGTTTTTGAGATGTAAAATATCATGATTCACAAGTATGATATGTTTTGCAATGTCTTTTTCCCACTTTCTATGGAGCGGAGTTTCAGATGCTTGATACTGAGTTCAGGGTGATGCAGAAATTTCAGATAAAACAATAGTTCAGCTTGGGTATCTTACTGCTACTGGGAGGTATCTAATGCAATCATTTTGCAGTAGTTCAGCAACGCAGATGACGACGACGGGCTGTCAGCATCGTCCATGTCACGTTTCTCTGGATTAGCTGCTGATGCAAGTGCTAGCGAATGATTGTTTTTAGCGGCGGGAAGTTGATGGCCTAGATTGATTAGCCCTAAACACCGTTTATCATGGAGATAACAACAATCATCAACTTTCATTTGCGTAGATTATAATTATATAAACACAACATTGACAGGCTCACAGCGTTTGACCAAAAAAGCTGCAATTCTGGATTGTCATAAACTAACGGAAATTAGTCTAAGGTGGCAGGCAGAAAGGCCAAACTGAGAACATCGTCATGCAAAGCACATCACTCTTTAGTCCAAATCACAGCAAATTAACGAGATAAAAAGCGAGCAACTTGGAAGAACCGATCCCCAAATTTCTAATCACGAGAAGGACATCGTACGGCTGAGATTAGTGGACTCCATTATCGAGTCACACCTATAAGTCAAATCAGAGAAGCTCCTTTTTTTTTTCTTCTTTGATTTTTATGGTCATCTTTTCTTGTCTTCTTTTATGATCTTTATATCTCTATATGTGGGGCAACCTAAAAGCGAGAGCTTTTTTGGCTAAGAGATGGCCATCGTCCAACTCGTCACGTCACTTGGGAAAATAACCCACTTCTTTTCTTTTTTCTTCGAGGAGGAAAGCAATAAACCGGCAGCACAATGATGAGAGATACTGTTGATATATGCCATTACATATGAATCTCCAGCCTTGCAAATTAAATCCGGGATTGATATTATTGGCTAATCTGCTATTCTCCTCCGTTGTAGATATTGTTAAATATAAATACACATCTAATATGCATTTAAACCTAATAGGGCATACCTAAGGCTCTATTCTTTTTTAATAAAGATGCAAAATATACCTTGATTTTCAGTTAACATGTTTCCTAAATTGCTAAACGATATATTTTGTTGCGAAAACTTTTAATATATATTTTGTTGCGAAAACGAAGTTATTCTAAAATATCAAACAAAACTATTTTAAAATTTATAAAAATAAAACTTAATTAATCAGGTTTTCACGTTTTACGTGCGCTAACTTAATCTTCATCAATTTCAAACACCATCTAACTAGATATTTTTTATTATCTAAAAAATAGATATTTTTTCTCACATTATACACTCATTTCATTTTTAAATATATGACGCTATTAACCTTTGAACATGGTATTGATGTTTAAATTTATACTTCCTTCGACCTAATAATACTTCTCGTTTTGGACAAGGATACAGACTAAAAAATAACTTTGACCAATATTTTTATTATAATATAAATGGATATATTAATAAATATATAATTTTATTGAAGCACTTTTTAAAACTAATCTATACATATTATCTCCATAATTCTAAGAAAAATATTTTAAAAATTATTTAAAGTAAAAAATTTTAAAGTTTGTCTTTATCTTATCCAAATTGATAATTATTATCAACCGAAGAGAGTAACATAAGGTCAGGCTTAAAGTATCTTTAATTAAAAAATTACAAAAAAGTAAATATAATATATATGTATAACTTCGTAATATGACGAATGGATAGCCCAAAAGTCAATGTCCTACCTTTGAAATTGAAGGTACTACATATTTCCTTTTCTTGTTAACAGAAGTGTGAACGCAGTCTGAACGCCGTCCGATGTTCCCACGGAGCCATTCCTCGCCGCTCAGATTTGTTATCTCCTCCTCAGGCGCACGGCGCACATGTATACTATTGTTAGCACGATAACAATAAACTAATAAGGGAAATAATACCGGACACGTCGGCGTAATCCTCTGGAAGAGATTCTCCCACCGAGGGGGTCAAAGAAAGCTTAGAGATTCCAGCTGCATCCCCCCTCAAATTAATCTCGCGCCGTGCGTGCGCGTGCGGTGCGGCCCGATGTATATAAACGGGATCCCACGCGCGCTTGGGTTAGTTATAGTTGCCCCTTCCTTCTCCTCCCTCTCGAGCGCCGCTCTCGCCGTCGCCGCCGCCGCCGCCGCCGCTCGCCGTGGAGGAGCCGCGGCTGGTAGCTCCGGCAGGTCAGTGCTCTGCCCTTCTCCCGCATGTCTCTTCCTTGGTGTTCAGTGCGGCCGATTTGGACGTTGTTGTTGGTAGTGAAGTTGTGGTGTTTTAACCCGTGGTTTATGGTTTAGCCTAGATGGTCTTTTTTTTTTTAACTCCGTTGAGGGTATGGTGGTTCGCTAGTTCTGGTGGTAAGGCGGATGCCTTTCTTTTGGGGGTTCATGCGATTTTGGTTGGATATGTTGCGTTGTTGGTCTTCTCGGTAGTTTTGTGAATTGTTGGTGTGTCAGTGGGTAGGCAAGGTGGAAGGGATGGCGAATGTTCGGCCAGATTCGTGGCCCATGCGTTTGTTGCTGAATCGTGTTCGTGTTGCGAATTGGTGACTCCTTTTATGTTTCTCTTGTTGCTGCTTCAGAATTCAGAATAGTAGCTAGTAAATTGCATCTTCAACTTCAACATCTGAATTCTGGAACTTACAGTTTGGAATAGCAGAGTCACTGAGCAATTGTATTTATATACTTCTGTGCCTTGCCCTTTATTATTTAGGTATGGCGTTATGATTATTTTGGTCTTGTTTAACCATGCTCTCTGAAACTAGAGGATTTTATCGAGGTCTTATTGAAAGTTCTATTGGCTGAGGAACAAACTATTCCAGTTCTGCTTCGGCTTCATCTCTTTGGAGTAATGAGTTCTGAAATAAATGCTACATGACTCTTTGCAGTGTGTGCTTAACTGCCTATCCTAGAAACTTTCTTGGATAGGCGCAGGTGGACTTATCATGAGCCTCGAGGTAGCAGGTGCGGGGGCACCTCAGGCTCAGGTATCTTAATTTCTCCTATCCTCTAATCCAAAGTTCAGATATTTTTGTATGCAGTACTAAAAATGATCACTGAAACTTTGTTGTGTTTGGTTGAAATTGACAGGGGAAGTTCTTGGGTATACTTGTCTGCTGGGTTTTGGGAAATGGGAGCCTCTTCGCTTGGAATAGTATGCTTACCATTGAAGATTACTATTCAATTCTGTTCCCGGTACATGTTTATCTCATACATACCATTCATGGCTTCGATGAGATCAGGCTTCAAATTCTGTTGGGTCTTGCATTTCACTTGACAGATGAAAAAAATGCATCCTTATCCTTTGTTGTGAATCATGGGATATATTGCTACATGCAATTTATGGTTTAAACGGAAACCAACATTCAGTAGCATATTACACGCAGCATACTTGAATAGATGCTTTAGGTATCCTCTGCCTTTCAGAGTGTTGGGATAGATAACCAATACAATCTTATCGGTTCAGTCTACATCTGAATATAGCTTGTCAATCAAAATAAGTTTTCCTTCATTGCAGAATTTATTACATTCATACACGCAAATGTAGTAAATACACTAGCATATCTAACCTACTGCTTTTGGTTGCAGACATACCATCCAACAAGAGTTCTTACACTAGCATACCAACCTTTTGCCTTTGGAATAACCTGCATCCTGACATACCATGAAGCAAAGCTCAACACAAGGAAGAGGAATCTAATTGGATTTGCACTTTTCTTAATTAGTTCTTTCGCATTAATAATGGTAAGTACATTGCCTTACGTTCAAATAATATATATATAATGTGCCAGTATTACAACTCATGTAATCATCTATGTTACTCTAGCTGGATGTTGGTACTAAAGGAAGGGGTGGACTTGGTCCATTTATCGGTGTCTGCATAATCAGTGCCTTATTTGGGACAGCTGATGCCAGTGTTCAAGGCGGTTTGGTTGGCGATCTTTCCTTCATGTGCCCGGAGTTTATTCAGGTAGCCTTTCACATGAAGTTCAGCGATTTGTGATGCTTGTTATTTTTATCATCCTCAAATGACACCCTTACCTTGAAGATTCATATCCTGCTTTGAATTTTCAGTCTTTCCTTGCTGGCTTGGCTGCATCAGGAGTTCTAACATCAGCCTTGAGATTAATTACAAAAGCAGCATTTGAGAACTCACAAAATGGTCTTCGTAATGGAGCTAGTATGTACCTTGAGTGCTTCTTCCAATCTCACATGCTTGTCTTCAGTGCTTCTTCCAATCTTTTTCTCATACCTTAAATTTTGCAATGTTTTTCCCTGCATAACAATCAGTCTTTTCGATGCAGTACTGTTCTTTTCGATAACATGCTTCTTCGAACTAGTGTGTCTACTTCTTTATGCGTATGTCTTTCCCAAGTTACCCATCGTGAAGTACTACCGATCAAAGGCAGCCGCTGAAGGGAGCAAGACTGTTGCAAGTGATCTTGCTGCTGCAGGACTCAACGATGAACAATCTAGACAAGTCTGTCTCACAATATCAATTCCTCTATTCATTTCCTCTAACTTTATCATGAGAATCAAACTAATATGACTATATTCTGACTTGTGCAGGCCGAGGAGGATCCCAAAAAATTTGATCGTTTAAGCACCAAAGAGCTGCTGATGCAGAACATAGACTACGCATTTGACATTTTCCTGATATATGTCCTGACTCTATCAATCTTCCCTGGATTTTTGTCTGAAGATACTGGAGCACACAGCCTGGGAACATGGTATCTTATCTTACTTTTCATCATTTTTGTGAAGCACTTAGTTGCATGTAAAACATGTTCTGTAGCTTCCACTAAAATCTAGTGCTGTTGTGCAAATACCCCACATGCCGTTCATTGCCAACAAAAATTCAGGTACGCGTTGACGCTCATTGCAATGTACAATGTGTGGGATCTGATTGGGAGGTACCTGCCACTGATCAAATGCATCAAGCTGACCTCTCGGAAAGGTCTGACGGCGGCGATCCTGGTTCGGTTCTTGTTCATCCCGGCGTTCTACTTCACTGCCAAGTACGGAGACCAGGGGTACATGATCTTCCTGACGTCCTTCCTGGGCCTCACCAACGGCTTCCTCACCGTGTGCGTCCTCACCGAGGCTCCCAAAGGATACAAGGCGAGTTTGCAATCTCCTCTCTTTTTAATCTCAATATCAATATTTTTTTTTGCAGCCAACGTTTCAGGCCAAATTCTGAATTTGTGTGGTGTTTTGCAGGGACCGGAGCAGAACGCGCTGGGGAACGTGCTGGTGGTCTGCCTCCTCGCCGGCATTTTCTCCGGCGTGGTGCTCGACTGGCTGTGGTTGATAGGGAAGGGCTGGTGATCCCCCACTGGTTCTCCTCTTCTTTTGGCTCCTCTCTTGTGTTCTGCTCGGATGAGCGGGGCTCTTTTAGAATCTCAGGAAAGAAAAAAAATCCTATAAATCTGGGTGGCTGTTAACAACTCGTACGTGACCAGATTGTGTACCATTTTGACGACTTCAGCTGCAATGTGCTAGTATAGTTCAACCCCGTCGTAAATTTTGGGGTTCAATATAATCTGCAGCGCTTGCGTTTGCTTTGGATATATCATACATGACGTGTTTGCTTGCTTGGATTGGATGTATATCATACATGACGTACTGCAAAAGGACGATGAGGTGTGCGTGAGTCCAACCAGCCGCCTACCATCGATCGACCATGCCAGGAGGCCGGAGTCAACGGAACATGCCGCCACCAGAAACAGCCACGCGGCGTTTCGTCCCGTGTCGCCGTGATCCGGCACCGCGGCCAGGGCCCGGGGCGCGCTTCGGCGTAGCACCGTATCGCGGATGAAAAGGCGAACCTGGTGGTGGCGGTCGCAACAGGGACGGTGCAACGTGCGGAAACAACGTTGGCGGCTTGTCCGCTTCTTCCCCCTTGCCGTGCCGCCCGTGCTGCTGCTTCAGCTCCTCCACGTACGTCTCAGCCGCGCAGGGTGGGACGGAGACCTGGAGTGCCGTGTTGACGGACGGCACCTCCTGCGGGTTTCTGCAATTCTGTCGTGCCATTGCCCTCTCCCCTTCGGCCCTCGTCGAGAGTGAATTTTAAAGATGTTTTACATTTGTATGTCATTATAACAAATTTTAAAAAGTTAAAGAAGATGTATTAGAAACATAAAGTTTAATTTTTACAAGTTTTAAAAAATTAAACATATATTCATATTTAAATTTGTTTTTTATTACAATATGTAGAATTTAAATTTTATCCTGTATGTTTGTGGGTGTAAATCACATATTAATCTACCTTATTAAAATTTTTTTAATTCTTTTCGTAACATGCAAACCACGAGAAGACGTCTCCTTAAAAGTTTAGGATAGTTTCTCTGCTCCCGCCCTCTCGAATGCACCGCTCCCAGGTTTGTCACCAGATTGTCCACCACCTCCATCTCCGCCGCTCTCCTCTCTTTGACTCCGCGTGCGAATTCACGAGTAGGGGTGAAAACAGATCGAAACGATCGAAAACTAGCTATATCATATTTGTTTTCATATTTTTTCGAATCGGAAACCCCGAATACGGAAACGGAATCGAATACTATCAATATCAAAAACAAATACGGAGCGAATACGAATCAAAATAAATACGGTAACGAAAATTAATCGGAATATAAAAACCCCTCAAACTAAACTTTACGAACAATGAAGATAGATAGCTTAATATTTTCTAAAAATATATCAATAAACAATTCATATAACGAATTTCATACATCCATATCAACTTACTAATTTTATAAAATATACAGCAATATCACATCTTTCATATCATTACAAATATCAAACATATTAAATTTAGGCATCAATAATAAAAAAATATTTTATTCACATAATCACATGCAATAAACCAAATAATTTATCACTCATAGGCTACAATTTATCACTCATAGGCTAGGTCATGCACTTATGGGCTAATAGCTATTGGGCCATGGCCCATGGTCGGATGTCCGCTAATTTTTTCAGATAGTATCTAACCGATTCTGAAATCTGTCGGATAATTTCTTTACCATATTCGTTTTTATTTCTGAAAATAATTATCTGTTCCCGTTAATTTTTGGATGAAAACGAAAACTATTCATATTCACCGGGTGGAAATGCCGAATTACCCCCAAAGTTCAACCAGCCGCCTGTCGATCAAATTAACCACAACCCACCGGAATCGGCCTCCAGCCGTTCTCACCACAGGTACCGCCACCTCAACCGTGACGTCTTGCCGTCTTGGTAGCCTTCTGCTTTCACGATAGGCCTGTCAACCAGCCAAGCTCGAGGAGCTCACCTGCTGCCTAATTAAGACCCAAACTCCCATAAGCTCGAGGCAAGTCTGTAACTTTCAAAGCTTTTAGTGCCTGTTTGGTTCATGGAACTAGTACATATCACATCAAAAGATATTATTTTGAACTATTAAATGTAGACTATTTATAAAACACATTCATAATCGATGGTTAATTCGCGAGATGAATCTAATGAGCCTAATTATATCATGATTTGACGATGTGATGTTATAGTAAACATTTGCTAATCATGAATTAATTAGATTTAGTGAATTTGTCTCGTGAATTAGCCACCGATTCTGTAATTATTTTTATAATTAGTTCATGTTTGGTCCTATGTCCAAACATTCAATATAACACGGACTAAAGTTTAGTCCTTTGAACCAAACACCCTCTTAAACATCCGTAGACATGATCGGTTCAAACTCAATTAATCTTGAGCTTAACGTATAGGCTATATATATATAATAAAAATAATTAATTTTTTAGTCATATTAATGAATAAGGAGGTCACCGTCGGGCGAACCACACGAGTTAGAACGGTCACTCATCATGTCACACACAGCTAACGTTGTCGTCATTTTTATCTCTTGTTCTCCTCCCCCTCAGCTCCGATATGATACCCAATGGGTATCGGGCTGATATCAATAAGGTATCAGTTGGTATCTGATAGATATCGACCGTACCGATGAGATATCATTTGATACCTGACAGATATCGGTTGATACCTATGGGTACCTGTTAACGACAAAATTCGGCATATTCCGTTAAAGAAGGAACGGTTGCGAAGCAGAATTGATGACGTGATTTTAGTTGCCAGAAATAGGATTATATCGACTGAAAGTGTATCTGCAGGAGGCATCGGTAAGGGGATATCGGCTGGCGATTGCCGATAGGTAATAAGAGTCGAGTTATTGACGGATTCGGTTGATGAAATCAAGTTTATCACTAAAAGGGGACGAATTTGGGAAGGAAGTGACGTGCAGATTTAATTATTAATTAGGCAGATTTAATTATTTTTCTTTTATAATTTTAGGAAAGGTTAAGTTGAGTCCGGTTTGGATTTGTAATTTTATCTTTAGAAAGTCTTATGTCATATCCGATATAGATTTGTTATGGTCATGGTTATAAATATGTACACCCAAGGTCTTGTAAAAGGAGAACGGTTCAATACACACTTTCGGCGCATGCCACCTTAGTTTTTTAGGTTTTCATCTCAATGTTTCGAGTTGGGCTACATCGGCTTCGATCTCCGACAAGGGGTAAGGCTTGTCATGGCGATTTGTGCGAAAGGTGATGGCCATGACCCAGGCAGCCGCCGCTCAGCTCAACGCCCCAGGCCCGTTGATTGTGGTTTTGGTAGCGACAGAGTGCCGATCACTTCGCCACCCCGTGCAACACCCTGGACCAGGTGGCGAAAGCCAGATCCGCCCCCATGGCCTCAGGCGGGTGCCATAAGAAGGTGCCACCCCAGGAGCAGCAAGGCAGCTCCTACACCGACGACGCGCGGGAGATCATCATGCAGAGGCTTGATGCCCGGAACGTCATCACGCGCCATGGCGTCGACCGTCGATGCCAAAAGCTACGACGGCGAGAGGACTATGACCGGGAGCACGACGCCAATGCCGAGGTCCCGTCCTGGCACAACAGGTTTCCGGCCTTCACCGCCTACCTTCGCCAAGTGACATGGCCCAAGGGATTTCGCCCGACCAGCATTGAACTCTACGACGGCAAGACTGACCCCTCCATGTGGCTCCGACTATCTACACGGTCGTCCGAGTAACCAGCGGCGACACCCACGTGATAGTGACTATCTCCCCGTCATGTTGGCGCTAACCACCATCAACTGGCTCGCCGGGCTCCCCGAGAACTCCATCGACACGTGGGATGAGCTCTGCAACGCCTTCATTGCCAACTACTAGGGCACTTGGCAGTGCCTGGCCTCCCGCTATGACCTTCGACAGGTCCGACATGGGGTCGACGAGTCGATCCGGAGCTACATTCGTCGCTTCTCAGAGCGTCGCAATGCCATCGTGAGCATCTCCGATGATGACGTCATCCACATCTTCTCTGAGGGCCTCTGCAAGCCCTCCGAGCTGTTCCGACACCTAGTCATGAACCTCCAACCTCGCCTGTTGTGATGATCACCATTGCCGAGCGCTTCACTGACGCCGAGGACACCGAACAGGAGCAGATGCGTGCTCCCGAGCGCCGACCTCCGAAGGACCACCGGGGCAAGGAGTCAGCTGAGCCCAGTCGCCAGTCTTCGAGGAGGGCTGATCGCCGATCGCCCGAGTCATCTTGATGTGACGACGGGAGGTGGAAGTCGAGCCTTGAGGTCGCCCATCGACAAGGCCAAGCCGATGCCAAGGGGCCAGGCCCAGGGTGAATTTCTCCAGGAGGCATTGGACAAGCCATGCTTCTTGCACCCAAATGCCAAGCACACCATCCGACAGTGCTACATTCTCCGTGACCAGATGGTCCGAGAGGCACAGAACGACTCCTGACCCCCAAGGGGTCGAAGGGGGAAGGACAATGGCGCCAAACGCCAAAAGGAAGACCACCTGAAGGACAACGACTTCCAGGAAACCGACTCATACGATCGGCATGATCTACGGGGGAAAGCTGCCTCGGAGAACCGTCGACAACAGAAGTTGCTTGCTCGGTGGGTAAACACGATCTCCACAGAGTCTCCCGAGCGTCTCAGGTGGTTCGAGGTCCCAATCTCCTTCTCCCGAGCTGACCAGTGGACCGACGTCCCGAAGCCTGGGCGCTTCCTGCTGGTGATGGACCCGATGGTACTTAAGGTGCGCCTCAAGCACGTACTCATTGACGAGGGGAGTGTGTTAACGATCAAATTTGATAAGCAAATCCCCAATTTTGAAGCAAGGATTGAGGAAGAATTGAAGGGAACGCACGATAGGTGGACACAGAGGCTGCATCGGCTAAGTCCGAATCAGCTACGGAGCCAGTCAGCTGAGTCCGAGTCAAAACAGGATAACCGATAGCCGATTCTGATTGAAGACCGAAGGAGGGGCCAATCCCGAAGGAAAGCCTAAGATATAATTATTGGATTCGGTTTCCAAAGTGCTTCAAAGATGTTGCCATCTGCGGATAAGGTCCTACAACGGCAATTGTATCTTTAAGTTAGGATGTTTTGTATAGTTTTCTTTATAGATATTGTCGGTTTGTTTAGAGATATTTGAGATTTAATCTGTAATAGGAAACGTGTACGTTATGGACTCATTGTATATTCGGGTATAAATATAACCCGAGACCTTGTAAAACAACAACACACACATCAATACAACTTCGACGCATCGCCAACCTTTATGTTTTTATTTTTCTCGACGAGTTCTTGCTTTGCTTTCGGGCTGCATCAGTTTTGATCTCCAAACAAGGTAACTTCTTGTTGCAAGCGGCTTGTATCATCGGTGTTAGTGCTTCCATCATCATGACACTCTAATTCTGATGTTATAAACTGCTTAATTTATCATATGCGACATATAATCTATATTAATGTCTAGATCTATCTCGCGATCGGCTAATATCTCTTTGAAGATAGCAGCCGACAGAGCTAGATCCAGAGGTTGATTTAGGTTATATGGCATATCTACCATCTCAAGGAATCCTCATTAGCTTAAATAGATATCGTATTTCTTTTGGTACTTAATGCTGCATCTAATCGATCTATTAAGTCACTTTTAGAATATATAGATCTATTCGGTTCAATGTTTACTATTAGAGATAGTACTGGGGTTTCAGTCGGTCTTACCTGTTTTGATCATCTTTTATGTATTATTACTACTAGATATATTAGAACTGCCTTTTATATTAAGATCTTAATCTACTTAAATGTGTTAAGCTCGGTATCAACCTGTTAGGTTATACTAACAGCCGATTGATCTTAGTTTAGCGCATTTAGTTCAAATTAATATTTTTTTATAAATATATCGGAGTACTGGCCGATTTACATTAGATCTGTGACATCGGCTAGGTTATGAATGTGTATAATTATTATTCTAATGTCCCTTTGGATACAAGTGGTTTATACTGTCTCGGTATACTACCGATCTATCTCAATCACTTGGTCTAAATGTACTTTGGGATAATAATTATATGTTTATTGATATCTATAGCTAATCGAGTAGGATCTAACCTTAACCAAACGCCTATTCTTTGTTTTCTTGTTGGTTACAGGATCAAACCAACTGGCACGCCTGCTCAATCACCAAAGGCGACCAATTTGGACCTGCACTGGAGCTAAGCAGATCTCTCAGGCCAGCGCGTGGGAAAAATTCTCATCAACACACTTTTGGCACGCCCAGTGAGATCCTAACTTCTGGATCTAACACAATGGTGAACGTCACGACCACAGAGCTGGACCAGGACAACATCATCCCTATGACTATGGACAAACTGTCGGCTGAACAGCAGGCCGACTACAAACAGATGGTGGAACGATCGCAAGCACATTATTTGCGATTCTACACCCAGTCCAGGTCTGGGTCAATCATTCAGAAGTACAAGTTCATGATCCTTGAGGACTTCGACTCCGCGGCCACTTCTAGCAAGGACAAGAAGGGAAAAATAAAATTGAAGAGGTCAAGCAGGAGCCAGATGACTCGGGGCTGCTCACACTTCAAGATCGGATCGATTAGGCCGTCCACGACGCGCTTATCAACCAGTCGGGGATACTGGTGAACACATTGAACAACATGATAAGTATCGTGGTTGATTCAAAGATAGCTGAGCAACTGCCAAGGGGGCCAATCTATTTCCATGATGGCCGGTTTCCACCTTACAGGACCTTGTCGACACAACGGCTGCCAATTCCTCCATTGGGACAGCCGACTCCTCCAGGGGTAGCCCATATTCAGCTGAACGAACAATCATCGGCTGCAAAACCACCGCCAAGCTCCTAACCAGACAACAGCCGTTGCATCAGGGTCATGGGGCTCGATTACTTCCCCAAGAACAGGTGGAAAGCATGTTCGACGCTGATCGACAACCTCTATTGCACAAAATGCCGATCGGTAGTTACACGCCGGACCAACCTCACAACTCCAACGAGGTTCGGCCTCCCCCTGAGCAGTGCCCTCTGCCGCCTCCTACCATGAATCAAGTTCAACATCAGTACCTGGGAGGCAACTACGAGCAGTACTATCAACCTCATTCACCATAGACACGACATCGGCAACCTCCCATGTAGTATGAGCAATACGAGTTGATGCCGCAGCTGCGAGCTCAAGAAAATAAGCCTTGGGTCGATCTGATCGCAGACATCATGCGTGACCAGTTCGGCCTCAAGCCAAAGGACTCCGGCAATATGTACCGGTACCCATACCCAAAATATTTTGAGAGGGTGCCCCTGCCAAACCGGTACAAGGTGCCGGATTTTTCGATGTTCTCTGGGCAGGATAACGTGTCGACTTACGAACATATCAGCCGATTCTTGGCCCAGTGCGGAGAAGCATCGGCTACCGACGCACTCAGGGTACGCTTGTTCCCACTCTCTCTTTCTCTCTCTCTCTCTCTCGGGATCGGCCTTCACATGGTTCTCGTCCCTGCCCTACAACTCAGTTCAGA
Source organism: Oryza australiensis (assembly GCA_019925245.2). Classification (NCBI taxonomy): domain Eukaryota; kingdom Viridiplantae; phylum Streptophyta; class Magnoliopsida; order Poales; family Poaceae; genus Oryza; species Oryza australiensis. The sequence continues at coordinate 395,047 of JAIFGZ020000228.1, forward strand.
GCTGGGCCGATCTCGAGAAGCAATTCCGTAGTTATTTCTACTCTGGCACACATGAGATGAAGTTGTCGGACTTGACCAGCATTAGGCAGAAATACAAAGAACCAGTTCAAGATTACATCCAGCGATTCAAAGACATGAGGAACCGTTGTTACAGCCTGGTGCTGTCGGATTCATGGTTAGCCGACTTAGCCTTCCATGGCTTTTTGGCCCCCATCCTGGAAAGGTTTTCGGCCCAAGACTTTGAGAGCTTGGCCTATTTGTCCCAAAAGGTGACGGCCCACGAACAACGCTTTCAAGAATAAAAAAAGGCCTTCAAGAAAGTCACCCACGTCGCCTACGCAACAGACTCCGACTCGAGTGACAGCGACGTGGAGGTGGCAGCAGCCGAGTGGACCAGGAATAAGAGGCTACAACTTGCCAATGGCTGAAGAAATTGGCTAAGGAGGAAAAGTATGACTTTGACATAACTAAAGACGATAGGATCTTCAATTTACTGCTAAGGGAGAAGCAAATACAACTTCCGACCAACCACGTCATTCCATCGGCCGAGGAGCTCAATAAGAAAAAATATTGCAAATGGCACAACACCACCTCCCACAGCACCAACGACTGCAAAGTCTTTCGCCAGCAAATTCAGTCGGCTATCGAGGCGGGGAAGATAAAGTTTGAGGAGTCAGCTAAGCCGATGAAGGTTGATGGTAATCCCTTCCCTGTCAACATGGTCCAAGCCGGCCCTAGGCGAGCTGATCGACAGGACAGAATGGCGTACATATTAGCCAAAGCCCAACAAACAACCGTGGCCGACTCAGACCAATAGGAGCCATCCAACAAGCTGACTGCAACTAACGCCGCGCCAATCAACATGGTCTATACCAATAGCCGATCGACCGATCGTCGGCCCAGACAGGCGGACAACCGACTTCGGTTCCAACTGAGGGTTCAGGAACAGGAAGAGGCCCGACGCGGTAAACCATACCAGAGGACACCTGATCGGCTAGGTGTGGCATATTTTCGTCGCCATGATGGCTGTGATCCGCATTGGCGCTGCAAGTTCTTTCGATTTTGCTGGGAATCGGGAATGAGGCTACCCACCCTCGAGAACTGCCCGGTTTGCAGCAAGTGTAGGGAGGATGAGTACAGAGACCCATCAATGGAGAACTCTAGCCGATTCGTCCCCCGAGCCGTTCAACTCAACCAGTGCAAGCTTTCTATCCATGATCGACTCGGCCCAATTCATTAGGACTTTTTTCAAGAGGAGGCTGAGGAAGAGCAATCAGCCAACCCCCAATGGTGCCCTTCGGACCTGTTCACCAAAACTCAGAAAAGGAGAATTCGAGGCTAAAAAGTGAAGGACGGGAGGAAGAAGTCCAGCGGATGATCCAAGCATCAACGACAACGTAGCGAGGCGAGCGGTGGCGCGTCAAGAAGCATGTAGCCACAGCCGATGAGAACCCAGCCGACAAGGCCAGGAGGGCAGCAAAAGGAAAAGGAGTGGCTTCTGCATCGGTCAATATGGTGTTCATATTGCCGGCCGAATTCAAGGCTATCGAGGCCGAAGCAGACGCCATTGAAGACACCTTGGCCAAGCTAGTACTGTCCCCAGAACATGCCATTTTTGAAAAACCCAAGGGGACCAAAAATTGGCACTTGAAGCCCCTATATGTTAAAGGATTCGTGAATGGAAAGCCGATGTCAAAGATGCTAGTTGATGGAAGGGCTGCTGTCAACCTCATGCCCTACGCAACCTTCAGGAAGCTAGGCAAAGGAGCCGATGACTTGATAAAAACCAACATGGTGCTCAAGGACTTCGGCGGCAACCCATCGGAGGCCAAGGGAGTTTTAAACGTTGAGCTGACCGTTGACAGCAAGACCATGCCCACAACGTTTTTTGTCATGAACGGGAAGGGATCATACAACCTATTGCTCAGAAGGGATTGGATCCATGCCAACTGCTGCATCCCTTCTACAATGCATCAAAGCTTAATCCAATGGCAAGATGATAGGATAGAGATCGTGCTAGCTGACAGGTCAGTCAACATTGCTAACACTGACTTAACTTTATTGGAAGTCGACGGCATTGATTGCCTGTCTGGCAAAGTTTGGCAGGCCAATTTTCTTAAGGTGTCTGATTCTGACATGCAGCCAATTGGAGATGAAGAGCCTCAATTATTACTTTGAGGGCGTCGTGGAGGGCTCGAGCGTCTACGCCAAGGACACCATGGACGACATAAACGTCAAAGTAAGGCAAGGTTTTATGTCGGTGGATGAGTTAGAAGAAGTGGATATAGGTCCAGGGGATAGGCCTAGGATGACATACATTAGCAAAAATTTGTCTTCTCATTTTAGGACCAAGCTTATTGATTTATAGAAGGAATATAAAGATTGCTTTGCTTGGGAGTATTTTGAGATGCCTGGTCTTAGCCGATCCATTGTTGAACATCGGCTCCCTATTAAACCTGGATATCAGCAGTACAAACAACCTCCCAGGAGGTTTAAAGCCGATATGTATGATGCGATCAAGCCGAAATCACTCGGCTATACGATGCTGGTTTCATTTGGCCCTACCGATACGCAGAGTGGGTTTCAAACATAGTTCCAGTTGTTAAGAAAAATGGCAAACTTAGGGTATGCATCAACTTCAGAGATTTGAACAAAGCCACCTCTAAATATGAGTACCTATGCCTATAGCCGATTTGCTGGTAGATGCTACCTCTAGCCACAAAATTATAAGTTTCATGGATGGCAATGCTGGTTATAATCAGATCTTTATAGCCGACGAAGACATTCACAAGATAGCTTTCAGGTGCCCGGGAGCAATCGGCTTATACGAGTGGGTCGTCATGACGTTTGGCTTGAAGAACGTTGGAGCTATGTATCAGAGGGCCATGAATTACATCTTTCATGACCTAATCGGCTTCTTGGTGGAAATCTATATCGACGATGTCGTTGTTAAATCCAAAGAAGTGGAAGACCACATAGCCGACTTAAGTAAGGTATTGGAGAGAACGAGAAAATATGGCCTGAAGATGAATCCAACAAAGTGCACATTTAGCGTGTCGGTTGGCCAGTTCTTGGGGTTTCTTGTTCACGAGAGGGGAATCAAGGTCACACAAAGAAGCATCAATGCTATCAAGACTATTTAACCTCCGAAGGACAAGAAGCAATTGCAGTCTCTGATCGGCAAGATTAACTTCATCAGACGTTTCATAGCCAATTTGTCAGAAAAGATGGAGCCGTTCACACCTCTACTACGGCTAAAAGTCGATCATGCATTTACTTGGGGGCAGAGTAGCAAAAGGCTCTGGACAGCATTAAGGATTATTTAAGCTCCCCTTCAGTATTGATTTCTCCACAAAAGGGAGTGCCATTCAAATTATACCTGTCAGCTGACGAGAAGTCTATCGGCTCAGTTCTGATTCAGGAGATCGAGGGAAAGGAGAAGGCAATTTTCTATCTTAGCGGAAGACTTCTGGACGTAGAAACAAGGTACTCTCCTGTGGAGAAGTTGTGTTTGTGCCTATATTTTTCATGCATAAAGTTAAGGCATTATTTGTTATCCAACGAGTGCATAATAGTTTGCAAGGCTGACGTAGTGAAATATATGCTATCAGCTCTAGTTCTGAAAGGGCGAGTTGAGAAATGGATATTTGCTTGACGGAGTTTGATTTGAGGTATTAGGCACCCAAGGCAGTGAAAGGACAAGCCGTAGCCGATTTTATAGTGGAACATAAAGATGATTCAATCGGCTCAGTTGATATCATGCCTTGGACTTTGACTTTTGATGTCTCGGTCTGCACGAATGGATGCGGCATCGGCTTGGTGATAATCTCTCCCAGGAGGGCAAGCTTCGAGTTTGCTTTTTCCATCATGCCTCATGCAACAAACAATCAAGCCGAATATGAAGCCGTTCTCAAAGGTTTGCAGCTGCTGAAGGAGGTCAAAGCCGACGCCGTCGAAATAATGGGCGATTCACTATTGGTCATTAGCCAGTTATCAAGGGAATATGAATGCAAAAATGACGCGCTGATGATCTACTATCAAAAATGCCGAGATTTGATGGACAGCTTTCGGCTGGTAACCCTAAAACACATCCCTAGAGAGCAGAATTCAGAAGCAAATGATTTAGCTCAAGGGGCATCGGGCTACAACAGAAGTTGAAATAGAAATTGCAACGATCACAGCCGACAACTGGAGGTTTGATGTCTATAATTATCTGCAGAACCCTTACCAGTCGGCTTCAAGGAAATTACTCTACAAGGCTCTACGATATGTCTTGCTAGATGAAGACCTATATTATCAGACGATTGATGGCGTGCTACTTAAGTGCCTAAGTGCTGATCAAGCCAAAGTTTCTATAGGAGAGGTGCATGAAGGAATTTGCTGCACACATCAATCGGCTCATAAGATGAAGTGGTTACTTCGGAGAGCATGATACTTTTGACCGACCATGCTAGAGGATTGCTTCAAGTATTACAAGGGCTGTCAATGGTTTGGATAGTCGCGGCCATGGCAATTAAGGACCGGTTCACAGGAAACCCTGGAAGAAATACCGTGCATACCACAAGCCAGAATGGGCAACGGTTGGTCCCATAGTGTAGCCTTTCTCTAGCCAACATTCCCAGGCAAGGGTGGGCGTGATGGAGTTGCAGTCGGCCAAGGGCTTACCGGTTGCTGGGCTGCCAGATTCACCGCGACACTCGGGGGCTACCCATTGCCCTGATGGGAGTGGGGGCGAAACCTTGGTGTGTGTCGATTGGTTAGAGGGGGTTATACGAAATGTCCTATCACAGTCCCTCTCTAGGGTACCATGACGGTATTCTGGCACATGGAAACGTGTCATGGGGCTGTGTCTTGTGGGTACAGTTATACACCTCTGATCAGAGTAAAACTATTCGAATAGTCTTGTCTGCGGTTAGGGCCGATCGACCGGATTTATCATGATTAGTGTCATACCTCTAATAACCTGATTAATGGAACATGACTAGTATAGGTGGATGGTTTGGGCCTGTCGCAACGTGAGGATAACGTTGGACAGTGTTGGAAATTAATACTGCTTAATTAATTACCACTGTTTTACTGCTTTCAAATTATTGTTGTGAAATTGTTGCTTTGTGCTAAAAAGTAAAACCCTAACCAATTCCTTGTCTCTCCTTGCATTCATACCTTCTCTTCTGGTATGACTTGCTGAGTACGTTGGAAGTACTCATCCTTGCCTCTTCCCCCCTCCAGAGTCAGTATCTGATGCAGATGAAAACGTTGAAGGCGAGTAGGCTTCGTCCGCACTCCAGGAATGCCTGTGGAGTGGAGGTGCCACGCTGCAAGCATCAAGATTAGGCTTTAGCTCCTTTTTTTGTACTGCTTTTTTGTAATCTTTTCATTGTTTTTAAGACGTGGATCTGTAATATCAACGATTGTCATGTGTACCCTGGCTGGTCCTGAACAGGGATTTTTATTACACATATAGCTTCGGAAATTCTCGTTTTGAATTTCTGGGCGTGACATAGATAGTGCATCGAGGGAGATGGGATTGAGATCCATATAAGTTGACATAGTGGTAACCCAACCTATGCGATCGGAGATCCTGTGAATTAGGACCTGAGAAGAACTAGCTATTGGTTAGCTAAGGAGAGCTATGTTTTCTATCCCTCTCTATGATGTGAAGCTCTCAAAAAACTGTAAGGTAGGTTGGCAACATGTCTTGATGTGTTCTATTGGCTTGGAAAAACAAAGATGTTGCCCTACAGAACATTCTTGAAAGAACACACCTATATGAGTCCGACTAGCTAACGTCACAGTCTATGAGAAGTGGGTGTTCTCTAGTAAACTCATGAAAAGACCTAGGAGTACGACGCATATGCTTCACCTGCGGGGTAGACTACTAGCGATCTAGTACTGGTTATGACTTTAAGTAAAGCTCGTTCGCACAAAACTTGCAATTCAAGGCTTAGTCCATTGTTCAAGTTGTGGATGAGTGTAGCTTGAAGCTCTAGGCAATAGTTCAACTTAATAGTCCTTGCTGAAACACTAATATATCAAAATAGTAGTGAGAAACAGGCAATCTCTAAATGGACATTTGAGATCTGGTGGGGATTGTTGAAATTAATGGGCCTAGCCCAAGTGATTTTCAACTAATTCCTGAAATAAATCTCAAAAGCCCATTATGGCCCATGTATGACATGGCAAGGTGAAAAATTTTAGTACCACCTTACTAGTTTAGAGTGAGGTTATCCAACTTATATAGTGGGACTTCTCTCTTCTTTCCAAAGCCATGGATGAGGGGGAATAAGAGTGAAAACCACGCGCGCGCTCGCCGCGCCGGGCTAGGGCAGGGGGCCGCGATTCGCGTGCCTTAATTTTTTGGACAAATTGACAATTGTTCTCAGGCGGTTTCAATTGATCAATCCTGACAGGGATATGCAATAGAGTCCTAACTGAATCCGCTACGGGTGTTGCCTTTACGCGTAAGTCATTTGGGCTAATATATATTCGCCTGTGTATAGTCGTCTGGAATCAATCTGATCTGAGTTTTGCCACGTTTCTCGCTGTTGCACTGTTGTTGTTAGTCTGCCCTATCCCGCTGCTGGCGTGCACCTGCGACCTGGAGAGCAGGTCCCGAAGCCATTATCCTTGCGATCCTGCATCGGGAGAGGGCGAATAAAGTTTTTGGGAAGTGCTTTGCGAGACTGCTCAACTCAATCTGGCGTGTCTTCCTGCAGCATCGGCTCGACGTGAACGTCTTCGTCGGCTACGTCCACGGTGAGTTCCTGTGATCCCTAAACCTACAAAGGTTTGGTACGTATCTCTGGTCATTGTGATCATGGCTATTATTTTGACATATGTTAGTGTGTTAAATCTGTTCATACCAGCTTCTATGATAGTTTTGATCTATTTAATTCAAAATTTAACTAAATAATTGCCTAATTATTTAACAATTGGTATCCTAGTTGCATTTGCGTGCTATATCTCTCAGAGACAGGCTTACCGGGTTGGTAATGAGCGTGTGCAGACGGCTCGAGTCGAGCAGGCATCTACCCCACCTTCTCATTCAGTGGAGATGACATCGCTCTCGCTCCCGTCGCCGTCGCCTGTTGCCGAGGATGGCGAGGAGGAATATGTGGCGCTTCTCATGCGTCGTGTCCATTTACCACTAGCAAAGAAGCGCCGGTCAGTTTAGCATTAGAGTGTGCCTGTTGTGATGAATTTGTGTACCAAATTTGCGTGTATGGTACTATGTTTTCAAGTGGTATCAACTATCAAGTAAAGATATCGAAAGGGGCAGATCGATCAGCAGCATTGGTTACCTACACTGGTCTGATTGCTAATGAATGTCGTGGACATCAAGCTACGATTGGTAGTACAGGCATCTAGTACTAGTTTATTTCTCTAGTCTTGTTCCGTTTTTAGCTGGATTCTTGAACTCTTTGGTAGTCAATGAGGCCCTTTCCATGTATGCTATTAAAGTATACTTGAGCTTTGCAGGTTTCTCCAATAGATTCTGATAAATTTCTGAAGAAAGTGGATGGAATCTATTAGTAGTTCTTATTTATGTCATCTTGAACTTGAACTTAGCTTTGTAACCAATTTGCAGGGATAAAATCGGGTTCTGGTGGGTTAGACCTGTTAGTAGATAAGCCTTGCATGGTAGTTAGTTGTGATTTAGTTTTATCTATTTTTTGTTAATGCATGAGTCAAGCCGTGAGCGCCGGATTGTGGCAGCCGCGCGCATAGGAGTCTAGATGACCGGGCACTTGTGCATGATGAGCAGGACGCGGGGATGGACATGATCAATCTGCGAGTTGTGGGCTGTGATCCGAGTTTTTTGCATCGCTTTGCATGTTTCAGTTTCCATATAATAAAAGGAGAAGACAAAACCGAAAAGGTGCAGCTTGATCGCACCAAAAAACCAGTGTGTTTTCTTCCCTCGTGTTCGCATGCATTCGTCTCAGGTGTTCGACGTTTTCACTCGGGAATTCCAACAATTGGTATCAGATCTCGGTTCAGAGAGTGGACGCGAGACCGAGTTCTTGAGGGTGTACTCATGCCTCGGAGACGCACGCACTCCCTGCGCCGCCGGTCGGCATCGCCGTCTGCGCGCGCCTCGGGCTCCGGCAGCCACGCCATGGGCAGCGGCGGGAGCGACCGCGGGCTGGTAATTCACCACGTGGTCAAGGAAGTTGGAGGTGCGGCAAGCTATCCAATGCTGACGAAAACCAATTACAATGATTGGTCGCTACTGATGAAGATTAAGCTCCAAGCCCGTTGCCTCTGGGGTGCCATCGACCCGCGCGACGTCGAGTTGCAGGAAGACCGGATGGCGCTTGACGCTATCTGTAGTGCTTTTCCCCCTGAGATGATCTCATCCCTGGTGACCAAGGCGACGGCCAAAGAAGCCTGGGAGTGCATCCGCACGATGCGCGTCGGCAATGACCGTATTCGCAAGGCGAGTGCGCAGCGGGTGCGAGCAGAGTACGAGTCACTCTGCTTCCGTGATGAAGAAACAGTGGAGGACTTTGCCATGCGGCTCAGTGCTATCGTCAATCAACTAAGCACACTTGGAGATCCTGAGCCGGCAGACAAAGTCGTCGAAAATATACCTCCGCATCGCCCATCCCAGGTTCTCCCAACTCGTTCTCTCAATTGAAACTTTACTTGACATCTCGACGCTGTCCCTCGAAGAGGTCACGGGCAGACTCAAGGCGGCCGAGGACACGGTGAGTGCTGACTCGTCATCGAACACCGGCAGCAAGCTCTACCTTACGGAGGAAGAATGGCTCGAGTGTCACAAGAAGAATCAGGAGGCTAGGCGCCTCTAGAGGGACGAACGGCCGCGGCAGGCGTCGTGGCGGATGGGGACACGGTGCCGGGCATACCGGGAACACCGACCACGCTGGGCCGACGCGCCGTGATGAAAAATGCCGCAACTGCGGCATGCTCGGCCATTGGGCCAAACACTGCAGAAGCAAACCAAAGCGCGAGGAGACTGCTCATGTGGTTGAGGAAGAAGAACCAACTTTGTTGCTTGTTGTTGGATATTTTGGTTTAAGTTAAGGTTTGACCTCGGTCAACAATAACCAACATGTAATATCCTGAAAATCGAAGAAATTAAAATCGGAACGTAAAAATCGGAACTTACAAAAACTTTTGCTTGTTGCCTTTCTCTCGTGTTCGTTGCTTCTTATTTGCCAGCTCAGTTGCATAAATTTAGTTCGAACAATTCCTCTCGATGATTGTGAATGGTTTGGATTGTGTTGGGAAGAAAATCTCGAAATATAGGGTTAAGAATTTTTAAAATGAAATCGAAAAAGGAATGCGGACTTATGAAAATATGTATTTGAGAAATAAAATATTAATTGGTGATTATGGAAGATGAATTAGGGAATAAAATAGACAATAAAATATTTTAGGGGATTTACATGAAATCTAGAAAATTTTTTAATTAAAAATAGTGAATTAGGAAATTAGGAAAAAGGAATAAAATTAAAAATGGAAAATGTATTTTTTAAAATAAATAAAGAGTGGAGAGAAAGTTGAAATATATTTTTAATTAATTTTAGTAGTGCTATGTATTTCTTTTGGAATTTTAGTGTGAAGGAAAAATTGGAAATTGAAAAGGGAATTGAAATCGGGAAAATAAAAGGGAGCATTGTTCATTGCTCAGCAAGTGCTCGACGCCGTACCGGCCCCGCCGCGCGCGCCGTGCGACGCCCGGCCGTAGCCGCGCGCGGCGCGTGGCGCGCGCGGGCCGCGGCACGGCCCCGCCCGCGCCCGCGCGCTCGCGCCACGCGCTCGCCGCCGACTCGGCCCCCGCGCGCCCGTGCCCTCGCGCCACGCGCTCGCCGCCGTACTCGGCCCCGCCCACGCCCGCGCCCGCCGCCGTACACGGCCCCCGCCCGCGCCGCGCCGCGCGTCGCCCGCCCTGTGCGGACCCGTTTGCACGCGCGCACGACGCCGCGCTAGGCCGACCGAACCACCTCACCGTCGACCGCCTATAAATCGGCATCCCTAGACCTAGCTTGCAACATAGCAAATCTTCCCCACTGCTCACTCGTGCTTTTCCCCCGATTTTCCCCAAAAGTTAGCCATCGCATTGCTTCAATTTCGCAAAATACCAAAGTTCACCGGTAGAACTCGCCGTCGACCCGTCGGGAGCTGTGTTCGAAATTCGTCATCACCGATCAAGTTCCGTGTGATTCACTGGTGAGAACACAGTCCCTACATCACTACCTAGCTTTTTCCTAGCTTGCCAACCCCAAACAGCCACCGGAACCCGCCGCCGGCGAAGTCCCGCCATGGGCGTCCGTTCGGACCGCCGCGACCCCGCACGGTGCAAGAGCTCTACCGTGCTTTTCTGGCCAAACCGCCACCACCAGTAGCACCGCTAGGCTCCATAGATGCTCCCAGGACCGCCACATTGGCCGTGCCATCACCGGAACAAGCCACCGACGAGCGCCACCGCCGCCCGAACCATCTCGCCGCCGCCAGCCATCTCCGCCGCTCCCGGTCCCGGCCGAGTGGTGGAATGGGACCCCGTGGTCCCAAGATGGTGAAAAGCACCCCTTCCCCGAGCTCCGCCCCTCCCTCGCCGCCGGCGAGCCCGTCTTCCTCCCTACCGGCCGGCCAGGAGAGAAACAGAGAGAACCAGAAAAAAGGAAATAAAAGGAAAAAAGAAAAGAAAAGAAAAATAGGAAAAGAATAGGAAGAAATGTATAAATTATTTTGGGAATATTTTAGGATAAAATAAGGTTTCTGAAATATTATTATTTAGGGATAAATATAATATTGTTCTCTTTCTAAAATAAAATACCTTGTGAAAATAATTTATAGACCAATTTTTTAAATCCAAATAATATCCAACCTTTAGATTGTTATCAAAGTTCACATAAAACATTTTTAAATATTGGTTAAGCATAGATGACATTATTCTGTCATTAGATTTCCAGAAACCCTAATAAATATAATTGTAACATTAGGATTAATAATTGGAAATATAAGATTAGAAACCTAATTATTCTAGGGTATCTTCAAACTTAAATGCAAAATACATATTAACCATAAGATAATTCACCCGGTATAATTGAACTCATTTTTCGTCGATTCAACCTTTAAGATTTTCGAAGTTATAAGTTGTTTTTAGAAACCGCTTTTCGCAATCATTTTGGGATCTTTTTTTTTTGATGTTGTTGAATTCTAATCGGGTTCAACCCTTCTTTTCGCACGTACGGATAGCGTCCGAAGAGGCGAGCACTGACTACGCGGAAGACCCCACCCAACAAGCGTGCGAGCAAGGCAAGTCATCACACCTTTTGAACATATTGATCCCCATTTGCGAAATGATGTTATTTTAAACTTTAAACATGCATGCTATACATATAGAATTACCTATAATTGTTATGCCATACCTTGTTATTGATTTCCTTTAGAATTATTCCTTGTAACCCTCGATGTGATACATACAACCGGAGAATATCCTCGGTAAACTGCTTAGTCATGCTATACTTAGTTTCATGCATACTCATGATTTTATGAAGAGCTTTATGCTTGGGCAACTACCTTAGGGAAGGTAGTTGAGATACGGCATGTGGAGACATGAGCGCCACATTGCCATGAGAATGATGAAATGAGTTTTGATAAAAATTGAAAGCACTAAACAAATGTTTTAGACTGGGGCGGCTGGATGATTTGGGTGGATTCCGGAAAAGGCAAGTGCCGACACTGGTCAATTAAGGACCGAGCCATGAGATAGCCGGGAAACGAGCCAGTACAACCATACTTCTCGAATGGGTATAGACCTAGCGGAGTAGATAGCCAAGCGAAGGCGGTACCCTTGTATAGTGGTTCCTATGTATGAAATGAGATTGACAGAGATGATGGGAAATTGGAATTTATTATAACGTGATGAATGAAGTCTTCCCTTACCCCGGGTGCGCCAGAACTCCTCTCACTGCTAGAAAATGACGGCTAGAGTGCATGAGGGCTTAAGTTCATGGAGCGGGTACTGCCAAAGTGAGGTTATCGAAAGGCTTTGCCGTGACCGTCTCATGTGTGGGACGTAGGCTCATTTGTTGGGCTATCGCGGAGTACGGGTAAAGTGTACATCCACTGCAATGTGAATAAATCAATCTATTCAAATAGCCGTGCTCGCGGATAATGAGCATCGTGACAAGACTTTCGCTTGGCTAGACTTTAAACTTTAAAATGATGGGATGTGTTTGCATGATGATTCTTAGTCACTGGTGGATCAACTTCTCGAGATGCGAGAAGGGGTGGACTCCCCAGAAAACCATGACGAACCGGAGGCGGGAAGCCATCCTTGGAATCACGATGGATGGTAGACAGAACCGTCGCCGACTTAATGAACTGTGGAACTAAAACTTGACTTGGCTAGTTGTTAGGCTTGTGAAAAGAGTTATGAAAATTGGCTTTATGCAAAAAAACATCAGCCATTCCTTGAATGACCATATCATATGCATCACTTCCGTGTTGGCTTGCTGAGTACGGTTGGTACTCACCCTTGCTATACGCACAAACCTTCAGATGGTGGTAACGAAGACTTGGAGGATCCCTATGCCTACTACCAGGAGGGCGAAGAAGCTGATGGCGCTTGCTAGGTCTTAGTCTCCGGTCGTTGCCTGTGGCAATTGACAAGTCGCTGCCTTTAATCCGCTGCCTTATCTAATTTCTAATTTTGGGTTGTATCTGGACCATGAGGTCCTATGGGTTGGACATTGCCTTTGGGCCTATTACTGTAATAATTTCGATGTAAGACTTTCGTGCATTTGCACCTGATTATTCAGTACTGTATTTAGTGGGTACCAAACTACTCGATCCAGGGAAATGGTACTATGAACACGAAAGATTCCCGTTCCAAAAACAGGGGTCCACACAACACAAATAGAAAGACATCAATCCATATCTTACCGGACTCAAAAACTTATCCCGAGTCCGATTTCGTCGTGATCGGGTGGCGAAACCTAAGCCCATTGGGCTCGGCCCCTTGCCTACAGCGCGACTATAAGTAGAGGGTCAACCCCAAGGGTTCCTCTAATGCGAAAGCACGCAGATCTCTAAGCGCGCTGGAAGGCTCGAAAGCACGAGCTCCACGTCTGGGACAGTGTAGGTGGCGCTCCGAAGGAAGCCGCTACCCCGAGCGATCTCTCAAGGAATGACTGTGCTACATCCCTAACAGCGCTCAAGCCATCAATTTCATCATTGAATCACCGACGACCATGGACGTCACGGCCGCTGGTATGGACCGAACTATTAATCCATTCCGCATTAGTTTAAGTTAGTAGATGTAATTAGACTAGATGATCCTGTTTAATTTGTGTAAGCTAAGTACCGATCAAGATTTTGATCTAACACTTGTCACAGGCGGCTGCATCGAGACGCTTGACAACACCAAGCCCGCTGAGATCGGCGTCCTGGCTTGCAAGAATGGCAAACACCGCGCCCTCAACAACACCTAATTGATACCGCTATACCGCTAACATCATCAGTGTGGGCCAGCTTGATGAAACAGGATTCAAGGTGGAGGCGGAGCACGGCGTCATGCGCATCTGGGACGAGCAGCGGCGCCTGCTCGCCCGGATTCGACGCAGCCCCGGGCGACTGTATGCGCTCGACATCAACCTTGCGTGTCCGGTCTGCCTGACGGCGCAGGTAGGTGATGAAGCATGGAAATGGCATGCGCGACTCGGACACATCAACTTCACCGCCTTGCGGAAAATGGGCAGAGAACAGCTCGTGCGCAGGCTGCCAACCGTGTCGCAGGTGGATCAGTACTGCGAGGCATGCCTCGCCGGCAAGCAGCGCAGGACGCTGTTCCCGCAACAAGCTCAAGGGCGTTCCACCGAACCACTTCAACTACTTCATGGTGATCTGTGCAGGCCAATTTCGCCTCCAACTCCGAGCGGGAACAAGTACTTCCTCCTTCTTGTTGATGACTTCAGCCGCTACATGTGGCTGGTCCTTCTTCCTTTCAAAGACGGAGCGGCGGCGGCCATTAAAAGAATTCAAGCCGTCGCTGAGCGCAAAAGCGGCAAGAAGCTGCTCGCATTGCGCACTGACAGAGGTGGGGAGTTCCTTGCCCATCATTTTGCAGAGTATTGCACCGAGCTGGGGGTGCGTCGTGAAACGACGGCACCATATTTGCCACAACAAAACGGCGTTGTCGAGCGCCGAAATCAATCCGTGGTCGGGACTGCAAGAAGCATGCTGAAGGCTAAAAATTTGCCCGGTATATTTTGGGGCGAGGCTGTCACCACTGCCGTGTATCTCCTCAACAGGTGTTCGTCAAAGTCCATCGGGGGAAGGACGCCGTTCGAGCTCTGGAATGGGTCGCCATCGGCAGTCCACCACCTGCGCACATTTGGATGTGTCGCCCATGTGAAGAATGCCGCTCCAAATCTGAAGAAATTTGATGATCGAAGCAAACCCATGATATTGGTGGGATATGAGCCGAGATCAAAAGCCTATCGCGCTTACGATCCTGTGTCCCGGCGAGTTCATGTCTCTCGGGATATTGTGTTCGACGAGGAATCTGCTTGAAAATGGGATGGTGAAACACATGATGGCGGGAGCTTGGACTTTGTCGTCGAATACGCCACTGTTCACCCTGAAGTGGCAACACCATCGCCGGTGGCTGCAGAGCATGGGGGGATGCCGCCGTCGCCAACGTCCCCTGCACCAGTGCCGTCCCCGACAACCGGTCTGGAGTCATCTCCGGGCCAAACTTACTACACCTCCGCGCACAGGCACGCCGGCAGTGGAATTTGTCTCGCCTCCATCGAGGCTTGAGGACAATCTTGACGTCGAGCACAACGACGCGCCACTCCGTTTTCGCACCGTCGACAACGTGCTCAGGCCGGTGACGCCACCCGGGCAAGCAGTGCGGGAGTTTGATGAAGAACTCCTGATGGTCTCTGTTGAAGAGCCGGCTTCGTTTGAGGAGGCTGAGCAACAAGATTGCTGGCGCCAAGTGATGATTGAAGAAATCAAGTCCATTGAGGCAAACAACACATGGCAACTTGTCGACACGCCGCGGCAACGTCCGATCGGACTGAAATGGGTGTACAAGACGAAGAAGGATGCGGCTGGAAATGTCACAAGGTACAAAGCTCGTCTTGTGGCGAAAGGCTACGTGCAGCGACAAGGGATCGACTTCGATGAAGTGTTCGCGCCGGTGGCGTGGCTCGAGTCCGTCCGGCTGCTCTTGGCATATGCGGCTGGTGAAAGCTGGGCCGTCCATCATATGGACGTCAAGTCCGCTTTTCTCAACGGTGATCTACAGGAGGAAGTGTTCGTCACGCAGCCAGCCGGTTTTGTGGTCGCCGGCAAGGAGCGCATGGTGCTCCGACTCAACAAAGCTCTTTACGACCTTGGACAAGCTCCACGCGCGTGGTATGCAAAATTGGATGCCTCCCTGCTTGGTTTGGGATTCAACAAAAGTATGTCGGAGCATGTCGTGTATTTCCGGGGAACGGGGGCACGCCGACTAATTGTTGGTGTGTATGTTGATGATCTTGTGATCACTGGAGGCGATTCTGCTGAAATCAAGCAATTTAAAGAGGAAATGAAGGGGACATTTCAGATGAGTGATCTTGGCTTATTGAAGTATTACCTTGGTTTGGAGGTGGATCAAACCAAGGATGGCATCACAGTGTGTCAACAAGCTTAGGCCGAGAAATTCTGAAGATGGCTGGAATGGAGCACAGCAACCCAAGTCATACTCCCATGGAGCAGCGCCTCAAGCTCAGTAAAGCAAGTTCGGCGCCGGCTGTTGATGCAACAGAATATAGGCGTTTGGTGGGATCGCTGCGATATCTTGTGAATTCGCGGCCTGATCTGGCTTACTCGGTGGGATATGTTAGTAGATTCATGGAAAATCCCACCACCGAGCATATGTCGGCAGCCAAAAGGGTACTAAGATATGTTGTAGGCACCATCAACTATGGCTGTCAATACCGGAGGAAGAAGAAAGCTTCTAATTTGATTGGGTACAGTGACAGTGATCTTGTCGGAGATATAGACACACGCAAGAGCACATCGGGAGTTCTTTTCTTTCTCGGGGATAATCTGATAACTTGGCAGTCACAGAAGCAAAAGGTTGTCGTGCTATCATCCTGTGAAGCAGAGTACATTGCGGCGACGACGGCGGCTTGCCAAGGGGTGTGGTTGGCATGGCTACTTGCTGAACTCAGGGGAGACGAAGAAGCTGGCGCCATCACATTAAAGGTTGATAACCAATCTGCAATTTTGCTCAGCAAGAATCCTGTCTTTCACGATCGCAGCAAACATATTGACACGAGGTATCACTACATTCGGGAGTGCATTGAGGAAGACAGGGTGCGGATCGAATATATAAAAACTCAGGAGCAGCTTGCGGATCTACTGACAAAGGCGCTTGGACGGGATCGCTTTGTGGAGCTGAGGTCCAAGGTCGGTCTTGTCAAGATTTGAAACAAACATGCAAGGTTTAGGGGGAGTTTTGTTAGTAGATAAGCGTTGCATGGTAGTTAGTTGTGATTTAGTTGTTATCTATTTTCTGTTAATGCATGAGTCAAGCCGTGAGCGCCGGATTGTGGCAGCCGCGCGCATAGGAGTCTAGATGACCGGGCACTTGTGCATGATGAGTAGGACGCGAGGATGGATGCGATCAATCTGCGAGTCGTGGGCTGTGATCTGAGTTTTTTCCATCGCTTCGTATGTTTCAGTTTCCGTATAATAAAAGGAGCGGGAATTCCATCAAGACCTACTTGAAGGTTTTTAACCTTCCTTATATCATGATATTGTTCCTTTATTGTCAGTGAACATGGACGACGGTGCCAATTAATGTGTCCTTTACCGGGGGCTTGATGTCACATTAGCTTTTAGTAATTCTGGTTTTTCTTTGTAGTTTCAGTAGTCATGTAGCTTAGCTTAGCAAACTAGCAGAATTTGTGCAGCTTTTAATCCTAATCTACATGCACTTTTGTCATTCGATGCTATGACTCGCTATACCAATGGTTTGTTTTCTCTACACTATCAGAGCTCGTTCGAAGCACAGGATTATAAAATTATAGGAACAGAGAAATCACAGAAATATGATAGACATACGTGTGTAGAACAAAGGAATAAAAAACACATTAATACAACGCAAAGAAAATGAAATAAAGAGATTGGAGTGGATAGAAATTTTCCTTCATTTCTTACTAGAATCTCTTCGGGAAAGGAAATATTCCTTTAGATTTTCATGGGATTGATTCCTATGGTCCTGTTTGGATTACTCTAGCTCGGCTAGAGGTTAGAGTTAGTTTCTAACTCTAAACTAGCCAAAACTAACTCTAGCCAAAGAGATGTTTGGATGCAAGGGCTAGTTTGACAATAAATAATCATCCATTGGTTGGCTCCCTTCCTCTCTCTCTTTCTCATTGGCTGGCTCCCTCCCTCTCTCTTTCTTTCTCCAAACTAACCCAAATAATCACCCCTTTGAGGGGATAGTTTTTTTGGGTGGGCTAGTTGCAAAAAACTAACTCTAGCCCTTCTGTTTGGATACTTTTGGGTTAGTTTGGCTCAAACTAGCTCAAACTAGCTCTAGCCCTTGGATCCAAATAGGGCCTATGAAACGAATGGTGTTAAATCACCGAATCCTCGGGAATCAAAATCCTCTTTTTTTATTTGTTTTTCCTCCAATCTGAATGAGCCCTCAATTTGTTGGTAGCGTTGAACTTTAGGCAAAATATGGTACTACCAATATTTTACTAGCATAGAGTAGTATCAATTGCATTGATTTGGTAAAAATTGATAGCAATCCAACGGCCTAACATGTAAAAGTTACCAAAAGTATTTAGTAGGACAAGTTTTGACATCAAAAGGTTTTGCCCTAACGTTTTGATAATACCTTTACCCACAAATCCTTGGTGCAACTTCAGAGTTACTTTTTCTTTAAGGGAATGCCATTAGAACACGTCAATTTTACTAAATCCATTTTGCCATTTTGGTGTCCATAGTCGGTGCAGTGGCCTTTTTCCGTTTGGATTTGGGAGAATTGCTTATTTGACCCTATTTCGAAGCTTAACTGCCACCTAGTTTACTTATTTGATCCTGTTTTTCAAAAACGAATCAACTATCGAACCCTATACCGTTAAGGCGAGTTAAGTGTTAAGTAAGAGGCAAATAGTCCCTTTTATACTTGTTTATTTGACTCCATTATATCTTTGATTATTCGACTCTATTATATCATAACGTGTATATATTCGGATATGTCGACATATTTTTAATAAATTTGACATATCTTTCACATTCAAGACAAATTTGACAGATTTGGCTTTAATTTGACAAATTTGAATCAATTTGACAGATTTTTGACAAAATCAAGTGAACAAATCATTGTGACAAATTTAACTTCAATATCACAGATTGTTGACAAAATCAAGTGAATCTGACATAATTATAGCAGATTTTGTTCAAAATTTTGACAGCATATTATCCTATTTTGTGGATCTCAAATTGCATACAATGAAGCATAAACACAAATATAGTCAAATCCAACAACAAATTCATGTCCAACGGCAAATTCATGTCCAACTAGTGGCGTAGCCAGGATTTACAGCAATGGTGGTCCATTGTCTAAATTTTTTTTGACGTGATAAATTAACATGTCGTACACAAGTATATGAATTATAAAACATAATTAAGATAAAAAGACATATAGAGATTCATAAAATAAATGAGTATAATTTCTTAACATAGAATTTAAAAATTGTGTACCCATAATAGTTGAAGAGCAATATGTCACTTCTTCTTCTTGTCGTGTCTGCGCCTTGTAATAGCCATGAAAGTGTTGATGATCTCTTCTTCACTCAATTGTAAGAAGATATCACGCTCAATAAAAGTCACTAGACAATCATCCAGAAGGCTATCGCTCATCTTATTTCTCAGCTTGTTTTTGATAAAAGTCATTGCAGAAAATATTCTTTCAACACTTGCGGTAGCCGTAGAAGCAATACCAACTTGATAAGTAAATAGACCTATTGATAAACTTTGTCCCTCTTTGTTTCAACAAGTTTTACTAAGAGGTCAACAAGATTATTTATGTCTTTGAACAATTCATCTTTTCTCATATCATCAATAAAGTTTTCAAGTTGCAAATCGAGTCTTAGCAAGTCTGAGCTTGAAAATTCATTAGGGTAAAATTCAGCAAGTCTGTGTACCTTGTTTGCATCAAAAGAAGCGAAGGAATCTGCTGGATTCAAAGCAGCCATAAAAGTAAGCAACTCCATATTTACCTCATCAAATCGACTATCAAGCTCTTGGCTAATTTTATCAATGACTCCAATATACACTTCTCTTCTGAAGTGATCATCATTTGTTTGGACTGGAGCAAAACGTGTTGATCTTCCATACGGCACATAATTATTTTCCATTCCAGGAACTTGAATGCCAAATTTGTTGCAAAACATTGTAACCTTTTCAAGAAATGAAATCCACCCATCAGACCTCATTTGTTGCATTTTACTCTTTGCCAAACGGACTAGTGACATTGCATTAAGAATATCTTAGTCTTTTCTTTGTAAGCACTCAGATAATTCATTTGTATGTCCAAGAATATCAAGCATCAAATGAGCATTAAAAATAAAATCAAATGACTCAAACGCTCCAACCATAGTATGTATTTTTGGTCAATCACCTCTTTGTGAAGTATCTCGTCCAAGAGATATGAGAACATCACGAATTGTGGGATACATAGCAATCATGTTGACCACAGTTTTATAATGAGAACCCCACCGGGTATCACTAGGTCTAGGCAACCCCATCTCTTGATTTAACCCACTACCAGATTCTAGTGTACCACACTCAAGTGCTTTCATGACATTATCATATTGCTGATGTCGAAGCATTCCATGACGCTTACAAAAACTACCAACAATATTTAGCAAGAGGGATACTCGATCAAAAAACCATACACAATCACTATTGTCTTTGGCAACAGCAACCAGAACCAATTGGAGTTGATGTGCAAAACAAGGAACATAATAAGCAGATGGTGATTCTTTCATGATCAAGGTTTTAAGCCCTTTAATCTCTCCTTTCATGTTACTAGCCCCATCATAGCCTTGCCCACGAATTTGAGTTATAGTCAAACCATGATTAGCTAGTAAAGATTGAATTGCTTCCTTAAGTGATGAAGAAGTAGTATCATCTACATGAACAATTCCAAGAAATCACTCACATGGTCTGCCTGATTTATCAACATAACGCAAGCAAAGGGCTATTTGTTCTTTATGAGAGACATCACTAGACTCATCAGCTAAAATTGTAAAGTAATCATCACCAAATTCCTGAATGATTTGATCTCGAGTCTCCATTGCACAACATTGAATAATTTCTTTTTGTATGTCAGGGCTAGTTAATGTGCAATTACCTGGAGCGTTCTTCAAAACAAACTTGTCCACCTCTTCATTATTTGCAGCAAGCCACCTCAAAAGCTCAATAAAGTTTCCTCTGTTGCTAGACTCTTCACTTTCATCATGCCCACGCTATGGTAATCCTTGCTGCAAAAGAAACCTTAAACATCTAAGTGAATAAGTCAACCTGATCTTGTAGAGACGACGCTCCTCATTATCCGCCTTCACAATTTTATCATCAATTGCTCCATGTGGAATTATAAATAAATTATATCTTTCTTGGGCTGCGTTGTGAGCACTTTTCACACCACCCACATGTAAATCAAGTGCATCAATTCTATTCCAATTTCTCCAACCACCTTCAACAAATGCTGATTTTATACTTTTCTCCTTTCCAAACAAGTAGCACACAAAGCAAAATGTTGCCTCCTTGTTGACACTATATTCAATCCAAGGATATTTATAAAACTATACGGGATTGAATTGTCGATCCCTATTTTCAATTTTTCTACTTTCAAATTTATGTGCATAGGGTTGCAATGGGCCCTTAATAATATATGATCGTTGAACTGCATCTTGATCATTGACGGGATAATTTGAAATGGGTTGTCTTTCACCCGGATCAAGTGGTAGCCGACTGATATCATAAATAGCTTCTTTTTGGGCAACTGGATGTGGATTTGGAGGCATTGGAGTTGGACTTACATTTTCTTGAATCACTCTATCTTGATCTTGTCCATCTTCTTGTTCTTCTATTTGCTCTTCTAGAACAGTTGCAGCCACCGAAGGAGATTGAGAACAAGCTTTCTTCTTAGATTCATATTTCTGGAAAAGAGAGGCAATATCACCACTCCTCCTCATTTTTAACAAATCTGCATAAGAATTATAAGATGTTATACATATACTATACCGAACTGAATACATATACTGTACTGTATGGAAAAAACTAAACCAATAATTATAATGGACAAAAACTAAATACATATGATCATATCGAGTCCTAGCTAGATAGGATACATAGGATCAAGTGGTGTAACATTGAATAATACATAGAATCATACATTGTATCAAGCTCATGGAAAACAAGGGCACTTTCACTAATACTTTGTCTTACTAAAAATAATACATATGATCAATAATACATAATTCATTCATTCAATAGTACATATGATCAATAATACATATGATTCTTTAGATTTAGAAGCATCTCATTGTAAATTGCAAGTACATAATACATTAGTGCATTTACCGGAGCTACTGCCTCTGCCTTGTTGGTGCTGGGAGCCCGCGGCCGACGGGAATGGGGCTGGGCCGGCGGCGCGGCTGGCGTCTAGCGGCGGCGACGTTGAAGAGACTCGGTGGCGGCGGCGTCGTACTCGGCGTGACGGCGCGGCGGCGTCGGACTCGACGCGACGGCGTCGGACTCGGCGCGACGACGTGGTGGCCGTCACCGGCCCTGGACCTGGACGTTCAAGACTTAGGGTTTGGCGTGGCGCGGCGGCGTCGCCGGCCCTGGTTTGGCAGCTGCTGGTCGCACGCGCCGCGCGGTCGCGCTGCTCCTCCGGCCGGCGGCGTCGACGTTCTGGCGTCGTCTACACTCTAAATCAGGCGGCGGCGGCGGCGTTTTCTGGCGTCGTCTAGGTATATGAAGAAAGAAACCGAACCGACGTTTTTGACGTGAGCGTGGCTGCGTGAGCGCTAATTCCTGCCTGCGGGCCCGGGGGGTTGGCGCGTCGCAGGGTGGTCCGTGGCCCACATGGACCACCCTGTAGCTCCGCCACTATGTCCAACAGCATGTGACAACATACACTAGCCCAACATAAGCACATTAATAAGTCCAGCAAAAGCACACCACCAAGTCCAACAAAAGCACACCATTAGGTCCAACATCACACAAACATGCATTAAATAGTAGGCACCTATTACATGATCAACCAAAAATCACACAATTAGCCAAACAAAGCAACTAGCCTCCCTCTAGCTCTTCCCCTTCCCCTTCCCCTTCCCCTTCCCCTACCCTTGCCACCTACACGTCTACCTCCACCTGCATCTTCGCCTTCAACTTCACCTTCACCTCCACTTGCACCTCCACTTGCACTTGCACTTGCAGTGCATATGAAAGCATAAGAAAGTTAGTACAAAAGTTAGTGCTAAACTGAAGTGAGAAAAAAGTTCATTTACTTAGATGTGTGTGGATCACTGCTACCCTCTTCAGAGGCTTTTTCTTTCTCTTTTGACTAGCTATAAGGCCTCCTTGTCAATACTTAGCTATATGGCCCAATTCATGGCGCATTCTGAGCATTTTCATTTTTTTCCTCTTTCCAACCTCATCATAAGCCTTCATCCTAGAGAGTCTTGGCCTCCCTGGTTTCCTCCTCACTTTGGGCTTCTAGATTTTGTAGCCTACATCAACCAAGGGCCACAAATGCTTCGATGTCATATGGTTGAAAAACCCTGCATATGCTTTCTTGAACTTCTCAACGAAGAAGCATCCATCCACAAAGTCACCCATATGTACTTCTCTGCTAAGCTTTGCAATGAAAACTAAAGCATGGCTACATGGCTTTCCACATATTTGTCAAGCCCTACAACTACAAGTTCTCTCAGTCAAGTTTAGTGCATGTGTAATGGTGGATACAGTTACCTCAGCAGTGTCATCTCCACATCTGAAAACTTCATGGTCCTTGATAGCCTTGCTTTGAGCATTAAGAGCTTTAGTAATGACTAGGATTATTCTGCTCTCCATATTTCTAGCAATCTTGCCTCTCAAGTCAATCTTTTCTACAATCATTTGTTTTATTTTCTCATGCATCTTCACAATCTCCAAGTCCTTGGTTTTTGCCTTGCCACCCAACTATTGAATGATTCAGAAAGATTATTGTTGATGTAGTCTAACTTGCAAAGATCATAAAATTTGCTCCTACTCCAAACATAGGGATGATTCTAATCCAACCATTCTATTGCATCTAGGCACTTCTTCTTTATCGTTTCCATGTGCTATTCATACCTCTGAAGTGTAAAGCTCTTGGCAGTTTCCTCATGTTTTGAGAAAACAATGTGCCATGATACTTCTTCTTCATGTTCTTCCATAAGTGCCTCATGCATTCTCGATGTTCCACTCCTGGATAGACATGATCTACAACACCCTTTATCCCTTTCCTTGTTACAACAAAATGACATGGCATGAAAAAAATTATATGTCATATTTATCGGCAGTCAATACATGGATTAGATCTACAAAGGGGAGCAAGACATAAGACATACTAAAATTTGAACATGGCCAAGAGGGAGGGAGCAGTAAAACAAACAAGACTAATCCAAGTTCAGTCATATGATGTAGAGTGCAATATACAGTAATAATCTAAATTGAAACCTATTGATTCATGGTAGCAGCAAACTCCAAGCTAAGTTCTTCCCTTACCGATCCAACTCCAAACAAACACCTAAGTTGAAACCTACTGATTCATCAGCTAGAGGAGAGAGAGATCGCCTTTCCATGGTAGCAGCAGTCCAAAAAGAGTGGGGGTTGATGCTAGGCTCGGGAACAAAGAGCTGAGAGAGATCAACCTGATGGGGTCACCGGGTATGTAGTCGCGTAGCACATCCTGCCGCTCGCTGCCCTATGCACGCCGGCGCTTCCGCCGCTACCTCCTCGCGCCGACGCCGGCGCGGACCTCCCTCTGCGTGCAGCAACCGAAGCCACACACAGTAGCCACCGTCGTCCCCGATGGTGCACGAAGCAGCCGCTCCCCTACGTGCCAACGCCGTCACCGCTCCCTCTGCACGCCGACGTCGTTGCAAATCCCCTCCCTCCGCGCCCCAGCGTCGTCGTAGCTCCCTCGCTCCATGAGTCGGCGCCGTCGTCGCTCCCTTCCTCCATGCCCCGACGTCGTAACAGATCCCCTCCCTCCGTGCCCTAGCGCCACCGCAGCTCCCTCCTTCCATGAGCATGCGCCACTGCCACCACTTGTCAAGAGGATGCAAGAGAGAGAGAGAACCGTGCGTGAATCGATGGATAGGGTTAGCTGCGGATATACTTTCTTCCAGGGTATTTTGGTCAGCATGAATAATAATTAGATTGTAGTGAAAATAGGGTCAGATGAGGTGTTCGGATTTTGAAAAGCAGGGTTAAATAAGAAAAAAAATTAGAATCAGATTGGTAGTTAGGCTTTAAAACAGGGTCAAATAAGCAATTCTTCTTTTGGATTTTGGTTTGGCTATAGCATAATTGTGAAAAAATAATAATATTAGTCACTTGCAGGGTGCGTGCGGCTCTTTTTCATATCTTAATAATATTATCTCTATTTTAATGTATGACATTGTTGACTTTTATATGACTAGCATAGTGGCCTACGTAGATTAGCATCGTTATATTTTTCTTATATAATACCATATATATTGATATATTTTATTATTAAAATATATTAAAATGCCAATATAATTTTAAATTGTGTACTAACTTGACCAAACTATATATAATATTGTATTGTATACATGTGATAGTTATTAATTATTTTTAAATTTTGAATTTTAGTTATTTTTAAATTATATTTCTATATGAACCTTAAACTCCACTTTCAATATTTTTTATTTTTTAATTTCGAATTTTCATTATTTAAAAATTTTATTTCTATACGGATTCTAAACCCTTCTTTCTATAAGTAGAATTCTAAACCCTTCTTTCAATATTTTTAAATTTTAAATTCTGAATTTTGGTTATTTCTAAATTGTATCCCTATATAGAGTCTAGACTCTTCTTACAATATTAGTTATTTTTTAATTTCGAATTTTAGTTATTTCTCAATTGTATTCGTATATGGACTCTAGATTGTTCTTCCGATATTCTTTATTTTTTAATTCTAGTTATTTCTAAATTGTATTCCTATATGGACTCTAAACTCATCTTTCAATACTTTTTATTTTTTAATTTCGAATTTTAGTTATTTCTAAATTATATTCCTATATGGATCAACTCTTCTTCCAATTCGTTATTTTTAGTTTCGAATTTTAGTTATTTTTAAATTTTATTACTATATGGACTCCAAACTCTGTTTTTAATTTTTTATTATGAATTTTAATTAGTTCTAAATTACTGTATGGACTCTTCTTCCATTGGATTTCTATTATTTATAAATTATATTTCTATATGAATTTTAAACTCTTCTTTCAATATTTTTATTTTAATTTCAAATTTAGTTATTTATTAATTATATTCTATATAGACCTTAGACTCTTTTTCCAACATTTCTTATATTTTTAGTTTCAATTTTAGTTATTTCTAAATTATAGTTCTGTATGGACTCTAATCTCTATTGTTATTTAGTTTTCTTTTTTTTTAATTTCAAATTTCAATTAGTTCTAAATTTAAATTGTGTACTGTGTGGACTGTATGGACTCTACTATTCTCTCCCAACATATTTATTTTTTAATTCTAAATTTTGGCTATTTTTAAATTATAGTTTTATATAAACTTTATTTTTTTCCGATTATTAAGATAATTTCTCCTTTGAAGTGCTTGTGTATTTACGATTTGCTTGTGTTTACCTACTTATGATATGTTATATACTGTTCAAATAAGCAATGAGCCAATATATACAGGATACTGAATCGCTAATTAATTTGTGTTGTACATGGATATAGCAACCGTGCTTATTTTTTCCCTAAAGATTCCTTCTATGCACAGGTGTTCTTCTATACGGACACCACATCTATATATCTATACGACACCACATTTAAAAAAAGGACTCTTGTCCGTTTCCATGTTATGACCATACATGAGTAAGTTTATCACGCGTTTTAACGATCCTTGTCCGTTTGACTTTGTTTTATTTTTCTGATTTTCCTCGAATTAACGTGGTAATTTCTATATTATGAGAGAGAATGAACGTGGATGCTCTGTTTTCTATTACTAATAAATATTTGATTAGCTATAAAAAATAAATATTTGATTATTTATCTTATTTAAAAAATTTATTTTTAAGTGCTATTTATTTTATTGTGACTTATTTTATCATTTAAAAACTTTGAGCATAATTTTTTTTATATTTGTAATAATTCTTTCCGTAAAGACGACTTCTCAAACATTATTAAATAAACGAACGTAGTACTGGTTTATCTTCTTGACAAAGGACCCTGGTATTTTTGCCGTGACCAGCAGAAAATAAAGTCAAGGAGCAGGAAGGGAGAGCAAAACAGAGAAGCGTGGCAACAAAGGTGTCATCCGATGAACCTTCCCCTCGTCATGCCCGTGCCCGTACCGAGCTCCTCATCTTCCATGTCAGTCTGCCACCGGCGATGGATTCGAAGGTAGTTCTGCAGAGGATGGCCCCGTCCCCTCTTCATAGACTTCCTCTGCCTAACCGAGCTCGCGCCGGATCGCCGGTCTCTCCGTCCACCTATCTCGACCTCCTGAGCCCCACCCACGCCGCTCCAGAGGATGGGAAGCTGCAGGCGAGTTGACGTTGAATCACTTTTTTTTAAAAAATAATGAATAGAAATTCGATCTCTATATCCATAAATCAGTATTGCCGTTCATCTCGGTGCGCGGTAGGACTGCGTGGTGTGGAAACTTTTAACTCCTGCTCCCCTCCTCCCCACGCGGCCACGCCACTCCACACTCCACAGGTTTGTCGCCCACGCCGGTTGCCGCCGCCACCTCCTCCACCTCCACCTCCACCTCCGGTGCTCTCCTCTCCTCTCGACCCCACCACTGTGTGTTCAGGTATTCCCGCGTTTACCGTCAGACTATCACCAGAGTAAGTATGTGGTCACACCATGATTGGTAGATAACGGCACCAGCGTACTACTAGTACTTTGACTATTTCTCTTGTTGCAATCATCCAAGAACTGTACTCTCTTTTTGTTCTCGTTTTCTTCTGCCGTTTTTGTAGGACAGTTCAGTTACCGTCAGTCTGCTCCTATTGTCACATCTTTCTCATTTACAGGTTACTCGTACCAAAGTATGATCAATGCAGAAGAGGATGCAGGGGCGCCTCAGCCACAGCCCACAGGTTGCTCGATTTCTCTTCTCCAAGTGGATGCTTTCATGTGTATATGTATAGACTGTCGGGAGGCACTGAATACTGGTCTGATTATGGTGCGCTCTTACTCTGTTCATCCTTTCTAAACTGATGTTGATCCTTGACTCTGTCCATCTTCCCTGGATTTTTGTCTAATGACACCGGATCACATAGCCTGAGGCAATGGTAAAGCTTATTTCATTTCTTTTAGTTTCACCTACACATTGCATCTGCTCCTACAAATTTTCATAGCAATCTAACTACTTGTGCCTCTTCCATTTTTCGCATAAATTCAGGTATGCTCTCGTTTTGATTGCGATGTAGAGTCTCTGTGATCTGATAGGGAGATATGTGCCCTTAATTGTGAAGTTGAAATCTTGCAAGTGAATTTACAGCAGCAGCACTTTCATGATTTCTTCTCGTTCTTGCATTTTACTTCACTGCAAAGTATGGTGGTCAGGGTTTCATGATCTTCTTGACGTCCTTCTTGGGGTTGAGCAATGGGTAAATCTCTGTATTTGTCCTTACAGAGGCACCCAAAGGATACAGGTTACCGGGTGAGTTTACCTCTGTTGTTTGTTTGATTGTATCCGTTATTATCATTAGGTGTTAACTATTGCAATTTGCAGATTGGTAAAACTGATTTGTCAAGGCAAAACCTCTTGCCTTCCCTTCAAAAAAAATACTGATTTGTCACTAATTATTCGTGCAGGGGCCAGAGCAAAATTGCTCTGGGGAATGTTCTTATTGTCTTCCTCCTGGTGGGATTGTGTTCTGGTGTTGCTCTCGATTGGTTGTGGTCCATAGGGAAGGGATGGTGAAAGTGAAAACTGCAACTTACAAAATTTTCAGGCCTCATTCGGGAGATCCAATTTTGAGGCCCATCTGTAGGAATGGGCCTAGATTTAGTTCACATTCCTTAGAATTTTGGGCTTCAAACAGTTTTTTTTGGGAATAAGTTCATTTAGAGAGTGTTTGGCGGAGCTTCAGATCTTGAATTCTGGTAGAGTGGAGTTGTAGCCTTGTCAAACGCTCCAGCTCCAAACAGATCTGGATAAAACACTTCAATAAAATAAACTAACAAGGTGTAGCTACCTTCCACCAGCTCCAGACTCCAGCTTCAGCTGGAGCTGAAGCTTGGAGTTGGAGCCCTACCAAACACCCCTTTAGTTTCTCATGTTGAGGTCGAGTTTGAATCCCATCCTTCATCCTTGAACCATAATTTCAGATATAACGCGTCCATCAACTTACAAAACTGGTGCAAATGTATTTCTAAAACGGTATTGAAGGTGGTTTTAGCTGACGTGGTGCTGACATGGCATTAAAAAAAATAAAAGTAAATAAAAATGATGTGGAACACATGTCAGTCAAAAACATTTCAGCCGGTTCAGCTCCGACGGCAACACGCGGAGGCCGTCAAGCCCGAGCGTCGAGAGTGTGGCGTCACGGGGACAGGTCGAAACCCTTGAGCCCTGCTGCATGATCCACCCTCCCGCGCGCGCATGTGACACCCCGCCATGCCTTGCTAGCCTCCCCACCTCTTCCCTCTCATCCCCGATGTCGGTGTGTTGAGGACGCCACAGAACACGATGTCGTGTGCCTATACATCGACGCACTGGGAGCCAACAAGGATGCCTAGTAGTGAGGGAGACAAACCGAAGCTCATCTAGTATCTTCAGCCCACAGACGCAGTACTCCCAGAGGACAGCAACCCTCTTAGATTTACCGCTTCCATCCCATGTCCGTTCTTCTCCGGCGAGTCCGTATGCTTCTTGGACAAATCCCACCAGCACATCACTACTTCGCTAGCCCAAACCATCGATGCCCTGACTGCGGAGATGACCTGGTCCCAGGCTCCCAGTCGGTGAGCGCGAAGAATGGGTACATCTCCTGCCGCTCGCGGCCGTTGCTGACCACCGTGCAATTGAGGTCGACGAGGACCGGCTACGTCGAGGTTAGCAGCGCCTACAGTATCGGCGTGGACTTTGCCTTGGCCATGGCGAAACAAGAGTTGCTCCAGCAGCAACAAAAACCATGTGGAGGTGATAGTGGCGGTGGCCAGGAAACGAGGTAGAATTGCATCGTGTCGCCCCGCCACCAGAGGACCTAGATTCCTGCTGTAGGTTCCTATGGGCATCCCTGTGGGCCGATGCTATCATGAAACAATCGACAGATAAACGATGAAGAACAACATATGAATCACAGAGGACACGAGATTTAACGTGAAAAACCCTCTGTTGACGAGAAATTCCTCTCACGCGCTGGCCTGGGAGATCTGCTTAACTCCAGTGCAGGTCCTTCTCGGCTACCTATGCTGTTCAAGGCATGCCAGTTGGTTTGATCTGTTAACCAACAAGAAAAATAGGGATATATGCGATAAGTATTAAGTTGGATCCTATTGGATCGGCTGCAGGAGTCAATCTACATATATATGCTATTTCAAAGTGTATTTAAACTAAGTGACTAGAATAGATCGGTTGTTGCCGAGACAGTATTAGCCCTTAACCCAAATATACCACAGAATAATAGATATATGCTTTAACAAACTTAGCCGATGTCATAAGTCCAACTGTCAATCGGCTAATACTCCGATCTATCTTATGAAAAGATATTGATCTAGGCTAAATGCGCTAAACTTAGATCAGTCTGCTGTCGGCTGTAGCTGACAAACTGATTCTGGCTTAGGGCATTTAACTAGAGCAAGATCTTAATATAAGAGGCGGTTTTAATAATCCTGACAACAAATATATCAAAAGAACATTAAAACAGATAAGGCCGGCTGAAACCCCGGCACTGTCTCTAAGCCAAATATATCTAGCTGAACAGATCATAAAAGCTCTAAAAACGACTTAATAGTTCAACACTGATGCAGCATTAAATATAAAAAGAACAGTTTGATCTGCTATAGCTGATGTAAATATCTCAAGACGGTGGATATCGCATATAATCTAGGTCAACCTTTAGATCTAGCTCTATCGGCTGCTAATTCCTAACAGAAGTGAGCCGATGGCGAGACAGATCTAAACATTGCTCTAGATTATATGCAATACATGATAACTAGCGTAGCATAAATCATCGAATTTAGAGTGTCATGACAATGGAAGCACTAAATTTGACGAGATACACCACTGATGACAAACATTTACCTGAACTTGGGGATCGAAACGATGCAATCCGAAGCCGAATCAATTGTTCGTCTGAAGAAAAGGAGGTGATGCGCCGAAGGTTGTATTGATTGTGTGAGAATATTAATTATAGGGATTTTGGGTCCTATTTATACCCAAGAATAACATCATCCGTACAGACCCTGGACTCTATCTAAACTACTATTTAAAATACGACAATATCCCGGGAAGGACCCATGCCGCATCACAATAAACAGTTTAAACAAGTCCCTAATTTACAGATACAATTGCCGTTACAGGACTCTATCCATAGATGTCAATATCTTTTAACGCGCAAACTGATAACCGAATCTTCTGTTTATCTTCAAGCACTTTCATCGGAAACGGTTTTATCTTCTCCTTTGACTCAGCATCGGGTATCGGCTATCCTTGTCCGATCCAACCTCAGCCGATTGACCTCGTAGCCGATCGTTACTCAGCTGATTTGAGCATAGCCGATGCAGCCTCTGCTTCTTCGCAGATTATTAAGCCAACCCAATTCCGCTTCAAATTCGACCTTGAACTTGGGGATTTGGTTACCAAATTTGATCGTTAACACATGCCTCCCAAGTCCATGATAAGATAATATTGCAGATTTGCTGCCTCTCCAAATTCCCGCTTTCTCCGACCGAAACCGTTTCGGCTGCCCAAAAATATCCTTCAAATACCGCCTTCGCGGCCATCGCACGTGTCATATCGCCACACACGAACAACCACCTCAACAACCCTCGAGCTCTCTAACGACCTCCTCAGCGACCTCGGTGACCTCGGAACCCTCGCCTTCCCCGGCGAATCCCGAAAGGCGGCAATCGCCGACAATGGCTTCCTCCAGCACTCCTTCCGCCGCGCCGCAGCAGCCAGCTTATCTTGAGGTAAGCCTATCTGCTTCATTCCTTTTTTCCTTCTGTGATTTAGTTACTACCTTTTTGTAATTCCTTGTTCCTTTCCTCATTCTATAGCACTTAAACCACCAAATCGCAATCCCCAACCTAGCCCATCAGAACCAATACTTCCTAGGGCCGATCGGCAATTTGGACCCAAGCGAACTAATAAACGCAGAAACCGATCGGATCCCTTTTAGGTTTTCTACCCCAAACCTGTCATACTACCAACGCCTTCAAATCATGGCCATCAACCGACAAGACCTGGCCAGCCTGGTTTTCAAGGATGTCGGCTAGGAAAAGGACGCACTGGACCGAACTTGGAATAGCTCAGTGTTTGGAACTAACAATAGCCGACATGCCCAAGAATGAATCCCTTCTATCGGCTGCTTACTACTTTTGGTCCGATACGCTCAACGCCTTCTTATTCAGACAAGGGCCGATGACCCCCACCCTGATGGATGTGGCAATGATAACCAGCTTGGATATTACCTTCACAGTCAGCCCAAGTGATCTTCAGTGCAAGTGCTAACACAATTCAAGACCAAAAGCATTGGCGGCTGGAGCGGCTTCATCTCTATGAATATGAAAGATGGGCCGATTTCTGACAGGGAGCACACCGCCTTCCTCCTTATGTGGCTAGAGAAGTTTGTATTCTGTGGATCTAGCTGCGGCCCAACTAGTAACTGGCAGCACGAAGCCGAAGCCCTTGTGGAGAAAAAGCGTATCCCCTTAGGCAAGTACCTAATGGGTTATCTATACCAGGTCTTAAGCTCGGCTTTGGCTCGATTGGCCATCAAGCAATCTGTTGGCACTGGGGGCCCGTGGTGGTTGCTACAGCTCTGGCTCAACTTACATTTGTACAAGATAGCCAAACTGCCTGCCTCACTTCAAACCGAGTTCCCACTGATAGAGCCTAGAATTGTAGATGAAGAAGAAAAACCACTCGGCGGCCGACGTCCTACGGTAAAGCTGCTTCAACCTACCCAGTGTAACATCCTGAAAATCGGAGAATTTAAAATCGGAAATTAAAAATCAGAACTTACAAAAACTTTTTGCTTGTTGCTTCTTGATCGTGCTTATTGCTTCTTATTTGCCAACTTGGTTGCATAAAATTTATTTTGGAGATGATTTAATTTGAGGTTAGAGAAAAACCAAGTGTTTTGAAATCCCGGATGGGAGAAAAGGTTCAAAATATTGATTGAAAGGAATAAATAATTAACATTTGGAAATTTATAAAAGTCACTTGAAAAGTATATACTCTTGGTTTAAACTCTAATTTAATAATGTAAAAGTAAATATTATTTAAATATGGGTGATAAAAATATTTTTGAAAAGAAAATATGGAGTAGAAAACTTAATTTTAACCAAAGGTCTTACCTTCTTGAAAAAAATAATAATAAATTAGAAAGGAAAAATATATTTTTAATAATAAAAAGTGGATGAAAAAGTTTGAAAGTATAATTTCAAATTTATTTTGGGAATATTAGAATTTATCTTGGATTTTTAGGATGAAAGAAAATAGGAAGGGAAATTAGAAAATTAAATCGGGTAAAAAAAAAGAAAAGTGTACTATTCCTCGCATCCGAAGGTGTTCGACCGGCCACACGACTCACGTACGCGCGCGCCGCCGCGTCGCCGCCGTTCCGCGTCGTACCAGGAGCCTCGGGCACACACGTTCTCATCGGCGCTACCCTTCCACGCACACGTTTCGCCGTACGGTCGCGCCAGCCGTGGACGCCGAAGTCGTCGCCGCGTCACCCCGTCCTACGCACGGCGCTCGCCACGTCGCTCGCCATGCCGCCGTACACGCACGCGCGCACGCCGCCGGTCGCCGCTCGCCACGCCGTGCATAGCGTCACCGTACCATGTCGCGCGTCAGCCACGTTTGCCGCGACGTGCGCACGCACGCGCAGCGCGTCAGCCGCCCGCCGCGTGGCCGCCCGCCATTGCCGCCGAGCTCAAGCCGAAAACATCCCGCTATAAATAACGCTCCTCGGCCACAACTTGAAACACAAAAGCTGTGCACAATTACCTCATCTAGCCCCTCCCCAAATTTCCCCAAAAATCATGCGGTGTGCGGGTCGAATTGTGAAGAACACCGAAGAATCCTAGCGCCGGCCGCCCGAGGCACAATCCAAAATTCGTCACCCTCGGTCGAGTTCTTCCCAAATTGAAGGTACTTACACGATCTCTGTGCTCTAAACTATATTTCCCCCATGTTTCCCGAGCCGACTAGCCACCGGAGTTCGCCGGCGACGAGCCCGCCGTGTTTCCCCTGCTTCGGATGCCGCCATGTGCACGGTGCCAGCTCGCCGTAGCGTTTCCTCGGCCGAACAAATCCCCTAGCTAGCTTCTCCGTACCCTTTTGATGCTCCCAGTACCCTCTCCGTGGCCGTTCCATCGCCGGTTAGCCGCCGCAACGTGCGCCGCCGTCGCCATGGCCGCCTCGCCGTCGCTGGCCCATCCCACCGCCTCCCCAGTCCGACCGTGTCCCAAAATAGGGTCCCCGTGGTTCGTAGATGGTGCGTGGCCCTTTATCCCCCGCGCTCCGGTCCCCCCCTCGCCGTCGTTCGGTGGTGCCATGGCCGTCGGCTTCGCGGAGAAGAAGAAGGGAGTGAAGAAGGGAAGAAAAAGAGTGAAAGGAGAGAAGGAAACAAGAAAAACTGGTTGGCGCAGTGGGGAGGAACGAGGGAGAGAAGAGTGAGGTCGCGGGATCGAATCCTCCCGCGCCATTTGATTTTATTTTTCCTCTTCCTTTGCCAGCGCAAGAGAGGAAAGAACGAAGAAAAGAAAAAGAAGGAGAGAGAAGAACGAGATAGGCTCGCTAGCCCGGTGGCTTGAGCCGAGCCGTGAGAGGAGAGGGTGCAGTTCGACTCCACCGAAGCAAAGTTTTGAACATTTTTATTTTAATTTTTTCGAGGGATTAAAAATAAGAATAAGCTTGGTAAAAATCCTAGAAAAATATTTAAATTCTTTTAAACTCTTCTAAAATTTTATTCACAAAGATGTTGCATCTTTCAAAAGAGTTTATTTATTTACTTTTAAATTGCTTTACAAATAATTATGGAGTTTATATTTAGACATCGAACTTTTGATCCGATAGATGTCCAAAATGTTTATATATTTTGGAGGGGTCCATTCATTCATTTAGGTTATACTCATAAAACAAGAATCTTTTCAAAAGATTATAAACTATCTTCATAATTTCGGATCAACCCTTTTTCGTCATATATGTTTTATGTTAAATCCTTCCCAACCCATTTTCGGTAGACCACGACACCAATTAATTTTGATTATTATAAACCCTAGGGCTTCTCGACCCGAGAAATAACTTGATGAAATTAAAAGGTAATCACTTCTTTTTTTAATTGAATCATCAACTCTAGTATTTCTCAAACTTTAAGCATATTAAGATAAATATCGCACCCTTCTTAACAAAACCGAATTCATTACAAAACTTCGAATCCTTATAACCCTTTCGCTCTAACCCGGATTTCGTCGAAACTCGAGCCTAGGTTCGCGTAGACAATAGCCTAGTATTAGGAGCCGCTTTCACGATTCATTTGGCTTTTATTGGATCTTATTGGATTTTATTTGAATTCTAATCGAATTCAAATTGGATTTCTCGCACGTATTATAAAGTCCGAGGGAACCGTCGAGAACGTCGAAGACTCAAGCCAACAGGATTGCGAGCAAGGCAAGTCATCACACTCTTTGAACATATTGATCCCACTTGTGAAATGATGTTATTTTAAACTTTAAACATGCATGCTATACAGAGTTACCTATACTTGTTATGCCATACCTTGCTATTGATTACCTTTAGAATTACTCCTTGTAACTCTCGATGTGATACAAACAACCGGAGAATAACTTCGGTAAATTGCTTAGCTATGCTATACTTAGATTCATGCATACTCATGACTTTATGAAAAGCTTTGGGCAACTACCTTAGGGAAGGTAATAGAGATGCGGCCTGTGGAGACATGAGCGCCACATGGCCATGAGAATGATGAACTAAGTTTGATGAACAGTGAAAGTACTACACAAATGTTTTAGACTGGGGCGGCCGGATGATTTGGGTGGATTCCGGAAAAGGCAAGTGCCGACCCTGGTCAATTAAGGACCGAGCCATGAGAGAGCCGGGAAACGAGCCAGTACAACCGTACTTCTCGAATGGGTATAGACCTAGCGATTAGATAGCCGAGCGGAGGCGTATCCTTGCATAGATGGTTCTTTATGATGTGGTTTGTCCGATGAAGATGAGGCTGCGGCCCACGTTGTGGATGTTGAAATTAAATCGATATTAATTGAACTTAAAGATTGAGGAAGTCTTCCCTTACCCCGGTGCGCGAACTCCTCTCACTGCTAGAAAATGACGGCTAGAGTGCATGAGGGCTTAAGTTCATGGAGCGGGTACTGCTAAAGTGAGGTTATCGAAAGGCTTTGCCGTGACCGTCCCATATAAAGGGATATAGGCTCATTCAATGGGCGTCGCGGAGTGCGGGTAAAGTGTACATCCACTGCAGTGTGAATGAATCAATCTATTCGAATAGCCGTGCTCGCGGATATAGAGCATCGTGACAAAGACTTTCACTTGGCTAGACTCATAAAATTTAAAATGATGGGTTGGTATGCATAATGATTTTGTATGCTGGTGGACTCAGCTTCTCGACCTGCGAGAAGAGGTAGACTCCCCAGAAAACCATGACGCACTGGAGACGGGAAACCATCCTTGGTATCACGATGGATGGCAGACAGAACCGTCGCCGATTTAATATACTGGAACTAAAACTTGACTTGGCTAGCTGTTAGGCTTGTGAAAAGATTTATGAAAATTGGCTTTATGCAAAAGAACCCCAGCCATCCTTTGAATGACCCTACCATGTGCATCACTTCCGTGTTGGCTTGCTGAGTACGTTGGGTACTCACCCTTGCTATACGCACAAACCTCCAGATGAAAGAGATGAGGAAGACCCGTACACATACATTAGGAGGAATGAAGACAATGGAGCGCAATAGGTCTTAGTCCCCGGCCGTTGCCTATGGCAATCGGCATGCTCGCCTTCCGTCTGCTATCTTATCTAATTTCGTTTTCGGTTGTATCCAGACAGTAGGTCCTATATGTATTGGATATTGCCTTCGGGCCTATTATTGTAATAATTTCGATGTAAGACTATTCGTGCATGTGCACCTGATTATTCAGTACTGTATTTCGTGGGTACCAACTACTCGATCCAGGGAAATGGTACTAAGAACACGAAAGATTCCCGTTCCAAAAACGGGGGTCCACAGAGCTGGTATCAGAGCCGTGCGACTGTAGGATAAGACCAACTGGCGCCCACCCCTTTATAGTTGGTCAAAGGGAAATATCCCTGCATAGGATTATTTTGGAAATACAAACTATTTTCACAAAACAAACATATTTTCTCTCTCGCCCGAATTTCTCTACAAAACATTTGATTTTACCTTTCTCTAAACCCTAAACTATCTTCAAAAATAGATATAGGACTGTGACCCTGTTAAAGCTTGAGAGATTGTTTAGTCCACCCGCTAAAGCAATAAGAGTACACAGGAATAAGGTCCCAACCAGAGCTTAACCTTTCTTCTGATTTTATTTTCTCTCTGACAATAGATGGGAAAGAACAAGGGCAGGAAATCAAGATCTCAGCAATCTCATGGATCAACCCAGAGCAACCCTGTGGACACTCCACCTCCTTTCCCTATGGACCCAACCCTAGCCCAGGTAGTGGCTAACCAGACGCAGTTGATGGTCATGATGATGCAACAAATGCAACAACACCTTCGACAACAACCAACGCAAGCCCTGATAACTCCCGCAAGTATACTATCGAGCCCACAGAGAGCGGTAACACCAAACCCGCCATTAGGAGGGAAGGAAACACTTGACCCCTGCTACGGTTTCATGGAACAACGACATGGAGTAAGGAACAGTACATGGGACAAGCACACCAGGACCCCGATCGAGGAAGAGATACAGTATGTATGGAAGGACAAAGAATCCGGTCAAACAATCGGCCAAGATTTCAGTTCGCCACCCCTCAAGAAGAGGAAGTCACAAAAAGGGAATATGAACGGTACAGGCAATATGATCGTCACATGCACAGTGTTCGCCTCTAAAGATGCTATGAAGATTCCCCGACGTCGAAAGAAGAAGAGGGCTTGCTATAACTGCAAGGAGTATGGGCACCTTGCCAATCAATGCCCCAAGCCACACAACACCCCTCCTCTTACCGATGCCAATGCAACAGCCATAGGTGGCAACCCCAGATCGAGCGGCAACCCAAACAACTAGACAAGAAGTCTGCAGCAACCCTGGTCTTGCTTTGTAAGGTATTAAGACAGCAATGACCGTGCCCCTTCCCCTTTATATATGAAGAGCCTAGACCGATGTTAGTTGTCATTGTATTATGTTGTGTGGGACTGTGCATGGCAGTCCGATGTACCCATCCTACGATGTAACGTTTATGAACTAATATAAAGTTCTATGTTACCTCTTAAACGAGTTTATTCCACCATGCTTGTGTGTGCAAAAGATCATTTAAAACAACTTAAAGTGAACAAAAAGAAAGAAACGGGATCGGATAGAATCGTGACCTTAGTAGGCCTAATCTCTTACCCCATCTATACTCCTCAGATGACGCACCGTCGCAGAGCCCCCGTAGCTACTGAGAACCCGCCAGAACCTAACACTACCACCCTAGCAGAGGTCATGGCTTCACAAACCCAACTGCTTCAAGCGATTGCCAACAACCAGGGGAATCGTGGAAGTTCAAGTCTAGGAGAGTTTATGAGAGCCAAGCCACCTACCTTCCCCACAACAGAGGAACCCATGGATGCTAAAGATTGGTTGAGAGTGATAGAGAAAAAGCTAACCCTCGTCCGAGTACGAGAAGCAGATAGAGTCATCTTCGCCACTAACCAGCTGGAAGGTCTCGCAAGTGACTGGTGGGACACCCACAAGAAAACCCGGGCTGAAGATGTCGGAGAACCGACATGGGAAGAATTCACGGCTGCTTTTCGTGAAAATTTTGTACCCGCCGCAGTTATGAGAATGAAGAAGAATGAGTTCCGTAGATTGCGCCAAGACAACACCTCGGTGCAAGAATATTACCCAGCTTGTTCATTACGCCACAAGTGACCTGGCAGACGAAGAAGAAAAGATGGATAAATTTATCGAAGGGCTGAACGACGAGCTGAGAGGACCAATGATCGGTCAAGACCACACCAGCTTCCAAAGCCTCCTCAACAAGGTTGTAAGGTTTGAGCATGACCAAAGGATGGTTGAAAACAACCGAAATAGAAGGCTTGCTCGGGCCCGTCCAATTCAAGAGACATCACAGCGACCCAGAGGAGCAACACCAACAGGATGGAAACTAGCCATCATAGCGGCCAAACATCCCTCTGAACCCAACAACGCTAGCAGGCCATCGACAACCCCTTTCCGCACCCCGGCCCCCACTTTGGCAGCACCGGAAAACCAGAATGTTAAATTGCTTCAATTGCGGAGAATTCGGGCATTGTGCCAATCAATGTTCCAAACCGCACAGCACATCCAACCGTACTGGAGCCAACACCACGGTTGTGAGGAGAACCCCTACCCCGGCGCTCGGACGAAGCTTGTTTAGAACACCCTAGTCGAAGGAGGCTACCACCGGATTCCGCCGTGGCCAAGTGAACCACGTGCGTACAGGAGAAGCTCAGGAGGACCAAATCATGCTGATGGGTATGCTCTCCATCCATTCTGCACTAATCAAGGTTTTGTTTGGTTTTGGAAAACCACATCCTTTCATAACCTCGAGGATAAGCACGGAACATAACCTACGTCTGGTAGACCTTAAGAGACCCACAATAATACATTCACCCAGGAGAGATACAGCTGTACCCCATACCGGCACCAATATAGGCCTTACCCTAAAAAGCCAAGCTTGAACATATTGTTAGGGGGTAGAGTGACATAACTCCGGACTCTTAGATTGGACACTATATTAAAGCCAGGAAGAACCGAACCTTCTCTAGATAATATCTTGTCGCCCACCAAAATCACACGACTGCAATCCTACCAGGATCACCACCTGTCTGCAGCTAAAGGTTCCAACAGTTTAGAACAGCAAGTCTATTGTACAACTTAAGAAAAATTAGAGACCTACGGAATCCTGCATGCTGGAAAGATGCCCCAAGGATTAAGAGCTGACAACATCATGTTGTCCGAAATAAAGAATCGCAAGGACACAGTGGGGATCACCTTAAGAACTCCATGATAGATTTCCGCCTCATCATAGGCAATTATCCTATCCATCGTTTATTGGGATGAAGTCCTAAATAGATCAGTCTCATATGAACCAACAGACTTCCAACCACAGCCCAACCCATCTCGGGGACGAGATTTATTTTAAGGGGGGTAGGTTTGTAACATCCTGAAAATCGGAGAATTTAAAATCAGAAATTAAAAATCAGAACTTACAAAAACTTTTTGCTTGTTGCTTCTTGATCGTGCTTATTGCTTCTTATTTGCCAACTTGGTTGCATAAAATTTATTTTGGAAATGATTTAATTTGAGGTTAGAGAAAAACCAAGTGTTTTGAAATCCCAGATGGGAGAAAAGGTTCAAAATATAGATTGAAAGGAATAAATAATTAACATTTGGAAATTTATAAAAGTCACTTGAAAAGTATATAATCTTGGTTTAAACTCTAATTTAATAATGTAAAAGTAAATATTATTTAAATATGGGTGATAAAAATATTTTTGAAAAGAAAATATGGAGTAGAAAACTTAATTTTAACCAAAGGTCTTACCTTCTTGAAAAAATAATAATAAATTAGAAAGGAAAAATATATTTTTAATAATAAAAAGTGGATGAAAAAGTTTGAAAGTATAATTTCAAATTTATTTTGGGAATATTAGAATTTATCTTGGATTTTTAGGATGAAAGAAAATAGGAAGGGAAATTAGAAAATTAAATCGGGTAAAAAAAGAAAAGTGTACTGTCTCGCATCGCAGTGTTCGACCGGCCACACGACTCACGTACGTGCGCGCCGCACGTCGCCCGCCGTTCCGCGTCGTACCGGGGCCTCGGGCACACACGTTCTCGTCGGCGCTACCCTTCCACGCACAGGTTTCGCCGGTGCGTCGCGCCGAGCCGTGGACGCCGAAGTCGTCGCCCGCGTCACCCCGTCCTACGCACAGCGCTCGCCACGTCGCTCGCCATGCCGCCCGTACACGCACGCGCGCACCCGCTCGCCGAAGTCGCCGCTCGCCATGCCGTGCACAGCGTCACCGTACGATGTCGCGCGTCAGCCACGTTGCCACGACGTGCGCACGCACGCGCAACGCGCGCCCGCCCGCCGCGTGGCCGCCGCCATTGCCGCCGAGCTCAAGCCGAAAACATCCCGCTATAAATAACGCTCCTCGGCCACAACTTGAAACACAAAAGCTGTGCGCAATTACCTCATCTAGCCCCTCCCCAAATTTCCCCAAAAATCATGCGGTGTGCGGGTCGAATTGTGAAGAACACCGAAGAACCCTAGCGCCGGCCGCCCGAGGCACAATCCAAAATTCGTCGCCCTCGGTCGAGTTCTTCCCAAATTGAAGGTACTTACACGATCTCTGTGCTCTAAACTATATTTCCCCCATGTTTCCCGAGCCGACTAGCCACCGGAGTTCGCCGGCGACGAGCCCGCCATGTTTCCCCTGCTTCGGATGCCGCCATGTGCACGGTGCCAGCTCGCCGTAGCGTTTCCTCGGCCGAACAAATCCCCTAGCTAGCATCTCCGTACCCTTTTGATGCTCCCAGTACCCTCTCCGTGGCCGTTCCATCGCCGGTTAGCCGCCGCAACGTGCGCCGCCGTCGCCATGGCCGCCTCGCCGTCGCCGGCCCATCCCACCGCCTCCCCAGTCCGACCGTGTCTCAAAATAGGGTCCCCGTGGTTCGTAGATGGTGCGTGGCCCTTTATCCCCCGCGCTCCGGTCCCCCCCTCGCCGTCGTTCGGTGGTGCCATGGCCGTCGGCTTCGCGGAGAAGAAGAAGGGAGTGAAGAAGGGAAGAAAAAGAGTGAAAGGAGAGAAGGAAACAAGAAAAACTGGTTGGCGCAGTGGGGAGGAACGAGGGAGAGAAGAGTGAGGTCGCGGGATCGAATCCCTCCCCGCGCCATTTGATTTTATTTTTCCACTTCCTTTGCCAGCGCAAGAGAGGAAAGAAGGAAGAAAAGAAAAAGAAGGAGAGAGAAGAACGAGATAGGCTCGCTAGCCCAGTGGCTTGAGCCGAGCCGTGAGAGGGAGAGGGCGCAGGTTCGACTCCAGCCGAAGCAAAGTTTTGAACATTTTTATTTTAATTTTTCTGAGGGATTAAAAATAAGAATAAGCTTGGTAAAAATCCTAGAAAAATATTTAAATTCTTTTAAACTCTTCTAAAATTTTATTCACAAAGATGTTGCATCTTTCAAAGAGTTT
Source organism: Oryza australiensis (assembly GCA_019925245.2). Lineage (NCBI taxonomy): Eukaryota > Viridiplantae > Streptophyta > Magnoliopsida > Poales > Poaceae > Oryza > Oryza australiensis. The sequence goes on from JAIFGZ020000228.1 coordinate 436,970, forward strand.
ATTTATTTACTTTTAAATTGCTTTACAAATAATTATGGAGTTTATATTTAGACATCGAACTTTTGATCCGATAAATGTCCAAAATGTTTATATATTTTGGAGGGGTCCATTCATTCATTTAGGTTATACTCATAAAACAAGAATCTTTTCAAAAGATTATAAACTATCTTCATAATTTCGGATCAACCCTTTTTCGTCATATATGTTTTATGTTAAATCCTTCCCAACCCATTTTCGGTAGACCACGACACCAATTAATTTTGATTATTATAAACCCTAGGGCTTCTCGACCGGAGAAATAACTTGATGAAATTAAAAGGTAATCACTTCTTTTTTTTAATTGAATCATCAACTCTAGTATTTCTCAAACTTTAAGCATATTAAGATAAATATCGCACCCTTCTTAACAAAACCGAATTCATTACAAAACTTCGAATCCTTATAACCCTTTCGCTCTAACCCGGATTTCGTCGAAACTCGAGCCTAGGTTCGCGTAGAGTCATAGCCTAGTATTAGGAGCTGCTTTCACGATTCATTTGGCTTTTATTGGATCTTATTGGATTTTATTTGAATTCTAATCGAATTCAAATTGGATTTCTCGCACGTATGATAAAGTCCGAGGGAACCGTCGAGAACGTCGAAGACTCAAGCCAACAGGATTGCGAGCAAGGCAAGTCATCACACTCTTTGAACATATTGATCCCACTTGTGAAATGATGTTATTTTAAACTTTAAACATGCATGCTATACAGAGTTACCTATACTTGTTATGCCATACCTTGCTATTGATTACCTTTAGAATTACTCCTTGTAACTCTCGATGTGATACAAACAAGAGGAGAATAACTTCGGTAAATTGCTTAGCTATGCTATACTTAGATTCATGCATACTCATGACTTTATGAAAAGCTTTGGGCAACTACCTTAGGGAAGGTAGTAGAGATGCGGCCTGTGGAGACATGAGCGCCACATGGCCATGAGAATGATGAACTAAGTTTGATGAACAGTGAAAGTACTACACAAATGTTTTAGATTGGGGCGGCCGCATGATTTGGGTGGATTCCGGAAAAGGCAAGTGCCGACCCTGGTCAATTAAGGACCGAGCCATGAGATAGCCGGGAAACGAGCCAGTACAACCGTACTTCTCGAATGGGTATAGACCTAGCTGATTAGATAGCCGAGCGGAGGCAGTATCCTTGCATAGATGGTTCTTTATGATGTGGTTTGTCTGATGAAGATGAGGCTGCGGCCCATGTTGTGGATGTTGAAATTAAATCGATATTAATTGAACTTAAAGATTGAGGAAGTCTTCCCTTACCCCGGGTGAGCCAGAACTCCTCTCACTGCTAGAAAATGACGGCTAGAGTGCATGAGGGCTTAAGTTCATGGAGCGGGTACTGCCAAAGTGAGGTTATCGAAAGGCTTTGCCGTGACTGTCCCATATAAAGGGATATAGGCTCATTCAATGGGCAGTCGCGGAGTGCGGGTAAAGTGTACATCCACTGCAGTGTGAATGAATCAATCTATTCGAATAGCCGTGCTCGCGGATATAGAGCATCGTGACAAGACTTTCACTTGGCTAGACTCATAAAATTTAAAATGATGGGTTGGTATGCATAATGATTTTGTATGCTGGTGGACTCAGCTTCTCGACCTGCGAGAAGAGGTAGACTCCCCAGAAAACCATGACGCACCGGAGACGGGAAACCATCCTTGGTATCACGATGGATGGCAGACAGAACCGTCGCCGATTTAATATACTCTGGAACTAAAACTTGACTTGGCTAGCTGTTAGGCTTGTGAAAAGATTTGTGAAAATTGGCTTTATGCAAAAGAACCCCAGCCATCCTTTGAATGACCCTACCATGTGCATCACTTCCGTGTTGGCTTGCTGAGTACGTTGGGTACTCACCCTTGCTATACGCACAAACCTCCAGATGAAGGAGATGAGGAAGACCCGTACACATACTACTAGGAGGAATGAAGACAATGGAGCGCAACAGGTCTTAGTCCCCAGTCGTTGCCTGTGGCAATCGGCATGCTGCTGCCTTCCGTCTGCTATCTTATCTAATTTCTGTTTTCGGTTGTATCCAGACCGATAGGTCCTATATGTATTGGATATTGCCTTCGGGCCTATTATTGTAATAATTTCGATGTAAGACTATTCGTGCATGTGCACCTGATTATTCAGTACTGTATTTCGTGGGTACCAACTACTCGATCCAGGGAAATGGTACTAAGAACACGAAAGATTCCCGTTCCAAAAACGGGGGTCCACACCCAGGCTCAAAACTGACAGCCGAAGACTTCACAGAATGGTTTGATCGGCTGTACAGCAGTTCTCCAAATGCCTCCAAAGTCTGATTTGCATATGAAGACTTTATCGAACTTGAGCAGCCAGACAATCTTCGGCTAGACGAACTTGACTCAGAAGAATACACGGCGCCAAGGGAAATTTTTGTCACTGCTATCACTCCTTGCATCCTTCCCGTCGGTATCCACCAAGGCCGCAACGTCACAAAATCTTATGAGTTTTATCACCCCATGGTGGCGACGAGGCAGTTTGGACTGGGCCAACTGCCCATCGGCCTATGGTTTGCCGACAAGATCCAGCTGAGGGGAAGAATCGAAGGCAACGTAATGATGCTTCGGCTGCTTCAACTCCCAGTTCCTCCTCTCGGCAGCATGAACAGAATCAATCTGGCTATAAGCAGATCGCCGATCTTCAACCAGTGGTGGGCGAGTGGAAGCAACACTTATTCCACCAATCGGCTACAATGTTTCTGACCATCATCGACCATGATACAGTTCCATCGGTAAGCACATTTCCTAGTTCTTTGTTTACTCACCGATCATAACTCATATCATCGGCTAACCATAACTTCCTTCTATTGTAGACAAACGACGATTCCCCTCCCCAGTCAGCTGAAGCGGGGTGGTGATCAACTATGCGCCCGGCATCCTGCCGAACGGGTGTGGGCTGGCGCCATCCCCAATCGGCTTCAACGCGCCGAAGGTGGGCACATTACTCCATGGCCAGACCCGTGAGCCGCTCTGTCGGACAAAGAGGACCCAGCCATCGGCTGCTGCTACTCTGGCTGCCTAAGCGAGAAAAAGGGCAGCCAAGAAGGCGAAGCGAGCCCCAGCCGACGATGACCTGTCCCCCGTCGATCCAGTCGTGGACGCCTTCTTGGCTCAAGAAGTGGAGGATGAAGAGGTTGCAGAAGCTATCGACGAAGCCGCAGACGATTCCAGCTTAGACAAATACATCGCAACCCCATCGGCCGACGAGAGCAGCATCCAAAGAACTCCAAGTCCTCCGAGGCGTCCTGCTCGGGCGATTACGGTAAATAATTTCACTCCTTTCCCTTTTCAAATTACTCATTTGCATCCGCTCATGCCTCCTCTCTATCTCTGAATCGGCAGAGAACCAAACGCGTCACCATGAAGAAATCGGCTCCCCTGCGATCAGTAAGTCCTTATCCTCATACTTTGTGCATCGCTTAGCCGATCCCCAACTAACTCCCTTCACAGCCACCACACGCACCAACACCTGCCTCCCCAGGAATCAAGTGAGCGCACTCAATCGACCGTGGGCAGCGGCCACGCTGATGAAGAAGTCATCTCGACTGCAGGTGGTGATCAAGCCAATGCAGAACCCACTCCAGCTCCGATGCCCACGGTAAGCCCCGCTCAATCTCATTAGCTGATTTGATAAGTCCATCACTTTTCTAAAATGTTATTTTCCTTTTGCAGAATATAGTCGATCTTCTTAACTTCGACCTGTCGGAGTTCGAGGACCCGAGCGAGGACGGCGAGAAGGCGCTGGTGCCGTTGGACGCGGATCTGAAGGCGGTTCTAGCCGACATCGGCAATCGGCTGGAGGTCCCTCTGGATGTACTGGTAGCTGACTGCGGCCCACTTCGTGCTCGGTTCAAAGAAATCCAAAACCAGCTACCGGACGCCATAGTTGACGCAATCGTCCCGGCCACCTTCCTAGAAGCGCACCAACTCAAATACGAGCGGGCTCAGTAGTGGATAGCCGACCGCCGAGAAAACCAAATGCTATCGGCAGCCATCCAAACCAACAAAGAAAACATCGAGGCACAGAAAGCCGCATTCGACCGCCTGAAGACCGAGCCAACCGCCAAGCTCGAGGAACTCCTCGCGCGCCAAGATCAACTGATGGCCGATCTCGTTCAAGTAACGAACGAAATTGACATCCACAAGGAGTACATGGCCAGCCTGCCAGCAGAAACCGATGCCCAACGTCAAAAAATTACGGCGGCTGTGGCTCACCTCAAGGGCTTAGTGAAAGGGATTCGGCCGGTGACCGGGTCTGAAGCCGATGATGCCAAGACCATAGAGGAAGTAGACCAAATTAGGCGGAAGGCACTTTCGGTTATAGCCGATTTCTTGAAGAACTAAAATCCAATTCCTTGTAATATTTTTGCGATTTTGAAATCGGTTGTCGCTTCTGTAAATGTCGGTCTAACTTTCATAATCGGTTTCGGCCTCGCCAATGTTATGACTCGTCAATTCCTGGAACTATGCTTGTAAATGGAATCGGCTCTGGTCTTATGCGTTACATCATGCTTACTGATTCCGAAATTTTTTATGTTGACCGCCGAAATTTTTTTTTACGTCCACCTTTCTGTAATCGGCATGAATCTTGTGTATGTATATGCCCCCTTAATTTTGTTGATGTCTTCGATGTCGACAAAATTATGAACTGTAGTCAAATTTCACTTTGTTGTAGTCGCTATCGGCCAATAGCAGCCGATTATAGAAATTAGGGGAAAAACGTGCCATAAAAATGGCCTAAAGGCGATGCCTGATTGAAACAGGACATCGGCTAGCACGAATCGGCTAAGCAAACAGCCGAATCATGAGTTGATCCATACGCTTGGGTAGTATTTTTTCAGGTATTTCCCATTAAGAGCCCTCCCAAACACTTCTCTATCTAAACCTTCTAGCATATAAGCTCCTCTAGAGATGCATTTGTAGATCTTGAAAGGCCCTTCCCAATTTGGCGACCACTTGCCGAATTTATTGTCTCTGGATCCAATCGGCAGTATCAATTTCCAAACGAGTTCGCCCTCTTCAAAAGATTTAGGCACAACTTTTTTATTATAATGTCTGGCTACTCGTTCTTTATCCCTTGTAACTTTTTCCAAGGCCCTCATCCTGGACAAAACTAAGTCTTCTGATTCGTCCACCATCAAGTGATAATAATCGTCGGCTTTGAGTTGGTCCTGTAGCTGAATGCGCCTTGAGCCGATGACGCTTTCCCATGGTAGCACTGCCTTATGCCCGTAGACTAGCTTGTATGGAGGGACTTGAATTGATCCATGGCATGCCATCCGATATGCCCATAGTGATTCGGCTAATCAGCTGTGCCATTCCTTGGGGTACTTAGAGATCTTTCTTTTAATCAATTTAATCGAACTCTTATTTGAATCTTCGGTTTGCTTGTTGGCCTGTGCGTAGTACGGCGAAGAATTAAGTAGCTTGATCCCCATGCCGTCGGCAAACTGAACAAATTCGTCTGATACGAATATAGATCCCTGGTCCGTCGTGATTGTTTGTGGGACGCCAAATCGGTAGATAATATGTTCTTTGACAAACTCGATTGCATCTTTAGAGTCAACTTTCTGTAAGGGGACTGCTTCCACCCATTTTGTAAAATAGTCTGTTGCCACTAGGATAAACTTGTACCCTTTGCTTGAGGGTGGATTGATCTGGCCGATCATGTCAATGCCCCATCCTCTGAACGGCCAAGGCTTGATGATTGGATTCATAACCGATGTTGGTGCTCGTTGTATGGCGTCGAATTTCTGACAATCCTGACAACCCTTGTAATACTTGAAACAGTCCTCCAGCATTGTCAGCCAGAAATAGCCTGCTCGCCGAAGTAGCCACTTCATCTTATGAGCCGATTGATGTGTGCCGCAAATCCCTTCATGCACCTCTCCGATGGCCACTTTGGCTTGATCAGCGCTAAGACACTTGAGCAGCACGCCATCAATCGTCCGATAGTAGAGATCTCCGTCGAGCAAAACATATCTTAAGGCTTTGTATCGCAATTTCCTTGAAGCCGATTGAGAGGGGTCCTGCAAATAGCTGTAGACCTCAAACCTCCAATCATCGGCTGTCATTGCAGCGACTTCTATCCCAACTTCTTTTATCATCGGCCTGTAGCCAGATGCCCCTTGAGCTAAATCATTGGCTTCAATATTCTGTTCTCTGGGGATATGCTTCAACGTGACCAGCTGAAAACCTTTCATCAATTCTTGGCATTGTTGATAGTAGATCATCAGCGCATCATTTTTGCATTCGTACTCTCCTGACAACTGGCTGATGATCAACAGTGAATCTCCCATTATTTCGATGGCGTCGGCTTCAAGTTCCTTGAGTATATGCAATCCTTTAAGTACGGCTTCGTATTCGGCTTGGTTGTTTGTAGCATGGGGGTTAATGGTGAAAGCAAATTGAAAACTTGCCCCCCTAGGCGAAATAATGACCAAGCCGATGCCGCAGCCATTGGTGCAAACTGAGCCACCAAATATCAATGTCCAAGGCATGATTTCTACTGAGCCGATTGAGTCATTCCTATGCTCTACGATAAAATCGGCTATAACTTGTCCTTTGACTGCCCTGGGTGCCTGATACCTCAAATCAAACTCTATTAGAGCAAAAATCCACTTTCCAATTCTTCCTTTCAATACTGGAGCCGATAGCATGTACTTAACTACGTCGGCTTTACATATTATCATGCACTCGTTGGATAGCAGATAATGCCTTAACTTGGTACATGAAAAATATAGGCATAGGCATAGTTTCTTCACTGGTGAATACCTTGTTTCTTCGTCTAGCAGCCGTCGGCTGAGATAGAAGACAACCTTCTCCTTGCCCTCATCCTCTTGGATTAAAACTGAGCCGATTGACTTGTCATCAGCTGATAGGTACAGCTTGAATGGTATCCCTTTTCGTGGAGGCATTAAAACTGGAGGGGAGCTTAGATAATCCTTGATGTTGTCCAAAGACTTTTGTTGCTCTGCCCCCCATGTGAATGCTTGATCGGTCTTCAGCCGAAGCAGTGGTGTGAACGACTCCATCTTTTCTGAAAGATTGGCTATGAATCACCTGATGAAGTTGATTTTGCCGATCAGGGACTAGAGTTGCTTCTTGTCCTTCGGAGGCTGGATCGTCTTGATAGCATTTATGCTCCTTGGTGTAACCTCAATTCCTCTTTCATGAACAAGAAATCCCACGAACTGCCCGACCGATACGCCGAACGTGCACTTCAGCGGATTCATCTTCAGGCCATATTTTCTTGTCTGCTCCAAAACCTGCCTCAAATCGGCTATATGGCCCTCTATCTCCCTGGACTTAACAATGACATCGTCGATGTAGATCTCCACCAGAGAGCCGATCATATCGTGAAAAATGTAGTTCATGGCCCGTTGATACGTTGCTCTAGCATTTTTTACCCCAACGTCATAACGACCCATTCATACAAGCCGATTGCCCCAGGACATCGAAAGGCAGTTTTATGGATGTCCTCTTCGGCCATGAAGATTTGATTGTAGCCTACATTGTCGTCCATAAAGCTGATAATTTTGTGGCCTGACGCAGCGTCTACGAGCAAATCGGCTATGGGCATTGGGTATTCATCTTTGGGGGTAGCCTTATTCAGGTCTCTGAAGTCGATGCATACCCTGAGTTTGCCGTTCTTTTTCAACACTGGGACAATGTTTGAGACCCACTCGGCGTATCGGCAAGGCCGAATGAATCCAACATCGTATAGCCGAGTTATTTCGGCTTTAATCACGTCATACATATCGGCTTTGAACCTCCTGGGAGGTTGTTTGAACGGCCGATAGCCTACCTTGATTGGCAGTTGATGAACGACAATGGATCGGCTAGGACCGGGCATCTCGAAGTACTCCCAAGCAAAAAAATCTTTATATTCCTTTAATAAATCAATGAGCTGGGATCTACAATGAGGAGATAGATTTTTGCTAATATACGTCGGCCTCGGCTTGTCACCAGAGCCGATGTCAATTTCCGCTAACTCGTCGGCCGACGTAAAACCTTGCCCGAGCTTGCCATCGTCTTGGTCCGTGGTATCCATGCCAAAGACGCTTGAGCTCTCCACCATGTCTTGTTCAAAAGCAGCAGCTGCAACTCGTCATCTCCAATCGGCTGTATTGTGGAATTGGACACATTTAGAAAATCAGCTTGCCAGATTTTCTCGAACAAACAATCAATGCCTTCGATTTCCCAATGCGGCAAATTGGCACTGACGACGCTAACTGACCTGTCGGCTAGTATGATCTCGATCTTATCGCCGTCCCATTGGATTAGGCTCTGATGCATCGTGGAAGGGACGCAACAATTGGCATGTATCCAGTCCCTTTCGAGCAGCAGGCTGTAAGACCCCTTCCCGTCAATGACAAAGAATGTTGTGGGCACGGTCTTATTGCCGATGGTCAGTTCGATGTTCAGGACGCCCTTGGTTTCTGACGGGTTGTCGCCGAAGTCCTTGAGCACCATATTGGTCTTGATGAGGTCTTCGGCCCCTTTCCCTAGTTTTCTGAATGTTGCGTAGGGCATTAGGTTGACTGCAGCTTCCCCATCAACCAGCATCTTGGACATTGGCTTGTCGTTGACGAATCCCTTAACGTACAACGACTTTAGGTGCCGATTTTTGGTTCCCTCAGGTTTGTCGAAAATAGCTTGGTCCGGTGAGATTGCTAGTTTTACTAAGTCGTCTTCGATAGTGTCTGCATCGGCTTCAGGAGCACCGAATTTGGCTGGCAATATGAATACCATGTTGACCGATGCAGAAACTTTGCCTTTCCCTTTGGCTACCCTCCTGGCTTGATCGGCTGAACTCTCCTGGGCTTGCTCATCGTCGGCTGTGGCGGTTTTCTCTTTGGGGATCCATCGCCTTTTGATCTTACCCAGCCGACGGCGTTGTTCTTGGATCATTTGCCAAACTTCTTCTTCCCTTCTTTCACGCTTTAGCCTTTGAATTCTTCATTTCTCTGTTTTGGTGAAGAGGTCAGAGGGGCACCATTGGGGGTTGTCGATTCTTCATCATCGTCCTCTTCTTCGTCGTAGTAGTCGTCGTTCTCGTTTTCGTCGAAGAAGTCTTAATGGATCAGCCCCAACCGATCGTGGACGGACTGTCGGTGCCGGTTGAGCTAAACGGGCCTTAGGACAAACCGAGTTGGACTGGCGATCGGCCGGCTTCTGTGTTCGTCCTCGAGGTACTCGCTGCAAGCTGGGCAGTTTTCTAGCATTGGCAGCCTCATCGCGGTCTCCCAGCAGTGCCTGAAAAATTCATAATACCGATGGGGATCGGCACCGCTGTGATTCGCGTCGTACCGGCGGCCTCGTGTTTCCGGCTCTTGCCAATAAAACCTTTCAAAACTGGCCTTCTCCCGCCATGATTGCTGCTGGGGACGACGTTGGCTGCTCGTGTTGATCGGCTGTCGATCAGCCGATCGGGCAACGGGGCGCACCGTGTTGATTGGCGCGGCTTGACTTCCAATCGGCTCTCCTTCTGCATTGACCCCTTTCAATGTTTCGGCTAAGTTGTATGTCATTATGCGCTGCCGATCAGCTTGCCTAGGGCCGGTTTGAGCCATATTGATTGGGAAGGGATGGCCATCTACCTTCATCGGCCGATTGGAATCGGCGAACTTGAGTTTCTCGGCTTCTGTTGCCGACTGGATTTGCTGCGTGAAGACTTTGCAATCGTTAGTGGCGTGGGATGTGGAGTTACGCCACTTGCAATATTTTTTCTTCTTGAGTTCTTCGGCCGATGGGATCACATGGTTCTCGGAAGCCGGATCTGTTTCTCCTTGAGCAAGAAGTCAAAATCCTATCGGCCTTGGTGATGTCGAAGTCATATCTTTCTTCTTTGGCCGTCTTTAGCAGCCACTGGCAGACGATGGCTTTTTTGTTCTTGGCCCATTCGGCTGCCGCCACCTCTGCGTCATCGTCGTCGGAATCAGAGTCCGACTCAATGACGACTTGAGTTATGTTCTTGATGGCTTTCCTGGTGTCTTGAAATCTTTGTTCATGTGCCGTCACCTTCTGTGCCAGATGTGCCAGGCTGTCGAAGTCCTGAGCGGAGAAACGTTCACGGATCGACGCGATAAGGCCATGGAAGGCCAAATCGGCTAGCTGGGTATCCGACAGCACCAGGCTGTAGCATCGGTTCCTCATCTCTCTAAAGTGTTGGATGTATTCTTGAACCGACTCGTTGTGCTTCTGCCTGACACTGGTGAGGTCCGACAACTTCATTTCATGGTTGCCAGAGTAGAAATAGCTGGGAAATTATTTTTCGAGATCGGCCCAGCTCTGAATTGAGTTGTAAGGCAATGAAGAGAACCAGGTAAAAGTCGATCCCGAAAGAGACAGAGGGAACAAACGGACTCTCAAGGCATCTGTAGCCGATGCTTCGTCGCACTGCGCCAAGAATCGGCTGACATGCTTATAGGCTGACACATTGTCCTGTCCTGAGAACTTTGAAAAGTCTAGGATTTTGTATTGGTTGGGCAATGGAATCCGCTCGAAATGCTCCGGATAAGGATACCGATACATGTTCCCTGAGTCTTTTGGTTTGAGGCCGAATTGGTCACGCATGACGTCCGCAATCAAATCGGCCCAAGTCCGGTTGTCCTGCTGTAGCGGCTCATGTTGATCATATAGCGCGGGTGCTTGTCGATACGGTGGTGGTGGCGTCTTAGGCCTGTAATGATGATCTTGGCGGCCTCCTTGATACTAGTAGTGGAGTGGATGATTAGCGGGAGGCGGCCGATTTGCCGGTGGTGGCGTGGGTGGCCCCGGGAACAGTTGTCGGCCACCGGCGTTGTACTGTCTGTCCAGGCCAATCTGGGCAATCGGCTCTAACTACCGATTGTCGTTGAACATGTTGGCGAACTGATCCTGGCGCAGCAGTTGCTGTCGGTTCAGCATGGTGATTACTGGTCTCGCAGCCGATCCGGACGGGTTCGGCTGGTTGAGGACCCCATCTGGCGGCGCTGGTTGTGCTGGCGATGGAATCGGCTAATTCTGGGTGACCAACGTCCTGTAACCAGGAAACTAGCCATCTGTGAAGTAAGTCGGCCCCCGTTGCAGTTGGTCGGCTATCTTGGCATCGACCACAGTAGCAATCATGTTGTTAAGGATTTTGACAAGGATACTACTCTGGTTGACCAGCGCGTGATGGACGGCCAAATCAATTTGGTCTTGCAAAGTATGCAGGTCCGAATCGTCTTGTTCCTTGATCGGCTCCTCCACCTTCTGTTTGCCCTTTGACCCACTGGAGGAGGATGTCTTGAGCTCGTCCATGCTGAACTTGTACTTTTGATGTACGGCCCCGGACCTTGTTTGGGTGAAAGACTGTAGGTAGTTGGCCTGGAGCTCTTCTACCATCTTCTTGTAATCGGCTTGCTGTTCAGCCGATAGCTGCTCCATCTTCATAGGCACGACGTTGTCCTGAGAAATGTTGGGGCTCTTGGAGTCGACCATCTTGTCGGCGCGTTGATGCGTCCTAGCCGAGTTGACAAAGAAAGTCCCACCGGGCGTGCCAAGGAGCGTGTTGACAAGAAATTCCTCTCACGCGCTGGCCTAGGAGATCTGCTTAACTCCAGTGCAGGACCTTCTCGGCTACCTATGATGTTCAAGGCGTGCCAGTTGGTTTGATCTGTTAACCAACAAGAAAAATAGGGATATATGCGTTAAGTATTAAGTTAGATCCTACTGGATCGGCTGCAGAATAGGGATATATGCGTTAAGTATTAAGTTAGATCCTACTGGATCGGCTGCAGGAGTCAATCTACATATATATGCTATTCCAAAGTGTATTTAAACTAAGTGACTAGAATAGATCGGCTGTTGCCGAGACAACATTAGCCACTTAACCCAAATATACCACAGAATAATAGATATATGCTTTAACAAACTTAGCCGATGTCATAAGTCCCACTGTCAATCGGCTAATACTCCGATCTATCTTATGAAAAGATATTGATCTAGGCTAAATGCGCTAAACCTAAATCAGTCGGCTGTCGGCTGTAGCTGACAAACTGATTCTGGCTTAGGGCATTTAACTAGAGCAAGATCTTAATATAAGAGGCAGTTTTAATAATCCTGACAACAAATATATCAAAAGAACATTAAAACATGTAAGGTCGGCTGAAACCTCGGCACTGTCTCTAAGCCAAATATATCTAGCCGAACAGATCATAAAAGCTCTAAAAATGACTTAATAGTTCAACACTGATGCAACATTAAGTATAAAAAGAACAGTCTGATCTGCTGTAGCTGATGTAAATACCTCAAGACGGTGGATATCACATATAATCTAGGTCAACCTTTAGATCTAGCTCTATCAGCTGCTGATTCCTGACAGAAGTGAGCCGATGGCGAGACAGATCTAAACATTGCTCTAGATTATATGCAATACATGATAACTAGCGCAACATAAATCATCGAATTTAGAGTGTCATAACGATGAAAGCACTAAATTCGACGAGATACACCACTGATGACAAACATTTACCTGAACTTGGGGATCAAAACGATGCAGTTCGAAGCCGGATCAATTGTTCGTCTGAAGAAAAAGAAGGCGATGCGCCGAAGGTTATATTGATTGTGTGAGAATATTAATTACAGGGATTTCGGGTCCTATTTATACCCAAGAATAACATCATCCGTACATACCCTGGACTCTATCTAAACTATTATTTAAAATACGACAATATCCCGGAAAGGACCCTTGCCGCATCATAATAAACAGTTTAAACAAATCCCTAATTTACAGATACAATTGCCGTTACAAGACTCTATCCATAGATGGCAATATCTTTTAACACGCAAACTGATAACCGAATCTTCTATTTATCTTCAAGCACTTTCATCGAAAACGGTTTTATCTTCTCATTTGACTCAGCATCGGCTATCGGCTATCCTTGTCTGATCCAACCTCAGCCGATTGACCTCGTAGCCGATCATTACTCAGCCGATTTGAGCATAGCCGATGCAGCCTCTGCTTCTCCGCAGATTATTCCGCCAACCCAATTCCGCTTCAAATTCGACCTTGAACTTGGGGATTTGGTTACCAAATTTGGTCGTTAAAACCCTCCTAAGGCAGGCACGAGGGAAAAACCACAGGTGTCAACCAGCAAATATTTACTATATCGGAATAGGTTACAAACGTCGGGGATTTACAATAATTTCTCTCTTATCCTGAACGGCGGTTTACATGAAGTATATATAAAGATGAAACTCTAAAAGTCCAACGTTATGAGCTACTTCGGCCTCCGCTTCGCTTCGGACCAAGCCTCTGGCGATGGGCCTCCGCTTCGCTCCGTCCGAAGTTGGCCTTTATATGAATTTGGATCACAACTCAACAGACGGTGGTTGCGGCGGCCATCGAGGAGGGGGTGTGACGGTCCATGGATGCCAGCCGCGAACGGAGGCAGCGGACAGAAACGAGGAAGCGAGCCAGCGCAGCCTACTGGTGGCGCGCGACACGCTAGGACGAAGTAGCGTCTTGGACGCCTCGTGTGTACTGGAGGCGGCACAGCTCATCATTGAACTTCGTGGGTCGGTTCAGTCACTGCATGCCCTTACACCATAGCTCCCCCATGCTTGTGGTGGTGGTGCTACTAAGACCCGTCATCGAAGCTCCTCCTGTCGCCCGTAGGTTCGCACGGCCTCGACGTTCTCCTTCCGCCCTCCGCCGCCTCCTTCCCGACATTGATCTAGGGACCTTCGCCGCCTCCGCGCTCAGCGAGCTCGAGCGGCCACCATGACTCCTCTCTTCCGAGTGGTGCCTCACCTTTGTTGCGGCTGAGGTGGCGGTAGAGAGGAGAAGAAGCTCGCCGAGGTGCAACCTCTGCGATTGCTTCATCACAGCACAGAGAGATGGGGAAATAGGGAGAGAGGACAGGAAGGGAGAGAGAAGAGGGGAGAAAAGAAGATGACTCGGCATAGCACCACATCAAGCCATGCTGACTCAGCAACATTAACTATAAAAGCGTCATGTTAGACAAAACCGAAAGTTATATACTGTCTTGGGACTATTTAATTTGATTTTATAAGATTAGGGATATGTTATATTTGTTATTATGGTTTAGAGATGTTTTTTAAACCCATCCATTAAGATGAGGGATCGAAGGTGAACTTATTCTTTTTTTACGATTTGTTGCAGCTGTTGCAAGAATAACACAGCTTCGGCCCTGCTTGGCATTGCAGCCCATGAGTTTCCCCGATCCGACTGTTTTTTTTTCAAAATTTCTGATCTTTAAAATACTTAAACTATCTTTCAGTGTTGAGCCATGCTCGAGAGAATGAAACAGAAGAGGAGTGCTCTCAGACTAAAATTGAGCTGTCCAACACTTATCGATTTTTTTGTCTCGGGGGTAACTTTGAACATAGTTTTTTATTTGAGTAATTTTATAAATCTAAAAATTTTACGATATTATGAAAATAATTTCAATAAAATATTAATATTTTAAATTTTTAAACAAACTTTTTAAAATTTATTGATCTAAGTTTTGAAATTTTGATGAAAACAGAAGTCAAACGGAGTATATTCGTGACCACGTGAATCATTAGGGAGGGGTTAACGTGTGATAGGCCGGCCCGCTGAGCCCATTAACTTTTGGTGCTTTACTGCTCATGGGTTTGGACTGTGGGCCCTATGTGCTGCCCATTGGATTAGCAAACCAGCTGTTGCCAAGTCAGCATGGCTGGTATTTTACTTTCCTGGACCCACCACGACCCGGATGGGAGTATGGGACAGAGCGTCCAGGTCAGCAACCAAATAATTTCAAGCACCGGAGAGTACAATTGCCAACAGGAAGAATGATTGTTCTCTCTTTACATTTCTTTCTCTTTTATATAGCCGTTTTTTGCCTTTTTTATATATATTGTGGAGATTGTGGCAATCGGGTATCCACATGGCAAGCTTATCCGACTGGAGGTAGGGATAGATTGCGCCTGCTATATCTGTAAGCCGAACTTGACTTAGGTATTACGGTTGCCGATAAGAGATAAGGCAATCGGCCTATAGTCACGGTTTGGTAAGATTGAGAAAACCAACTTAGAATAAGATAGGGTTTCCGACTTGTAAACCCTTCCTCCCAAGACTATATAAGGGGGGTAAGGGGCGTCCCTTGAGGGATATCTTAGACTTCATAAGCAAGAGCTTTAGATTCACGAGATCACGAGATCAATAAAGACACTCGGCGGATTGAATCCACCGAAACAGAGTAGGGTATTACCTCATGAGAGGCCGAACCCGTCTAAATCTTCTTCTTCTCCTAACCCATTGTGCTTGGCGATCTCGACTGCGACCCCATAAAATATATTGCCGAAACCAAGTTTCGACTGGCGCGCGGTAGGGGCCGCGCGTCGAGACTTCTTCAACAATCTCGCCGACAAGCGTGATGGGATCTCCTTCAAGACTCGGCGACTTCGCCGCCAACCGCCGGCGACTCCTCCTCGACTCGGATTCGAACCGGTCGGAGGAACAACCTACTCGGCGCCGTTCGGGCTCTCCAAGCGCGAGATCTTCGACAACATCTTGAAGACCAAGATACGATCCACCTTCTCCGACGACGGACTTCACTCGGCGCCATTCGGATTACCGAATCCCGCCGAGATCTGCGCCAATCTTCTTGCCTCCCGACGGAAGCAATCTACTCGGTGAAGACCTTTCGGTGCCGTTTGGGTTACCAAACATCGCCAAGATCTACACAACGCTCTCCCCCGAGTTGGCGAGGATCCACTGAAGAGCCGACCCCCAAGCTCCGGCTCGGACGGAACGATCCAGATCCGGTTACCCAGTTCAAGGGAGGTCGCTGTCATCCTCCCGTTCTTTGGCTCTTGTTCATCTTCGAGCTCAACGGATACCTCGCTCCGCCGGCTTCGACAATCTCTACGGCATCCCTTCCGACGAAGCCGACAATTCCGACCGTCATATGGATGCGAGCCAGAAGTGCTTGCGTCATGGCCGAGCCGGATGAATCCGACTCAGCCATGGCCGAAGGCTTGCCGAAGAGAAGCGAGCGAGTGGAGCTCGAACGCAAGACAGCCGAAGAAGACAAACAACGCAAAGACGAGGCCGATAAAAGGAAGCAGGATCTCGCGTGCACTGGACTCCGCCCAAGAGGCCATCCTCCAAACACGGGTTCGCAACACCAATGTCTTCCGGACGCCACGCGAAACGCTCGCCGCACTCACGCTCTTGGATACCGTCATGGAGACGGCTCCGGCCAACGTGACTCCCATACTTGATAAGATCAAGACCATCGTTGCTGCCACGGCTAACGGCCCTCCCACCACTTCGGCAAGAAGGCCGACTGAATCCGTGGCCGAAACGCCTGACAAGAGCCGGCTCCCACCCCTAAGGTCAGGAGACTATAGGAGGCCCGAGCCGGCTCAGTCGTCAACTAGGCCAAGAGGCCCACCTCTCGAGTCCACGCCGAGGCACCAAGAGCAGACGGTTGACTCCCGCCGCAAACGACATGGACGTCCACCCGTCCACCACCGAGTCCACCGCGGCGCAGCTCAACAAGAAGCCGACTGACGAGGCTGGCCCGTCCGGCGCTAAGAAGAACAACGCGGCTGAGAATGCCGAACCTTTTCAAGATCCAGTGGGGGAGCTCAACCACATCTTCGGGGGCCCGTTAGCTTATGAATCCAAGAGGAAACAGAAGCTAACTGACCGAGAGGTCAACGCGGCTCAACTCGAAGTCCCTCAATATCTCGCGATGGTCGGAGGTGGCCATCACATTTGACCGCTCGGATCACCCGACCGAGTGGTCCACCCGGACGCTATCCACTCGTCCCGGACCCCGTAGTCCGCAACATCGGCTTAAGCGCGTCCTCATCGACGGGGCGCGCCCTCAACATCCCGTTTGCCAAGACTATGGATGAAATGCGAGATCCCGAGGGCCGAACTCAAGGCAAGCTCAGCCCCTTCCACGGAGTTATCCCGGGCTATCTTCAACTCCACTCGGGCATATCTCCTCCCAGTCACCTTCGGAGCCCGAGAGAATTTCCGAACGGAGAACGTCACCTTCGAGGTGGCCGACTTGAAACGGCATATCATGCCATCATCGGAAGGCTGCGCTTGCCAAGTTCATGGCGATCCCTCACTACACTTATCTTTGCCCTCGAAGATGCCGGGTCCCAACGGCGTCATCACTCTTCGCAGCGACGTGAAGCAAGCCTTCACCTGCGACAAAGAGAGCTGCGACATGGCCCAATCTCGAGAGAGATTACGTGGCCAACAAGAAGTCCGATTGGCTGCATCTACTTCGGCGAGGGCGAAGTCCCCGCGAAGAAGATAGCCAAATCGGGATCCGGCGACGCCAAGACCAAGAAGATCTCCCTTGATTCGTCCGATCCCTCCAAACGCCGTAATCGGCGCCGACCTAGATCCTAAATAGGAAAGCGCGCTCGTCACCTTCCTCCAAAATAATAAAGATGTTTTTGCTTGGAAACCATCCGATATGCCCGGAATTCCTAGGAGGTGATCGAGCACTCTCGAACGTCAAAGATGACGCCAAACCAATTAAACAACGATTACGCAGTTCGCACAAGATCGAAAAGACGCGATCAAAGAAGAGCTCGCAAAGCTCTTGGCCGCCGGCTTCATTAAAGAAGTCCTTCATCCCGACTGGCTAGCCAATCCAGTCTTGGTCCGCAAGAAGACGGGCAGTGGCGCATGTGCGTCGATTACACCGACCTCAACAAAGCTTGCCCTAAAGATCCATTCGGGCTACCTCGTATCGACCAAGTTGTCGACTCAACACGGCTGCGAACTCCTAAGCTTCTTGGATTGTTACTCGGGCTACCACCAGATCAGTCTGAAAGAATCCGACTGCTTGAAGACATCTTTCATCACGCCGTTCAGGGCCTACTGCTACATCACCATGCCTTTCGGCCTGAAGAACGCCGGAGCTACATACCAACGCATGATCCAAAGATGCTTCCAGACGCAGATCGGCAAAAACGTTGAAGCTTATGTCGACGATGTTGTCATCAAGACCAAGCAGAAAGAAGACCTGATCGTCGACTTAGAAGAAACCTTTGCAAACATCCGGGCCTTCGAATGAAGTTGAACCCGAGAAGTGCACCTTCGGCGTCCCATCGTGCAAAGCGCTCGGCTTCATGGTATCACATCGCGGCATTGAAGCAAACCCGAAAAGATCAACGCCATCTTAAACATGAAGCCCCGAGTAATCGAAAGACGTCCAAAAGCTCACTGGCTGCATGGCGGCGCTAAGCCGTTTCATATCCCGACTCGGCGAGCGAGGCATGCCCTTCTTCAGATTGCTGAAGAAGACAGACGACTTCCAGTGGACCACGAGCCGACAAGGCCTTTGAAGATTTCAAAGAGTTCCTTACCACGCCACCCGTCCCGGCTTCACCTCGCCCCGGGAACCCCTCTTGTTGACGTCTCACCCACTCACCAAGTGGTCGGCACGGTCCTTGTGGTTGAAAGAGAAGAAGAAGGACGGGCCCGAAGATTCAAAGACCAATTTACTTTGTCGGCGAAGTTTTGGCAGAGCCAAAATCCGATACCCTGTGTACAAAAATTGCTTTATGGTGTTCTAATAACCGCGAGGAAATTGGCACACTACTTTCGGGTCACTCGGTCACCGTCATCACCTCTTTTCCACTCGGCGACGTCATCCACAACCGCGAGGCAACCGGCGCATCGCCAAGTGGGCCCCGGAACCGATGCCGCTGGACTTAACTTTTAAGCCTTAGCGGACTTCCCGGCCGAGTGGACTCGAAGCAAAGCACGTACCTCGGGAAGACCTCCAACACTGGACCATGCACTTCGACGGATCCAAGAGGATCACCGGCCTGGGAGCGGGAGTTGTGCGATCTCCCGACCGGGAAAGGCTAAGATATGCCCTTCACCTCCACTTCTCCGCCTCACACAACGTCGCCGAATACGAAGCTCTCTTACATGGATGCGCCTTGCAGCCTCACTCGGGATTCGTCGGCTTATTGTGAAAGGCGACTCCCGCTTGGTCGTCAATCAAGTGATGAAAGACGGTCTGCTTAAACGACACTATGGAGGCCTACCGACAAGAGGTCCGCAAGCTTGAGGACAAGTTTGATGGGCTAGAACTCTCACATGTCCCGAGACATAACAACGAATGCCGATGAGCTAGCACGGTTCGGATCTAAGCGCAAAGCCGCTCCGACAGATGTCTTTGTCGAACATCTCTACGAGCCAACCGTCACGGCAAAGACAGCTCCCAACGAGCAAACCAAGAACGAAGTCACCATGATCGATACCGACCGGAGGACGCCGCTCATCAAATTCTTAACTCAAGCAAGAGCCGGATGACCGGATGAGGCGAACGCGTCCGTCGTTGCCAAGCGTACGTCATGGTCGACTCCGATTTATACAAGAGAAGCCCCTCGGAATTCTAATGAGGTGCATCACACCCGAAGAAGGGAAACAATTGCTCCAAGATATCCACTCGGGCATATGCGGAAGCCACGCGGCGGCACGCACTCTAGTCGGCAAAGCTTACAGACAAGGATTTTTCTGGCTTACCGCGGTCTCCGACACGGATAAAGTCGTAAGAACTGCGAAGGCTGCAGTTCTTTGCCCGACAAAGCCATGTCCCGCCCAGAGCTTCAAACAATCCCACTTTCCCGGCCGTTCGCGGTATGGGGGTGGACATGGTTGGCCCTTCAAAAAGGCTCCAGGAGGTTTCACGCACCTCTTCGTCGCAATCGACAAGTTCTCCAAGTGGATTGAAGCCAAGCCGGTTGCCACAATCACTGCTGACAAAGCACGGGATTTTTTCCTCAACATCGTACACCGCTTCGGCGTCCCAAACAGAATCATAACCGATAATGGGACTCAATTCACGGGAGGCATCTTCAAGGAATTCTGCGAAGACTTCGGAATCAAGATCGCTACGCATCGGTAGCTCACCCCAAAAGCAATGGGCAAGTCGAGCGAGCAAACGGCATGGTTCTTCAAGGCATCAAGGCTCGCGTCTTCGACCGGCTAAGCCCCTACGCTGGCAAGTGGGTCCAAGAACTTCCCACGGTTCTATGGTCGCTGCGAACTACACCCTCGGGCCGCACCGCCAAACTCCTTTCTTTCGGTCTATGGCGCGAAGCCATGTTGCCAAATGAGATGGAGTTTGAGTCCCTCCGGTCCGCAGCTTCAACGATGAACGCTACGACATCGACCGAGTGGATGACCTCACCCGATTGGAAGAGGCCCGCGAGGCCCTCATCCATCGGCCAAATACCTTCAAGGGCTCGAAGATACCACGGCCGCAACGTGCGAGCACGAGCTTTCATTGTTGGCGACCTGGTCCTACGCAAGATCCGGACCACCAAAGACCGACACAAGTTGTCTCCCTTATGGGAAGGACCCTATATAATCGCCGAAGTGACTCGGCCGGCTGCCTACCGGCTAAAGCGCGAGGACGGGTCTATGGTGGAGAACTCTGGAACATCGAACATCTTCGGCGGTTTTACGCCTAATTTGGCTAAGGCCTCATGTTTTCCTTGACGCCAACCTCAAGCAAGATGACTTCTTGAGCTAGCGGTGGGGCGATACACATATCAATAAAGCTCGAATTTTCTTCGTCAAATTTTTGTGCATAATTTGGTTTATCATTGTTTAATGTCCTTCGACTCGAGCTCGCGTCTAAGGACGAGAGTTTTCCGATGACCTAATCGAGCCTAGGCTTGATGACGAAGACGAAAACTACTTAAGAAATTTCACGCAAAAGCTCGAATCAAGGCATTGACATAAATAAACTAAAAATAGTCACAAAGATTCCATGTCAAGAGTATCACGATTACATGACATTCACAAAGCGAAGTCGAATATAAGTTCAAAGCTTGAAATTGTTTACTACATCCAAAGAGATCTTTTCGCCGCCTCTTGCGCCTCGCGAGCATATCCAAGGCTCGCTCGTCTCGTTGTCCCTCGGCGAAGCCCTCCCCGATTGAATGAATATCCACTCGGGGTAGAGGGACTTGGTCTGCAAGAGCGACCAGCCCCCATGTTGGTCGCTTCGGTGATGTTTTTAGATATCTGCTCGGGAGCCCGGAGCTTGTCGAAGATCTCGATTGGCCCGGCGAGCCGGCCCCAACCCCTTGATCAAACAAGGCGCCAAGATCGGCGCGGCGGCATTGGCGACCTCTTCTCGTATCTCGTCGCTGGCTTTAATCCGCCCGAGTAAGACGTCGTATTGGGCTCGGGTCTTCATCTTATAAGCTGCAAGGAGTTCTAGATCATTCAAGGCACTCGGGAATGAAGCAAGACACGAAATTCAACTTCGAGAAGGTTACCTTCAAATTCGGCCTCCATTTCGGCCTTGTCGAGGCCGACCGCTTCGTTGGACTTGAAGCGAGTGGACCTCCGAAGAATTTTCTACAACGAAAGAGGATTATCAATTGACAAGATCAACAAGAAGAATCATAATGAAGCTGGGAGAGGCAGGCTTACTTCCGATTGATCCGCGGAGGTCGAGGTTCGCTTCCCGAAGCTCCGAGATCTCCCTCCTCAAAGCAGCCTCCCTCGAAGCGGCCTCCTCCCGAGTGACCTTCAGCTGTCGCTGAACGTCCTCCAAGGAGTTTAAGTGAGGCACCAGCTTTTCCAGCGCCTCGGATTTTGCCATTGAACGGCAATATTCTTTCTGCATGCGAAAGCAGAAGAATGATCGACTGAAGAGTAAAGAAGATATAATCAAAAAGAAAGATGAAGGCTTACGTTGAGCGGTCGGGTTGCCTCATTCAAGCTCTCGACGAGGGCATCCCTTTCATCCTTTTCAGCTGCCGGTCGAGGATGATGCCCCCGTCTCTCGCCTTCCGAGTCCCGCCACTCGATTCGATTGGAGGAACCCGGTCTCACAGCGTAGCCTGGGATCTCTTCTACCGTGGCGGCAAACAAGAAAGATCAATGAAGACATGAAAGATTCAAAATTGAAAGAACAAAGGAAAGTTCGAAGCAAGTCTCACCGGTTTCGGTGGCTGCCTGCCTAGGTGGGGCAGCCGGGCCCTTCTTCTCCTTCGGGCTCTGTGCCGAGTGACCCTCGGTGGGGCACTCGGCCGCATCCGAGGGTTCCCGCAACCGACCGGTCTCCGGTCGGGATATCCCGGCTAGCGTCGGGGGCTCTTCCCGGGGCGCTCCTTCGAGGAGAAGGGTGCTTCACCGGGACGCCGCACTTGGTTGCGGGCTCCGGGTTTTGGCTCGACGGCCTTGGCGCTTCGGGAGCAGCGGCGGGTCGGCCCTTCATCCCCTCCGACGGGATCTATATCCTGGGGTTTCCTGCACAAGCAAATATAGCGAAGATAAAGAAGAGTTTTCTACGAAAGAACTCAGGACTTTGGTTTCAGAGCTTACCTGGTTGATCGGCGGATCTTCGGTGCAGTCCGCGGCGATCGCCTTAGAGGCGGGGTCTCGACCGGAGGAGCCGGGACGTCGTCATCCGAGTCCTCGATGATCAGCCGCCTTTTGCTTGCGCGCTTGTTCGAGTCTTCACTCGGCGCCGCCCGCTTCCCGACCGGATCAGCTTGGATTTTTATCCCGCCGGTCGGCTTCTTAGCGGGCGACGGCGCGTCATCATGAGCCATCTTATACGGCTTGGAAATGATAGAGGCGTTCTCCGCGAAGAAGGAAGGCGCAACGTTAAGCGACAAGACATCAAGATCGAAAGATACTATAAAGCAATCAATCGGCTTACGGAGGAGGAGGTCGATGGATCTGAATGGAAGGACGGTAGTATGAGGGCTCGCTCGACGAGATCCGGATGAGAAGAGCTTGTACATCCGGATCTTCGGGATCTCGTATGTGAGCGGATCCGGGTCCTCCCGATGGGGTCGTTCCGCCTTCGTACTCGAAGGCCGGCTTCGATCGCTCCGATTGGCGCCGGTCGGCACGATGAAATGCCGAGTGATTTGTTCCCCGCGAAGGTTCCTCTTCTTCATCGCCGGGATCTTCGCGAGCGGATCGTTGGCTTCATCCCATTCTTGGGCTACGGGACGGTGCTCCAAGATGGTTTGGGGACAGGAGGAAGACCGACAAAGGAAGGAAGGCTGGGTTCAAGATTGCGATGTAGAACCGTTCGAGTGCCGCCTTTGTTCGAGGATTTCAAGGGAGAGAGAAGTAGTCTTTGCGGAGAGATCCGCGAAGCTGGAAGCTCGCCCGCCAACGACACAAGGATGGTCCTTGTTCGGATGGGGTTTCGTGTAGAACATACGACGGAACAGATTGAAGTGAGGAAGAATGCCAAGGAAGGCTTCACACACATGAATAAAGAGTGCGATGTGAAGCATCGAGTTGGGGTTCGATGGTAGATGTGAAGACCATAGTAATCCAAGAGCCCCGAAAGAATTCGGAGGTGGGAAGACGAATCCGCAATAGAAAAAGGAGGTAAAGACGACAAGCTCACCGGTGTTAGGGGTCGGGAAGTCCTCCCCGCCGCGGGCGCCATCCCACTAGTTCCTTGGGCGGAAGCACGCCGTGCTTCACCATCTCCTTGAGGGTGTACTCCCTCACGTCCGAGGTGGCCCATTGGTCGAACGGAATATTCTTCTCC
Source organism: Oryza australiensis (assembly GCA_019925245.2). Lineage (NCBI taxonomy): Eukaryota > Viridiplantae > Streptophyta > Magnoliopsida > Poales > Poaceae > Oryza > Oryza australiensis. Next base: position 460,600 of record JAIFGZ020000228.1, read on the forward strand.
TCCGCCATGAGATCGAGGTTGTCGGGGAGTGGATCGGGCGAGAAAGGTTAGATCTTGGGCGATGGATGTGGGAGTTTTGGCTGCGGGGAGCTAGTTGTCGCGGCAAGCAAGCTTCTTGGCGGATGGACCGAGGAGCGCGCAAGCCTAGGGTTCTCCGCGATGTACCGATGAGCGTTTGCGAGAAGGGGAATTTTGGAAGATGAAGAGGCGGGGACGACCTCGTGTCTTTATAAAGAAAGATTTGAGGGTTGCGCTAGGTTTTCGGTGAGTGGGCCGAGCCCATAAGAAAATCTACGGCCCAGCTAAGGTGTGGTCCGATACGTGTCCTTAGGGACTTAAGCGGATGAGCTTAAGCAGATTTGCCCGGCAATATGCACGTGTCCGAGTGCCCTATACCTTTAAAAGATCCTTCCATACCGCGGTTTGCTTGACTTCATGAGAAGTTGGCACGATGCAATTTGGAAGGTGACCAACAGCGAGTTTTTATAGCCACCTTGGTGAACAAGGGCCGTTTGGTTTTTCGCGTTTGGTCGGGTAATCTTGCCGATCTTGTTTATTTTCCACCATGATGAAGATCTTTATAAGATTGAGACCAGTATTATGGCAAAAGCTGTTTAATAACTTGGTCATATTTTTCATATGATTGAAAAAACTTATTTTCCCATGAGGGATGATTAAAATATTTGTTCCGGGATGACTCGGGCAGATCCACTCGGATAAGCATGAGCTTACCGAGTGCTTTTTACCCGCTAGGGTTGATTGAGTTATTATTGGGATTACTGGCGAATCCACTCGGTTGAGCAAGAGTTTACCGAGTGTTTTTTACCCATGAGGGATGATTGAATTATTTGTTCGAGATGACTCGGGCAAATTCACTCGGTTGAGTATGACCTTGCTGAGTAATAAGATTTCTATGATTGCTTTAGCATGAGCTAAGCATCTACATGAGAATAATTTTTTATATAGTTCTTGACTATATGCTTAGTCTATTTTTGACTAATCACATAGTCGGGGGCTACACCTATAATTAGGTGCATCGGAGATGCACCTAGATATTTATTTTTGAGAATTTTTCCAGCCCTTCACGGTCTTTGGAGCCACTCGGGAAGATTCGGGCAGAGATGATGGAATCACTCGGTGCCAAAAGCACTCGGTCAAAGAGATTTTTGGTTGAGTGCTGCTTTGGTCCAAGCCGAGTTGTCTCGTCGGCGAAAGGACTCGGGGCTACTGTGGAGATTGTGGCAATCGGGTATCCACATGGCAAGCTTATCCGTGGAGGTAGGGATAGATTGCGCCGCTATATCTGTAAGCCGAACTTGACTTAGGTATTACGGTTGCCGATAAGAGATAAGGCAATCGGCCTATAGTCACGGTTTGGTAAGATTGAGGAAACCAACTTAGAATAAGATAGGGTTTCCGACTTGTAAACCCTTCCTCCCAAGACTATATAAGGGGGGTAAGGGGCGTCCCTTGAGGGATATCTTAGACTTCATAAGCAAGAGCTTTAGATTCACGAGATCACGAGATCAATAAAGACACTCGGCGGATTGAATCCACCGAAACAGGAGTAGGGTATTACCTCACGAGAGGGCCTGAACCTGTCTAAATCTTCTTCTTCTCCTAACCCATTGTGCTTGGCGATCTCGACTGCGACCCCATAAAATATATTGCCGAAACCAAGTTTCGACATATATCCTGCTGGATTCAGCTGTATATTTTAATTTGGTCTAGGCAGCACCACGTTCTCTAATTAAATTAGTCAAAAACGGCAATGGGCATAGAGAGTCATAGATCAGGTTGTTAATATTTTCCTTAACCATTTGGCTAAGCTACCTAAAATTCATTTAATTTCTTTTCTACAAATGTGCCGCTTATGGTGGAGATCACTGCAGAATATGCAGATGGCATAAGAAGAGCATCTGCTGCAATTTATCATTAATTTGCAACAGCAAGAGGAATGGTAGATATTTTTAAATTCACTAGAAAATGTTATCACACAACCTAGTCTTCATGCACTGATGGGACGTAGCTACCTTTTCCTAATCTCGAGCAAATTGCCATGGATTACTACATTCTTGAGTGGACACAAAAAACACTGCCAACTCGATGATATCATACGAAAAAGAGGTTAAGAAGATAAGAAACACTTTTGAGCTAGATTCGTAGTAAGCTACACGATATGCAAGCTAGACAAAAGAATAAGAACATCAAATACCATGTATGCTTTCTGCATTTGGTTCCATATTGAATGCCTTTTATCACTGAGGATAATTAATTACTTCCTATACATGATGATGTGATCGTGATGCTTGTTTTGTTGAAATGTTATTAAAAAAAATTGAAACTATTTTCAAGCCGCCTATCCTCAACACACCACACACGTGTCGCCGTCTTCCTTCGCCTCATCACCACCTTCCTTACCTCATCGATATTACTCTTGGTTTTTTAACACTCATCATGTCTTCACTCATTGTAGCTCGATTTCCTTCTTCGTCAAGTCCTGTAACACTACTTTTGCCCATAAGCTACTACTAGTGATGACCGACTCTCCTCCCATATGCTATTATTCGTCCTTTGTGACCGTTATCCATGCACCACCCACATAAACATATTTAGGGTCGTTTCTATATATCCCATCTATCCCTTTGAGCTAACCCCCCTCACCCACCCATATCTCTATGATGTAATAGAGTGAGGCAGTGAGCTCACCAAAGCTAATGAAGACGATGATGAGGTGAGCTTGCAAGCTTGAAATATATATAAATCTCCATGTGCACACTATGGTTAGAAATTTAGGGTTCTTTCGGACACGGGATTTTAGAAAATAAAGGTGTATGATAAAACATAGGATTGAGATGCCATGTATGATCATATCCCAAAGGAATGTAAAACCTATGAATTTGAAATATGATGTGTTTGGATAGTTTACATGAAAATAACATAGGAATTTAGATGTACTACCAATATGCCCTTGCTTTGCTATGGGTAAAAAACCCATGCTTATTTAAATAAATATTATTCGTTTAATTCAAACAAATAAGAGACTATCGCATAACATCAGAATATATCAGCGACTAATTTGTGAAACATGCAAAAGTAGTGGTGGTGGGCTAGTGGCAGAGCCACCACCATCTATCTATTATATTATATTATTAAGACAAGCTTAAAGAAGACATCTATCTATTATATTATATTATTAAGATAGACGTACATCCTGTCGACACTGATGCGCCAGGTAGAGGACTTGGTGCTGAAAGGTTTCGACGAGATGAACTCAAGAGCGGGATTTTCCAACGAAGGCTTCTACAACTAGCCTGGCCTGGGAGATCCAACCCAACGATCCTTCACCGTGGTCCAAGTCGGTTCCATTGTCTTCCTAGTCTTCATCGTCGTTCCGATATCGCCCCACTTAGCACGTACTGAGGACAAGGCCATGACGATAGCACAAGCAGATACATCTCCTCAAACAACTGCTTCTTCGGTTCGTATCGAGAACGAGGCATCGAAATCTCAATCTGTCGACAGAAGGCCTAAAGTAACCCAACCTTCGGCTTTAGCCGACAAGCATGTGCTGACAAGGAAGTCTGTCGAGAAGATAGCGCATGGTGTCAATTCTGTTAACGACCAAATTCTGTAACCAAATCCCTAAGCCCAAGCAAAGATTGGAGCGGGATCGGATCGGGAAAGTGATCTGTGGAGAAATTGAGACTGCATCGGCTATAATTCAATCGGCTGGGAAACCAGTCGGCTAAGGCCGAATCGGATGGGAACAGCCGATAGCCGATTCTGATTCAGAGAGGAAGATGGGATCGTTTCCGATGGAAAGCTTGAGGATAAATGGTAGATTCGGTTCCCAAATTGCGCGTTAAAGATATTGCCATCTATGGATAGAGTCTTGTAACGACAATTGCATATGTAAATTAGAGATTTGTTTAGATATTCCTATTGTAATGCGACATATCTCGAAATATTGTCGTATTTTGAATAGTAGATTAGATAGAAACCGTGTCTTACATGGATAGTGTTATTCTTGGGTATAAATAGGACCCGAGACCCCTGTAAATCAGATCATCACAATCAATACAATCTCGACGCATCGCCTCTCATTTTCTTTTAGACGAGTTCTTGATCCGGCTTCGGGCTGCATCTTTTCGATCCCTGATTAAGGTAAATGCTTGTCGTTAGTGGTTTATTTCGTCGTATCTAGTCCTTCCATCATCATGATACTCTAGGTTTGATGTTTTAGACTGCGCAAGTTATCATATAGGACATATAATCTAGAACAATGTCTAGATCTATCTTGCCATCGGCTTGTTCTTCTCAGGAAGCAGCAACCGATAGAGCTAGATCTAGATGTTGGCCTAGATTATATGCTGTATATACCGTCTTGAGGGGTTTACATCGGTCTATATAGATCCAATGCTATCTTTCTGTACTTAATGTTGCATCATCTATGATTTGTTAAGTCGCTTTTAGAAGTATTATGATCTATTTGGTTAGATGTAAATTTGTAGAGACAGTGCCGGGGTTTCAGCCGACCTTACCTGTTTTAATATTTCTTTTAGTATTATTTGCTATTAGATTTATTAAAGCCGTCTCTTATATTAAGATCTTAATCTGGTTAAATGCTTTAAGTCGGTATCAATCTGTCAGCACTAGCCGACAACCGAGTGATCTAGGTTTAACTCGTTTAGGATAGATTGATATCTTTTCATAAGAAGTATCGGAGCACTAGCCGATCTACAGTTAGGTCTACAGTATCGGCTAGGTCATGAATGCATATATTTATTATCCTAGTGTATATTTAGATCGAGTGATTTATACTGTCTCGGCATAGTCGATCTATCCCAATCACTTAGTTTAAATATGCTTTGGGATAGTAAATACATGTAAATTCGTTTCCTTAGCCGATCCGGTAGGATCTAACCCTAACCTCAACGCATATTTGTTTGTTTCTTGTTGGTTGACAGATCAAACCAACTGGCATGCCTGTTTACATCAGACAGCCAAGAAAAGGACCTGCACTGGAGTTAAGCAGATCTCCCAGGCCAGCGCGTGAGAGAATTTTCTCATCAACACGCTTCTTGGCATGCCCAGTGGGACCATCAGCAGATCACTAAGCATCGGACGTGATGGTTAACATCAAGAACTCAGAGATCACTGAAGAGAACGTGGCTCCAATCAGGATGGAACAACTATCGGCTGAACACCAGGCCGACTACAAGAAAATGGTAGAAGAACTGCAGGCCAATTACCTGCAATCGTTCGCCTAGACCCGATCTGGGTCCGTCCTTCAGAAATACAAGTTCAGCATGGACGATTTCAAGGCATCCTCCTCAAGCGATACGAAAGGCAAACACAAGATGGAGGAGCCGAAATAGGAGCAAAATGATTCGGAGCGGCATACTTTGCAGGATGGGATCGATTCGGTTGTGCATCATGCACTCGTCAACCAGAGCGGCATTTTGGTCAACACCTTGAACAACATGATTGCCACTGTGGTTGATTCAAAGATTGTCGATCAGCTACAAAGGGGGCCAACCTACTTTACAGACGGCCAGTTTCCCAGCTACAGGACTTTGGTCACCCAGAATCGGCCGATCCCACCAGCAGTGCAGCCAAGGCCGTCAGGAGAAGTCCCCAGTCAGCCCAATCCTTCTGGATCGGCCTCAAGACAGTCAATCACCATGCTCAACCGGCAACAACCCCTTCCCCAAGATCAGCTGGTCGGCATGTTCAACAACAATCGGCATCAGGAGCCGATTGCCCATATCGGCGAGGGAGGACAGTACAACGCTGGTGGTCGACAGCTTTTTCCGGATCCGCATACATCACCGCCGGCGAATCGGTCGTCTCCTGCTGGCAACCCACTCCAGTACTAGTACCAAGGAGGTCATCACGACCAGCATTACCGCCCTCAAACACCGCCACCTCAGTATCGGCAGGCACCCATGCAATACGAACAATACGAGCCAATATAGCAGGTTCAAGACAACAGAGCTTGGGCCGATTTGATTGTCGATGTTATGCGCGATCAATTCGGCCTCAAGCCGAAAGATTCTGGGAACATGTATCGGTACCCCTATCCGGAATACTTTGAGCGGGTTCCATTGCCCAACCGATACAAGGTCCCGGACTTCTTCAAATTCTCAGGGCAGGACAATGTTTCAACATACGAGCACATCAGCCGATTTCTGGCGCAGTGCGACGAGGCATCGGCTACAGACGCCTTGAGAGTCCGTTTGTTCCCTCTCTCACTTTCGGGATCGGCCTTTTAGATGGTTTTCTTCGTTGCCCTACAACTCTATTCAGAGCCGGGCCGATCTCGAGAAACAGTTTCACAGCTACTTGTACACCGGCAATCATGGGATGAAATTATCGGACCTGACCAGCATTAGGCAGAAGCATGACGAATCGGTTCAGGACTATATTCAAAGATTCAGAGAGATGAGGAACTGATGCTATAGCCTGGTGCTATCCGATGCCCAGCAGCCGATTGGGCCTTTCACGGGCTAATCGCTCCGATCCGTGAGCGTTTTTCGGCTCAGGACTTTGACAGTTTGGCGCATCTCGCGCAAAAGGTGACGGCCCATGAACAGAGATTTCAAGAATAAAGGAAGGTCGTCAAGAAAGTAGCTCAAGTCATTGTCGAATCAGCCTTTGATTCCAGCGACGATGACGCAGAGGTCGCGACAGCTGAATGGACCAAGAACAAAAAGGCCATCGTCTGCCAGTGGCTGCTGAAAACGGCCAAGGAGGAGAAATACGATTTTGACATCACCAAGGCCGATAGGATCTTTGATTTGTTGCTAAAGGAGAAGCAGATCCAACTACCCGAGAATCATGTGATCCCATCGACCGATGAACTCAAGAAGAAGAAGTACTACAAATGGCACAACTCCACCTCCCATAGCCCTAATGATTGTATGGTTTTCAAGCAACAGATCCAGTCGGCAATCGAGGCCGGGAAACTCAAATTCGCCGATTCACCTCGGCCGATGAAGGTAGACAGAAAACCTTTCCCGGTCAACATGGTTCAAGCCGGCCCCAGGCGAGCTGATCGGCAGAACAGAATGACGAATAGCTTAGCCGAAACTCTCAAAGGGGTCAAGGCAGAGAAGAAGCCGACTGGAGACCAAGCCGCGCCAATCAACATGGTGCGTCCCGCTGGCCGATCGACTGGTCAATGGCCGATCCGCATGGACAGCCGACGCCGCTTTCAACAGCGGTTTTGGTGGGAAGAAGAAGCTCGGCGCAACAGGCCTTATGTGAGGGAGCCCGAGGTTACGGGCTTCCATTACATTAGGCATCACAGCGACTGTGATCCGCACTGGCAATGCGAGTTTTTCGATTCTGTTGGGAATCGGGGATGAGGCTGCCGACGATCGAAAACTGCACGGCCTGCAGTGAGTATCGCGAGGACGAGTACAGAGACCCACCGATTCGAAGCCCAACTCAACTCGTCCCTAGGGCCGTGCAACTGAACTAGAGGCGGCGGTCCGTTCATGATCGGCTTGGGCCGATCCATCAAGATTTCTTCGACGAAGACAATGATGACAAAAACAACGAAGACTACGTCAAAGAAGCAGCCGATGATGAGCAATCGGCTAACCCCCAATGGTGCACTTCTGACCTGTTCACTAAAACTCAGAAGAGAAGAATCCAGAGGCTGAAACGCGAGGAACAGGAAGAAGAAGTTCGGCAGATGATACGGGATCAGCGTCGTCGGCTGGGCAAGAAACAGTGGAGGCCCAAGAAGAAAACTTCACCAGCCGACGAAAGCCAAGCCGAAGAAAGCCCAGCCAATCAAAACAGGAGGACAGCCAAAGGTAAAGAAAAAGCTACTTCATCGGTCAATATGGTCTTCATATTGCCAATCGAATTCGGCGTCGCTGAGGCCGATGCAGATAGCGTTGAGGATACCTTGGCCAAGCTAGCCTTATCCCCACACCAAGCCATCTTTGACAAACCAGAAGGAACTGAAAATCGACATCTCAAACCACTCTATGTGAAGGGATTTGTCAACGACAAGCCAATGTCCAAGATGCTGGTCGACGGAGGGGCCGCGGTAAATTTGATGCCCTATGCAACTTTTAGAAAATTGGGCAAGGGAGCTGAAGACTTGATCAAAACAAATATGGTGCTTAAAGACTTCGGCGGCAACCCATCAGAGGCCAAGGGTGTACTCAATGTGGAGCTGACCGTTGGCAGCAAAACCGTTCCCTCAACCTTTTTTGTCATCGACGGGAAGGGGTCTTACAACCTGCTGCTTGGGAGGGACTGGATCCACGCAAATTGCTGCGTCCCTTCCACCATGCACCAAAGTCTGATACAACGGGACGGCGACAAGATCGAAATTGTACCAGCCGACAGGTCAGTAAGCGTCGCTAATGCCGATTTGCCATTATGAGAGACCGATGGCATCGATTGTTTGTCCGGGAAAATCTGGCAAGCAGATTTTCTTAAAGTGTCCGATTCTGCCATACAACCAATCGGAGACGAGGAGCCGTAGCTGCTGCTTTGAAGGCGTCATGGAGGGCTCTAGCGTCTACGGCAAGGACACCGCGGATGACGACGATGGCAAGCTTGGGCAAGGTTTTATGTCGGCCGACGAGCTAGAAGAAATAGATATCGGCTCTGGAGACAGACCTAGGCCGACATATATTAGCAAGAATTTGTCTTCTCGTTGTAGATCCCAGCTTATTGATTTATTAAAGGAATATAAAGATTGTTTTGCTTGGGAGTATTTCGAGATGCTTGGTCTTAGCCCATCAATTGTTGTGCATCAACTACCTATCAAGCCAAATTATCGGCCGTTCGAACAACCTCCCAGGAGGTTCAAAGCCGATATGTACGATGCAATCAAAGCCGAAATCACTTGGCTATATGACGCTGGATTCGTTCGGCCTTGCTGATATACTGAGTGGGTCTCAAATATTGTTCCAGTGATGAAAAAGAATGGTAAACTTAGGGTGTGCATCAACTTCAGGGACTTAAACAAACCTACTCCTAAGGACGAGTACCTGATGCCAATAGCCGATTTACTCATGGATGTTGCTTCAGGCCACAAGATTATTAGTTTCATGGATGGTAATGCAGGTTATAATCAGATTTTTATGGCCGAAGAAGACATACACAAGACTGCTTTTAGATGCCCAGGAGCAATCGGCTTGTACGAGTGGGTCGTTATGACGTTCGGGTTAAAGAATGCTGGAGCAACTTATCAAAGAGCCATGAATTACATTTTCCACGACATGATCGGCTCCCTGGTAGAGATTTATATTGATGATGTTGTTGTCAAATCCAGGGAAACAGAAAATCACATAGCCGATCTCAAGCAGGTTTTGGAGCGGACAAGGAAATACGACCTTAAGATGAATCCATTGAAGTGCGTGTTCTACGTATCGGCCGGGCAGTTTTTAGGGTTTCTTGTTCACGAAAGAGGAATTGAGGTTACACCAAGGAGCATCAATGCTATCAAGACAATACAGCCTCCGAAGGACAAGAAGCGATTACAGTCTTTGATTGGCAAAATCAACTTTATCGGACGATTTATAGCCAATCTTTCAGAGAAGATGGAGCCGTTCACACCACTGCTTCGGCTTAAGGCCGATCAAGCATTCACTTGGGGGCAGAGCAGCAAAAGGCATTGGATAATATCAAGGGTTATTTAAGCTCGCCTCCAGTTTTGATTTCTCCACAAAAAGGGATACCATTCAAGTTATACCTATCAGCCGACGACAAGTCAATCGGCTTGGTTTTGATCGAAGAGGTCGAAGGGAAGGAAAAGGCAATCTCTTATCTCAGGTGACGGCTGTTGGATGCAAAAATAAGGTATTCACCCATGGAGAAGTTATGTCTTTGCCTGTATTTTTCATGTACCAAGTTAAGGCATTATTTGTTGTCCAATGAGTGCACGATAGTTTGTAAAGTCGACGTAGTCAAATATATGCTATCGGCTCCAGTATTAAAGGGACGAATTGGAAAATGGATTTTTGCTTTGACAGAATTTGATTTAAGATATCAGGCACCCAGCACAGTTAAAGGACAAGCTATAGCCGATTTCATAGTGGAACACAGGGGTGACTCAATCATCTCAGTGGAAATCATGCCTTGGACGTTAACATTTGATGGCTCGGTTTGCACAAATGGCTGCTGTATCGGCTTGGTAATTATATCTGCAAGGGGGCAAGTTTTGAGTTTGCATTCTCAATCAATCCCCACGCCACAGACAACCAAGCCGAATACGAAGCAGTGCTCAAGGGATTGCATCTTCTCAAAGAGGTTGAAGCCGACGCCATCGAGATCATGGGGGATTCACTGTTGGTCGTCAGCCAATTGTCAGGGGAATAGGAGTGCAAAAATGATGCGATGATGATCTATTATCAACAATGCCGAGACTTGATGGACAGCTTTCGGCTAGCCACATTAAAGCATATCCCCAAGGAGCAGAACACAGAAGCCAATGATTTAGCTCAACGGGCATCAGGTTATCAGCCGATGACAAAGGATATCAAGATAGAGGTTGCTGCCATGACAGCCGACGATTGGAGGTTTGAGGTCTACAATTATTTACAAAACCATTCTCAATCGGCTTCTAGGAAATTGCGATACAAGGCTTTGAGATATGTTTTGCTTGATGAAGATTTATATTACAGGACGATTGATGGTGTGCTGTTAAAGTGTCTCAGTGCCGATAAAGCCAAGGTGGCTATCGGAGAAGTGCATGAAGGAATATGTGGTACGCATCAATCGGCTCACAAGATGAAGTGGTTGCTTCGGAGAGTGGGGTATTTTTGGCCGACGATGCTGGAAGATTGTTTCAAATACTATAAGGGCTGCCAGGATTGTTAGAAATTTGGAGCTATACAGAGAGCACCAGCATCAGCTATGAACCCAATCATAAAGCCTTGGCTGTTCAGAGGATGGGAAATAGATATGATCGGCCAGATCCATCCACCCTCGAGTAAAGGGCACAAATTTATATTGGTGGCAACCAATTATTTCAAGAAGTGGGTGGAAGCAATTCCTCTTAAGAAAGTTGATTCTAAGGACGCAATCAAGTTTGTTAAGGAGCATATCATATACCGATTTTGGCGTTCCTCAAACCATAACAACAGACCAGAGATTTGTCTTCATATCGGACGAGTTTGTTGAGTTTGCCGACGGCATGGGAATCAAGTTGCTCAATTCTTTGCCGTATTACACTCAGGCCAACGGGCAAGCAGAAGCTTCAAATAAAAGCCTAATCAAGCTGATAAAGAGGAAGATCTCTGAGTATCCCAAGCAATGGCATAGCCAATTAACCGAATCACTTTGGGCCTATCGGATGGCATGCCACAGATCTATCCAAGTCCCTCCATATAAACTGGTCTATGGGCATGAAGCAGTCCTACCATGGGAAAACATCATCGGCTCAAGACGGATTCAGTTGCAAGATCAGCTCACAGCCGATGATTATTACAATTTGATCATCTGTGGATCTTGAAAGGCCCTTCCCAATTTGGAGACCACTTGCCGAATTTATTATCTCCTGATCCAATCGGCAGTACCAACTTCCAAACAAGCTCACCCTCTTCGAAAGATTTACGCACAACATTCTTGTTGTAATGGCGGGCTACTCGTTCCTTATCTCTTGTTACTTTTTCCAAGGCCCTCATCCTTGACAAAACTAGGTCTTCCGATTCATCCACCATCAAGTTATAATAGTCATCGGCTGTGAGCTGGTCTTGTAATTGAATCGAGCCGATGATGTTTTCCCATGGCAGAACTGCTTCGTGCCCATAGACCAATTTGTATGGAGAGACTTGGATAGATCCATGTCATGCCATCCGATAGGCCCACAGAGACTCGGCTAATCGGTTGTGCCATTGTTTGGGGTACTCAGAAATCTTCCTCTTTATCAGTTTGATCAGACTTTTATTTGAAGCTTCTGCTTGCCCGTTGGCCTGCGCATAGTACGAAGAAGAATTAAGTAACTTGATCCCCGTGCCGTTGGCAAACTTAACAAACTCGTCCGATATGAAGATAGATCCCTAGTCTATTGTTATTGTTTATGGGACGCCAAATCGGTAGATGATATGCTCTTTAACAAACTCGATTGCGTCCCTAGAATCAACCTTTTTCAAAGGAATTTCTTCCACCCATTTTGTAAAATAGTTTGTTGCCACCAGAATGAATCTATGTCCTTTGCTTGAGGGTGGATTAATCTGGCCGATCATGTCGATACCCCATCCCCTGAACGGCCAAGGCTTTATGATCGGGTTCATAGCCGATGCTGGCGCTCTCTGTATGGCTCCGAATTTTTGACAGTCCTGACAACCTTTGTAATATTTGAAACAGTCCTCCAGCATCATCGGCCAAAAATACCTTGCTCTCCGAAGCAACCATTTCATCTTGTGAGCTGATTGATGCGTGCCGCATATCCCTTCATGAACTTCTCCGATAGCTACCTTGGCTTGATCGGAACTAAGACACTTGAGTAGCACACCATCAATCGTCCGATGATAGAGATCTTCATCGAGCAAAACATACCTTAAAGCCTAGTATTGCAATTTCCTTGAAGCCAATTGAGAAGGGTGTTGGTACCTTTTTTTACAAAGGCATGAACGCGATCGATTCACCTAAAGATTTGCGGTGGTTCTTGGTACGGAGTCGCCAACCACTTCAATCTAGCAAAAACTAGAACGAAGTTGGTTTTGTAGATCAAATCAGCTAGCGGAACCGATTTAGATGGATAGATTGATAACTACTCGTCTCATGAGCAAACGAAAGGTTTTCGGGACAAACCTACAAAGGGATGTCGCACTCTCCCAGCGACGGCGGACGGTTTAGAGCGCAAACCGACAAAGATGGACTAAACTAGGGCAAAGTAGAAAATATTGAAAAAATGATTCAAGTAGATTGATTGTATGTTGTGTTGATTCGTTCTTACAATTGAACCGGTCTTGGACCTTAAATAGGGGTTGGTCTTGCCCTCCACAGGCCCCTCTCCACGTCCAACTCGGAATAGACACGTTTGGAAACCCGAGACATACCGTATGGAGGAAGGAAACCCGAATATCAACGAAGTCGTCTAGGTTTCGGACTCTGCCGGTCAGACCGGCCACATACCTCTGGTCTGACCGGCCTCACTGCGCGGTCTGACCGGCCTATACACGGCGGTCAGACCGGCCTCTCCGAAAGAAACCGGCAAACTTCCAAATATTGGCAATTTTCCCTATTTTGATTCCTAAGTGCCAATTTTTGTTGTAAACACATGCCCCCTGCCTTTTATGATGAACATCATGAATCTAAAAGCATAAGACATGTTTTAACTTGGGACGATAACTTAATTACCGGCCACAACACCCCCTAAGCATCTTGCCAAATACACGGGAAGTATTTCTTCAGATATTTACCGTTGATAGCCCGCTGAAACTGTTCTCCTTGAAGCATCTCCAAGAAATATGCATTGCCCCGAACGATTCCATATATCCGATAAGGTCCCTCCCAACTTGGCGACCACTTACCGAATTCTTTGGATCGGGAACCTAAAGGCAAAATAGTCTTTCATACTAGATCTCCCACTTGGAACGTCTTTGCCTTCACCCTTTTGTTGTATGCTTTAGCCACTCTCTTCTTTTCTTTTTCTATTTCTTCCAAAGCCTTCAAACGTTTGTCGACCACTTCATCAAGGTTATCACCCATCAAGAACTTGTAGTCTTCAGCTGACAAATCGTCTTGCTTTATATATCGAAGAGAGCCAAGATTTACCTCAACTGGTAAAACGGGTTCTTGTCCATAAACCAGCTCAAAAGGGGTCACCTTGGTGGCACCATGTTTGGATATCCTGTGTACCCATAAAGCTTCAGAAAACACCTCATTCCACCTTCTCGGATGTTCCTCGATCTTTTTCTTGATCAGCTTCAACAATGTCTTGTTACTAGACTCGGCTTGTCCATTAGCCTGAGCGTAGTAAGGAGATGAACTCAACAGCTTAATTCCATAAGATTCGGCAACATTTTTCACTTCTTTAGACAATTAAAAGAAGCTCCTTGATCCGTAGTTAATGTTTGAGGAATGCCGAATCTATGGATAATATGCTTCAGAATAAAATCAATTACCTCCTTATGTGTCATATTCCTGAGTGGCACGGCTTCGACCCACTTGGTGAAGTAATCCGTCGCAACTAGCACGAACCGATGCCCCTTTGAAGACAGAGGATAAATTTGACCAACAAAATCTAAAGCCCACCCCCGGAACGACCATGGTTTAATAATAGGATTCAACACCGAAGCCGATGCCAATTGGACATTGCCGAATCGCTGACAAGCTTCACAACCTTTTAGTATCTGAAGCAATCATCAATCATTCTCGGTCAATAGAACCCCACTCTTCTAAGCAGGCAGTTCATTTTATGGGCCGATTGATGAGTCCCGCAAATTCCGTCGTGAACTTCACCCATAGCGACTTTAGATTAATCGGTATCTAAACATTTTAATAGTACACCATCTATATTCCGACGATATAGCTTTTCATCAAGCAAAGTATACTTATACGCTTGCCGCCGAATTTTCTGATCAACCCTAAGACTAGGAACCTTCAAATAGCTAATCAAAGGAATTCACCAATCATTTAGTATTTCCAGGGCACACATGTCCGAATTTCCACTTAATTCGGCCTCTGTATTGAGAAGATTGTGCCCCCAAGACCTTCTATGAAGTCGGTCGACCGACCAAGCAACACCGATCGACCGACAACCACCCGCGGTCGACCGGCCACAAACGCTGTCGACCGGCTGCCATCCACGGTCGGACCGGCGGCAATGCGCCGGTCAGACCGCATGCGGTCTGTCTCTTTGCCAATTTCACCCAAAAAATTATAATCAAGTACCGGTTGATCTAATATGAAAAATAAACCTCTTTTGATGCTATAACTAGATGCTTGTTGAGCTAAGTCATTTGCCCTAGAATTTTCATTCCTAGCAATATGCTTAATAGTAAATTCATCGAAACTGGCAATAATATATAGGCATTGATCTAAATACCTGTTCAATGATCCGTCGAAGCACTTGTAGACCACGACAACTTGTTGCACCACCAATTCCGAATCACCGAACGGTTCTACGTGTGTAGCTCCAACGATCTCCATTACTTGTAAACTGAATAACAAAGCATTGTATTCGGCATGATTACTTGTACAATAATATTCTAAACGAACTGATGCTTCAAAGCATTGACCATTGGGCGAAACTAAAACTACACCTATGCCTTGACCCTCCTTACACAAAGAGCCATCAAAATAAACTTTCCAAGGTGTAACACTAACTAAACGGACTTCATCTCCACAATCAACGCTATATGATGATCTACTATAAAGTCCGCTACAATCTGGCCCTTCATAGACTTCAACGATTCATAGGCAAAATCATATTCAATTAATGTATACGCCCACTTGCCAATTCTCCAACTCAGAATTGGCCTTTGCAACATGTGCTTAACAACATCGGTTTGACAAGCAACTATGCATGTACTAGATAACAAGTAATGACGTAACTTGGTACAAGCATAGTATAAGCAAAGACAAAGCCTTTCTACAAATACATACCTCGTTTCGGCATCCAGAAGACGGCAACTTAAATAAGTAATTATGTACTTGCCGTCTTCCTCTTGTGTCAAAACGGCTCCAATAACTTTGTCTTCAGTAGCAATATACAGCCGAAACAGAATTCCGGCTTTAGGAGCTCGCACCACTGGCGGAGTAGATAAATATTTTTTCAAACCCTCAAACGCCTCCTGTTGTGCTGCCCCCCAAGTAAAATCGGCTTCTTTCTTCAAGCGTAGAATAGAACAAAAGCATTGATTTTACCTGCTAGGTTAGATATGAATCTTCTCAAATAGTTTACTTTACCTAGCAACCTCTAAACTTCTCTCTTGCATGCCGACGCTTTGAAGTCTTGAATCTTATCAACCTTCTTAGGATCGATCTCAATCCCTCTCTCATGCACCATGAATCCTAAGAATTTTCCCGCCGACACACCGAAGGCACACTTGAGTGGGTTCATCTTCAAATACCGACGCATCCTCTCAAAAGCTAACTTCAAATCGGACATATGTCCATCCATATCATCCGATTTAACTACAATATCATCAATGTAGATTTCTAGGATAAAGCCTAACAAATCATGGAAAATTAGGTTCATCACTCTTTGATACGTCGCGCCAGCATTCTTTAACCCGAATGTCATGAGTACCCACTCAAATAGCCTGACAAATCCTGGACATCTAAAGGCTGTCTTATACATATCTTCCTCTGCCATGAAGATTTGGTTGTAGCCGGCATTGCCATCTAAAAAGCTAATCACTCTATGACCTGAGGCATCATTTATTAGCATGTCGGCTATAGGCATAGGATACTCATCTTTACGAGTGGCTTTATTTAAGTCTCTAAAGTCTATGCACACTCTAATTTTGCCACTCCCCTTCTTTTCTACCGGTACTATGTTGGACACCCACTCCGCATACCGGCACGGCCTAATAAACCCCGCTATAAACAATCGGTCTATCTCTTCTTTGACACGATCATATATAAGTGGGTTAAACCGACAAGGAGATTGTTTATAAGGCCTAAATCCTGACTTTATAGGAAGCCGATGTTCAACAAGATCACGGCCAAGTCCAGGCATATCATGGTATTCCCATGCAAAGCAATCACTATACTCTCTAAGCAGCTCGATCATCTTAACTTTATGATCGGCTCTCATGTTTTTATTTATGAAGGTCGGTCTTGGTACGCTACCATCTCCTATGTCTATTTCTTCTAATGGGTCGGCTGGTGTGAACCCTTAACCGAGCTTCTCTACCTCGTCAAAATCTTCTATAGTTTCTCCAATATCGTTCTTCGTCGACCGATATTCTTGAACTCTTTTTTGTAACCATTCCAAGTTGGCCCCTTTATTCATCATATAAAGTAATGTCACCCAGCCGTGCTAAACTAGTCGGCTTTACAGAAATGGGTACAAAGCCTTCTTTGGAAACACTAATAAAATCAAAACTAGAAAGATCTAGCCCTGATAAGCACTGCATGTCTCCATGTTTCCATCCCACAGAAACATCGGCCATGGCAACCTCAGCCGATGTATCCGCCTGACTACTTCAACCTCATCACCATCCCATTGTACTAGGCACTGATGTAAAGTAGAGGGAACACAGCAGTTGGCATGGATCCAACAACGCCCCAAGATGACACCATAGTTACCTTGTACGTCAACGATGAAGAAGGCGATAGGCAACGTCTTGTTCCCCACTGTAAGATCCACGGACAGGATTCCCTTCGCCTCCGTTGACTCGCCGTTGAAGCCGTTGAGAAGCATGTCGCGACCCTACTTCTTGAAGAGAGAGTAAGGCATCAGGTTCGCCGCCGCGCCTCCATCCACTAGCATCCTCGAGATCGGCTTCCCATCAATGTGGCCCTTCAAATAGAGAGGCCTCATGTGACAGTTGGACTCGTCGGGCTTCTCGAAGACCGCATCCTTTGGACCTAGTGACATTTGAGCGACCTCGGCCTCGTCCATGGCGCAAAACTCCATGGACAACATGCAAACCATGTTGATATCCATGTTCTCGCCGGACGATGCCTCCACAGCTAGTTGTTCACCCTTTTGAACAACTACCGGCTTCTCAACATTTGATGACTTACGCATCCACTCCTTTGCAGGCGGTGGTCGCAACTCATTGAACTCCTTGTCTCTCCTCTCTTCAGCTTCCTTCTCTTTTAGTTCAGAAGCACGAAGACGTTACAACCTCCTCTTCTGGGTAGCCGTCAAATCCTCAGGCATCGACCTAGGATTCGGCTCGGTTCCAAGAGGCAAATAATGTCCGCCGTTACCTTTGGCCGAGGAGGGAATCGCCCTTTGACTCTTCTTACCAGAACGGCGGTCAGACCGGCCCTGGTGGTCGGTCAGACCGGTACTATATCTTCGGTCGGACCGGCGACGAGGCCCGATCGACCGGGACGAGTATCAAACCGGCCGAGACGACGCGGTCGACCACTCACGAGCTGCGGTCGACCGGCGAAGGTTTGGTCGGACCGACCACAGCTGCGGTCGACCGGCCGAAGGCTCGGTCGGCCGACCGGCCATCGATATGTGGTCAGACCGACCAAGACGTCCTGTCTGACTGTCCTCCTGTGCGGCATCCTTCGCGGCTTCGGTTCGGGGGCCAAATATCAACTTAGTCTCCTTGCCAGATGGTATCGGCACATTGTAGGACCCTATCTTGACAGTGATCGCCTCCGAAGCCCTCGCCTCGGGCTTGGCGTGCTTGTACTCCCTTTTCTCGCCATCAAACCAGTCCTTTGTGGGGAACTGGCTTCCACCAAAAATAGTCACATGCCCTCGCGGCGATCTCCTCTCCCTTCTTCATCCTTGGTGACCCTGTAGCGGAGGCATGTTGCACATAGGCGGGGGTGCCCCCCAAGGCATAAAATAAGGGAACGGATAACCTGGAGGCGGCATCGGACATGGTCCCCATGGCATGACTAGAGGGCAATGAGGAAACGGTGGCTCCAAAACCCTTGACGAAGGACCAAATCGCTCCTTAGGGGGCGATCTTGGTCTCTTTCCCTTGGCACGCTCCTTCTCGGCACTCTTCTTCTTGTACTTGTCGAGGAGCATATCAAAGGTCACCTTGGACTTGTAGGACTTCTTCGATGTGGATGCCTTGGCCTTGTTATCCTTCCATGTCCCAACCTCTGGGCTCTTTGGCACAAGCATCTTGGGCCTACGCTCCCCAATGATGACTTCCTTTCCCTTAGCCGATTCGGCTTGCTCCGGCCGAGTCAACACCTTCTTGCCATCAAGGTCGATGGTATTCACTGGGAAAGGATTGCTGTCAAGCTTCATCTTCAGGCCCTCGGTGAATTTCAATCGTCCTTCCTCTATGGCCGATTAAACCTGCCGACAAAAAACATTACACTCATTAGTAGAATGCGAATAAGAATCGTGCCATTTACAATAAGAACGGCGCTTTAATTCTTCTAATGAGGGTATGATGTGACCTCTAGGTAATTTGATCTGTTTTTCCTGCAAAAGATAGTCAAAAATCCTATCACACTTGGCCACATCAAGACTGTACTTAATCTCACTCTGTCGATCCTTGCGAGGAGTCGGCATCAAGCTAGAACAAACGAAGGGTTCTGTGGAGATTGTGGCAATCGGGTATCTACATGGCAAGCTTATCCGACTGGAGGTAGGGATAGATTGCGCCTGCTATATCTGTAAGCCGAACTTGACTTGGGTGTTACGGTTGCCGTTGGAGATAAGGCAATCGGCCTATAGTCACAGTTTGGTAAGATTGAGGAAACCAATTTAGAGTAAGATAGGGTTTCCGACTTGTAAACCCTTCCTCCCAAGACTATATAAGGGGGGTAAGGGGCGTCCCTTGAGGGATATTCCGATAGGAGTTCAGCTTTTAGCTCTCAGCTTTAGATCACGAGATCAATAAAGACACTCGGCGGATCGAATCCACCGAAACAGGAGTAGGGTATTACCTCACGAGAGGGCCTGAACCTGTCTAAATCTTCTTCTTCTCCTAACCCATTGTGCTTGGCGATCTTGACTGCGACCCCATAAAATATATTGCTGAAACCAAGTTTCGACAGTTGGCGCGCCAGGTAGGGGACCGCGCGTCAAGACTTCTTCAATAATCTCGCCGACAAGCGTGATGGGATCTCCTTCAAGACTCGGCGACTTCGCCGCCAACTTCGCCGACGACTCCTCCTTCGACTCGGATTCGAACCGGTCGAAGGGAAAAACCTACTCGGCGCCGTTCGGGCTCTCCAACAGCGCCGAGATCTTCGACAGCATCTTGAAGACCAAGATGCGATCCACCTTCTCCGACGACGGACTTCACTCGGCGCCATTCGGATTACCGAATGCCGCCGAGATCTGCGCCAATCTTCTTGACTCCCGACGGAAGCAATCTACTCACTGAAGACCTCTCGGTGCCGTTTGGGTTACCAAACGTCGCCAAGATCTACAGTCAACTGCTCTCCCCCGAGTTGGCGACGATCCACTCGGAGGAGCCTAATCCCCAAGCTCCGACTTGGTGGAGCGATCCGGATCCGAATTTCCCGGGATCAAGGGAGGTCGCGTCATTCTCCCGTCCTTTGGCTCTGCTCATCTTCGAGCTCAACGGATACCTCGGCTCCGCCGGCTTCGACAATCTCTACGGCATCCCTTCCAACGAAGCCGATAACTCCGCGCCATATGGATGCGAGCCGAAGTGCTTGACGTCCTCATGGCCGAGCCGGATGAGTCCGACTCAGCCATGGCCGAAGGCTTGCCGAAGAGGAGCGAGCGAGTGGAGCTTGAACGCAAGACAGCCGAAGAAGACAAACAACGCAAAGATGAGGCCGACAAAAGGAAGCAGGATCTGCGTGCGGCCGGACGATCTGCCCAGGAGGCCATCCTCCAAACACGGGTTCGCAACACCAATGTCTTCCAGACGCCACAGCAGAACGCTGTCGCCGCACTCACGCTCTTGGATACCGTCATGGAGACGGCTCCGGCCAACGTGACTCCTATACTTGATAAGATCAAGACCATCGTTGCCGCCACGGCCAACGGCCCTCCCACCACTTCGGCGCGAAGGCCGGCGAATCCGTGGCCGAAACGCCGACAAGAGCGGCTCCCACCCCTAAGGTCGGGAGACTACGGAGGCCCGAGCCGGCTCGGTCGTCAACTAGGCCAAGAGGCCCACCTCCCGAGTCCACGCCGAGGCACCAAGAGCGGACGGTCGACTCCCGCCACAAACGACATGGACGTCCACCCGTCCACCACCGAGTCCGCCGCAACAGTTCCAGCTACCCAACCAGCCAACAGAAGACCCCGCCGAGTGATCTGCGGGAAGTCCTCGACCGCCGCTACCAAGAGCGCGACCGTCGCACTCAGGAAGATCGGAGGGGATCACCTGATAGCGGCGACGATGGAGTACCGGCCTTCACTCGGGAGCTCCGCCGAGTGCATTGGCCGAGTGGCTTTAAGCCCACAGGGATTGAAAGGTACGATGGCAAAACCGACCCCGAATCTTGGTTAACTGTATATACCCTTGCCATCCGAGCTGCGGTGGCGACAACAAAGCCATGGCCAACTACCGCCCGTGGCCCTCACAAACTCGGCGAAATTGGCTCACGAGCCTGCCAAGAGGCTCAATCGGCTCGTGGAGCGAGCGAGGACCACTTCATCGCCAACTTCCAAGGCACCTTCGAGAGGCCCGGCGCGCACTTCGACCTTTACAACGTCATCCAGAAGCCGGACGAGCCCCTGAAGGATTACATTCGTCGCTTCTTCGAGAAGCGCAACAAGATCCCGAACATCACCGATGACATCATCATCGCCGCCTTCCAGAAGGGAGTCCGTGATGAGCTGCTTATCGGCAAGTTCGGTCGCAAGCCACCGAAGACGGTGAAGCAGATGTTTGAGACGGCGAACTCATACGCCAAATCAAACGACGCCATTAAAGCCGCCCGTCAAGACCGGCCCGACAGAAAGGAGGACAAGCAAGCAGGAGGAAGCCGAAATCCTAAGAAGGATGGCGGCAACAACGGCAACCAGGGCCAAAAAGATCGCAAACGCCGATCTGAAGACCTAGTGGCCGCAACCTCCAATACTCAACGCCGTCCCCGAGTCGCCGCCTACGACGCCATCATGAACGCCCAGTGCACCCACCATCCGAATCACAAGCACGCGGCGAAGGACTGCTTCATCTACAAGCAGTTCGCTGAACAATACGCGGCGCAGCTCAACAAGAAGCCGACTGACGAGGCTGGCCCGTCCGGCGCCAAAAAGAACAATGCGGCTGAAAATGCCGAACCTTTTCAAGACCCAGTGGGGGAACTCAACCACATCTTCGGAGGCCCGCTAGCTTATGAATCCAAGAGGAAACAAAAGCTAACCGACCGGGAGGTCAACGCGGCTCAACTCGAAGTCCCTCAATATCTGCGATGGTCGGAGGTGGCCATCACCTTTGACCGCTCGGATCATCCGACCGAGTGGTCCACCCGGACGATATCCACTCGTCCGGACCCCGTGGTCCGCAACATCGGGCTTAAGCGCGTCCTCATCGATGGGGGCAGCGCCCTCAACATCTGTTTGCCAAGACCATGGATGAAATGCAGATCCCGAGATCCGAACTCAAAGCAAGCTCAGCCCCCTTCCACGGAGTTATCCCGGGCTATCTTCAACTCCACTCGGGCATATCTCCCTCCCAGTCACCTTCGGAGCCCGAGAGAATTTCCGAACGGAGAACGTCACCTTCGAGGTGGCCGACTTCGAAACGGCGTATCATGCCATCATCGGAAGGCTGCGCTTGCCAAGTTCATGGCGATCCCTCACTACACTTACCTCTCGCATGAAGATGCCGGGTCCCAACGGCGTCATCACTCTTCGCAGCGATGTGAAGCAAGCCTTCACTGCGACAAGGAGAGCTGCGACATGGCCCAATCTCGCGAGAGATTACGTGGCCAACAAGAAGTCCGATTGGCTGCATCAACTTCGGCGAGGGCGAAGTCCCCACGAAGAAGATAGCCAAATCGGGATCCGGCGACGCCAAGACCAAAAAGATCTCCCTTGATTCGTCGATCCCTCCAAAGCCGTAATCGGCGCCGACCTAGATCCTAAATAGGAAAGCGCGCTCGTCACCTTCCTCCAAAATAATAAAGATGTTTTTGCTTGGAAACCATCGATATGCCGGAATTCCTAGGGAGGTGATCGAGCACTCTTTGAACGTCAAAGATGACGCCAAACCAATAAAACAACGATTACGCGGTTCGCACGGGATCGAAAAGACGCGATCAAAGAAGAACTTGCAAAGCTCTTGGCTGCAGGCTTCATTAAAGAAGTCCTTCATCCCGACCGGTTAGCCAATCCAGTCTGGTCCGCAAAAAGACGGGGCAATGGCGCATGTGTGTCGATTACACCGACCTCAACAAAGCCTGCCCCAAAGATCCGTTCGGGCTGCCTCGCATCGACCAAGTCGTCGACTCAATAGCCGGCTGCGAACTCCCGAGTTTCTTGGATTGTTACTCGGGCTATCACTGATCGATGCGAAAGAATCCACCGCTTGAAGACATCTTTCATTACGCCGTTCGGGGCCTCTGCTACATCACCATGCCTTTCGGCCTGAAGAACGCCGAAGCTACATACCAACGCATGATCCAAAGATGCTTCCGGCACACGATCGGCAAAAACGTTGAAGCTTATGTCGACGATGTTGTCATCAAGACCAAGCGAAAGAAGACCTGATCGCCGACTTAGAAGAAACCTTTGCAAACATCCGGGCCTTCATAATGAAGTTGAACCCGGAGAAGTGCACTTTCGGCGTCCCATCGGGCAAGCGCTCGGCTTCATGGTATCACATCGCGGCATTGAAGCAAACCCAGAGAAGATCAACGCCATCTTAAACATGAAGCCCCCGAGTAATCAGAAAGACGTCCAAAAGCTCACTGGCTGCATGGCGGCCGAGCCGTTTCATATCCCGACTCGGCGAACGAGGCATGCCCTTCTTCAGCTGCTGAAGAAGACAGACGACTTTCGTGGACCACGAAGCGACAAGGCCTTTGAAGATTTCAAAGAGTTCCTTACCACGCCACCCGTCTTGGCTTCACCTCCCCAGGAACCCCTCTTGCTGTACGTCTCAGCCACTCACCAAGTGGTCAGCACGGTCCTTGTGGTTGAACGAGAGGAAGAAGGACGGGCCCAGAAGATTCAAAGACCAATTTACTTTGTGAGCGAAGTATTGGCAGGAGCCAAAATCCGATACCCCCAGGTACAAAAATTGCTTTATGGTGTTCTAATAACCGCGAGGAAATTGGCACACTACTTTCAGGGTCACTCGGTCACCGTCATCACCTCTTTTCCACTCGGCGACGTCGTCCACAACCGCGAGGCAACCGGGCGCATCGCCAAGTGGGCCCTGGAACTGATGCCGCTGGACTTAACTTTCAAGCCCAGGACATCCATTAAGTCACAAGCCCTAGCGGATTTCCTGGCCGAGTGGACTGAACAGCAAGAGCACGTGCCCCGAGAAGACCTCCAACACTGGACCATGCACTTCGACGGATCCAAGACGATCACCGGCCTGGGAGCAGGAGTCGTGCTAATCTCCCCGACTGGGGAAAGGCTAAGATATGCCCTTCACCTCCACTTCTCCGCCTCACACAACGTCGCCGAATACGAAGCTCTTTTACATGGATGCGCCTCGCAGTCTCACTCGGATTCGTCGGCTTATTGTGAAAGGCGATTCCCAGTACCGTCGTCAATCAAGTGATGAAAGATTGGTCCTGCTTGAACGACACTATGGAGGCCTACCGACAAGAGGTCCGCAAGCTTGAGGACAAGTTTGACGGGCTCGAACTCTCACATGTCCTGAGACATAACAACGAAGCCGCCGATGAGCTAGCACGGTTCGGATCCAAGCGCGAAGCTGCTCCAACGAGATGTCTTTATCGAACATCTTTACGAGCCAACCGTCATGGCTAAGACAGCTCTCAACGAACAAACCACGAACGAAGTCACCATGATCGATACCGACTGGAGGACGCCGCTCATCAAATTCTTAACTCAGCAAGAGCTGCCGGATGACCGGGATGAAGCAGAACGCGTCCGGCGTCGTTGCCAGGCGTATGTCATGGTCGACTCCGATCTATACAAGAGAAGCCCCTCTGGAATTCTAATGAGGTGCATCACACCCGAAGAAGGAAAACAATTACTCCAAGATATCCACTCGGGCATATGCGGAAGCCACGCGGCGGCACGCACTCTAGTCGGCAAAGCTTACAGGCAAGGATTCTTCTGGCTCACCGCGGTCTCCGACGCGGATAAAGTCGTAAGAACCTGTGAAGGATGCCAGTTCTTTGCCCGACAAAGCCATGTCCCGGCCCAAGAGCTTCAAACAATCCCACTTTCCTGGCCGTTTGCAGTATGGGGGCTGGACATGGTTGGCCCTTTCAAGAAAGCTCCAGGAGGTTTCACACACCTCTTCGTCGCAATCGACAAGTTCTCCAAGTGGATTGAAGCCAAGCCGGTTGCCACAATCACCGCCGACAAAGCGCGAGACTTTTCCTCAACATCGTGCACCGCCGGCGTCCCAAAGAATCATAGCGATAACGGGACTCAATTCACGGGAGGCATCTTCAAGGAATTCTGCGAAGACTTTGGAATCAAAATCTGCTACGCATCAGTAGCTCACCCCAAAAGCAATGGGCAAGTCGAGCGAGCAAACGGCATGGTCCTTCAAGGCATCAAGGCTCGCGTCTTCGACCGGCTAAGCCCTTACGCTGGCAAGTGGGTCCAAGAACTTCCTCGGTTCTATGGTCGCTGCGAACTACACCCAGTCGGGCCACCGGCCAAACTCCTTTCTTTTTGGTCTATGGCGCAGAAGCCATGTTGCCAAACGAGATGGAGTATGAGTCCCTCCGGGTCGCAGCTTCGGCGATGAACGCTACGACATCGACCGAGTGGATGACCTCACCCGATTGGAAGAGGCCCGCGAGGCAGCCCTCATCCAGTCGGCCAAATACCTTCAAGGGCTCAGAAGATACCACAGTCGCAACGTGCGAGCACGAGCTTTCATTGTTGGCGACCTGGTCCTACGCAAGATCCAGACCACCAAAGACCGACACAAGTTATCTCCCTTATGGGAAGGACCCTATATAATCGCCGAAGTGACTCGGCCCGGTGCTTACCGGCTAAAGCGCGAAGACGGGTCCATGGTGGAGAACTCCTGGAACATCGAGCATCTTCGACGGTTTTACGCCTAATTTGGCTAAGGCCTCATGTTCTCCTTGACTGCCAACCTCAAGCAAGATGACTTCTTGAGCTAGCAGTCGGGGGCTGATACACATATCAATAAAGCTCAAATTTTCCTCATCAAATTTTTGTGCACAATTTGGTTTATCATTGTTTAATGTCCTTCGACTCGAGCTCAGTGTCTAAGGACTGAGAGTTTTCCGATGACCTAATCGAGCCTAGGCTTGATGACACCGCACGAAAACTACTTAAGAAATTTCACGCAAAAGCTCGAATCAAGGTATTGACATAAATAAACTAAAAATAGTCACAAAGATTCCACGTCGAGTTTCACAATTACATGATATCTACAAAGCAAAGTCAAAATACAGTTCGAGTTTAAAATTGTTTACTACATCTAAAGAGATCTTCTTCGCCGCCTCTTGCGCCTCGCGAGCATATCTAAGGCCAGCTCGTCTGTTGTCCCCTCGTGAAGCCCTCCCGATTGAATGAATATCCACTCGGGGTAGAGGGACTTGGTCGTGCAAGAGCCGACCAGCCCCCATGTTGGCCGCTTCGGTGATGTTCTTCGAATCGCTCGGGAGCCGCGAGCTTGTCGAAGATCTCGATTGGCTCCGCGAGCTGGCCCCAACTCCTTGATCAAACAAGGATGTTAAGATCGGCGTGGCGGCGTTAGCGACCTCTTCACGTATCTCGTCGCGGACTTGATCCGCCCAAGCAAGACGTCGTATTGGGCTCGGGTCTTCATCTTATAAGCGCAAGGAGTCCCGGATCAGTCAAGGCTCTCGGAAATAAAGCAGCACACGGGATTTGACTTCAAAGAAGGTTACCTTCAAATTCGGCCTCCATTTCGGCCTTGTCAAGGTTGACTGCTTCCAGCTGGACTTGAAGCGAATGGACCTCCGAAGAATTTTCTACAACGAAAGAAGATCATCAATAGCCAAGATCAACATAAGAATCATAATGAGGCTGGGAGAGGCGGGCTTACTTCCGATTGATCCGCGGAGGTCGAGGTTCGCTTCCCGAAGCTCCGAGATCTCCCTCCTTAAAGCGGCCTCCCTTGATGCAGCCTCCTCCCGAGTGGCCTTCAGCTGTCGCTGAACGTCCTCCAAGGAGTTTAAGTGGGGAACCAGTTTCTCCAACACTTCGGATTTTGCCATCGAGCGGCAATATTCTTTCTGCATGCAAAAGCGTAAAGTGATCGGCGAAGGATAGCGAAGAAATAATCAAAAAGAAAGACGAAGGCTTACGTTGAGCGATCGGGTCGCCTCATTCGGGCTCTCGACGAGGGCATCCCTTTCATCCTTCTCGCTTGCCGATCGAGGATGATACCTGTCTCTCGCCTTCCGAGTCCCGCCACTCGATTCGATCGGAGGAACCCGGGTCTCAGCAGCGTAACACGGGGATCTCTTCTACCGTGGTGGCAAACAAGAAAGACCAATGAAGACATGAAGGATTCAAAATTGAAAGAACAAAGGAAAGCTTGAAGCAAGTCTCACCGGTTTGGTGCCGCCTAGGTGGGGCAGCCGGGCTCTTCTTCTTCTTCGGGCTTTGCGCCGAATGACCCCGGTCGGGCGCTTGGGTCGCAGCCGTAGGTTCCCGGCGGCCGGCGGTTTCCGGTCGGGATATCTTGACGCGATCGGGGGCTCCTCCCTAGGGGCGCTCTCCTCCCGAGGAGAAGGACGTTTCTCCGGAACGCTCGCACTCGGTTGCGGGCTCCGGGGTTTTGGCTCTGATGGCCTTGGCACTTCGGGAGCAGCGGCCGAGGTCGGCCCTTCACCCCCTCCGGCAGGATCTATGTCCTGGGGCCTCCTGCACAAGTGAACACAACGAAGATAAAGAAAAGTTTTCTGCGAAAGAGCTCAAGACTTTGGTTTGAGCATACCTGGAGGATCGGCGGATCTTGGCGCCGTCCGCGGTGATCGCCTTAGGGGCGGGGTCTCGGCTGGAGGAGCCGGGACGTCGTCATCCGAATCCTCGATGATCAGCCGCCTTTTGCTTGCGCGTTTGTTCGAGTCCTCACTCGGCGCAACCCGCTTCCCGACTGGATCAGCTTGGATTTTGATCCCGCCAGTCGGCTTCTTGGCGGGACGACGTGGCGCGTCATCATGAGCCACCTTATATGGCTTGGAGGTGATAGAGGCGTTTTCCTGCAGAAAAGGGAAAGTGCAACATTAAACGACAAGACGTCAAGATCGAAAGATACTATGAAGCATCCGATCGGCTTACCGGAGGAGGGGGTCGGTGGATGCTGAATGGAAGGACAGGCAGAATGAGGGCCCGCTCGACTGCGATTCCGGATGAAAAGAGCTTGTACATCCGGATCTTCAGGATCTCGTATGTGAGTGGATCCGGGTCCTCCCGATTGGGGTCCGTTCCGCCTTCGTACTCGAAGGCCGGCTTCGACCGCTCCTTGATCGGCGCCAGTCGGCACCTGATGAAGTGCCGAGTGATTTGTTCCCCGCGAAGATTCCTCTTCTTCATCGCCAGGATCTTCGCGAGCAGATCGTTGGCTTCATACCAATCTTGGGCTACGGCACGGTGCTCCAAGATGGCTTGGGACAGGAGGAAGACCGACAAAGGCGGGCGGCGGGTTCGAGATTATTGATGTAGAACCAGCCCGCGTGCCAGCCTTTGTTGGAAGATTTCAAAGGGAGAGAAAAGTAGTCTTTGCGGAGAGATCCGCGAAGCTGGAAGCCTGCCCCGCCAACAACGCAAGGTTGGTCCTTGTTCGGATGGGGTTTCAGGTAGAACATACGACGGAATAGATTGAAATGAGGAAGAATGCCAAGGAAGGCTTCACACACATGAATGAAGAGTGCTATGTGAAGCATCGAGTTGGGGTTCAGATGGTAGATGTGAAGACCATAGTAGTCCAAGAGCCCCCGAAAGAACTCGGAGGTGGGAAGGCTGAACCCGCAGTAGAAAAAGGAAGTAAAGACAACTAGCTCACCGGTGTTTGGGGTTGGGAAATCCTCCCCCGCCGCCGGGCGCCATCCCACAAGTTCCTTGGGCGGAAGCACGCCATGCTTCACCATCTCCTTGAGGGTATATTCCCTCACATCCGAGGTGGCCCATTGGTCGAACGGAATCCTTTTTTCGTCCGCCATGAGGATGAGTTGATGGGAAGTAGATCTGGCTGAGGAAGGTTGGATCTTTGGCGATGGAATGTGGGAGAGTTGGCTGTAGAGGCTGGTTGTTGCAGAGATCGAGCTCTTAGATGGATGGATTTGGGAGCGCGCGAGTCTAGGGTTCTCCGCGGTGAGCTGTTGAACAGTACCGTGAGAAGGGGAATCGTTTGGAAGGCGAAGAGGCGGGGACGACCTCGTGTCTTTATAAAGAAAGATTTGAGGGTTGCGTTAGGTTTTCGGTGAGTGGGCCGAGCCCATAAGAAAATCTACGGCCCGGCTAAGGTGTGGTCCGATACGTGTCCTTAGGGACTTAAGCGGATGAGCTTAAGCAGATTTGCCCGGCAATATGCGCGTGTCCGAGTGCCCTATACCTTAAAAGATCCTTCCATACCGCGGTTTGCTTAACTTCATGAGAAGTTGGCACGATGCAATTTGGAAGGTGACCAACAACAGAGTTTTTATAGCCGCCTTGATGAACAAGGGCTGTTTGGTTTTTCGGCATTTGGTCGTAATCTTACCAATGCTGTTTATTTTCCACCTTGGTGAAGATCTTTATGAGATTGAGACCAGTATTATGGCAAAAGCTATTTAATAACTTGGTCATATTTTTATATGATTGAAAGAACTTGTTTTCCCATGAGGGATGAATGAAATATTTATTCCGGGATTACTCGGGCGAATCCACTCGGTTGAGCAAGAGTTTACCGAGTGCTTTTTACCCATGAGAGATGATTGAATTATTTGTTCTGAGATGACTCGGGCAAATTCACTCGGATAAGTATGAACTTGCTGAGTAATGAGATTTCTATGATTGCTTTAGCATGAGCTAGGCATTTACATGAAGATAATTTTTTATAGTTCTTGACTATATGCTTAGTTTATTTTTAACTAACCACATAGTCGGGGCTACACCTATAATTAGGTGCATCGGAGATGCACCTAGATATTTATTTTTGAGAATTTTTGAGATATTTTCCAGCCCTTCACAGTCTTTAGAGCCACTCGGGAAGATTCGAGCAGAGATGATGGAATCACTCGGCGCCAAAAGCACTCGGTCAAAGAGATTTTTTTTTGGTTGAGTGCTGTTTTGGTCTGAAGCCGAGTTGTCTCGTCGGCCGAAAAGGACTCGGGGCTCGTGGAGATTGTGGCAATCGGGTATCTACATGGCAAGCTTATCTTGGAGGTAGGGATAGATTGCGCCCGCTATATCTGTAGCCGAACTTGACTTGGGTGTTACGGTTGCCGTTAGAGATAAGACAATCGGCCTATAGTCACGGTTTGGTAAGATTGAGGAAACCAATTTAGAGTAAGATAGGGTTTCCGACTTGTAAACCCTTCCTCCCAAGACTATATAAGGGGGGTAAGGGGCGTCCCTTGAGGGATATTCCGATAGGAGTTCAGCTTTTAGCTCTCAGCTTTAGATCACGAGATCAATAAAGACACTCGGCGGATCGAATCCACCGAAACAGGAGTAGGGTATTACCTCACAAGAGGGCCTGAACCTGTCTAAATCTTCTTCTTCTCCTAACCCATTGTGCTTGGCGATCTTGACTGCGACCCCATAAAATATATTGCCGAAACCAAGTTTCGACAGGTTCTTTCTTGTTTGTCCAAGACCACTCAGCGACATACATATCATGATCGCCCTCATCAGAATCGGAATCACTATTAGGACAGTCAACCATGCTAACATGAGGTTTCTTATCACTGGGCCTAACAAACTTTTTAGCATCTCTGACTCGGCTTTCCTGAGCCAGAGCCTTCTGCATCACTTGGCTAACATCAAGAAATTGTTGGACATATAACCACTCTTTAATGGAGCAAGCAACCCACTGAAAGCAAGGTCGAGCCAAATCTCTCTCGGTTATACTCAAGCTAAAACATCGGTTTCTAGCATCTCTAAATCTTTTAATATAATCAGCAATGAACTCATTATATTTCGCCTAACCGATGTCAAATCACAAAGTCTAAGCTCGTCTCACCGGTATAAAAATAATCATAAAATTTCTGTTCTAAGCGAGCCCAAGTATGAATAGAGTAAGCCGGTAAAGATGTAAAGCAAGTAAAAACGTACCGGATAAAGATAAAGAAAATAAGCGCAATTTAAAAGCATCCACGGTGCTAGCCTCCCACATTGCGCTAAGAATTGGCCGATATGCTCCCATGTGGTCCTATTATCATCTCCACCGAATTTGGTGAATTGGGGACTCTATAACCACGAGGATATGGGATGTTATCGAAATAGTCAGGATACGGCTTTTGGTAAACCTTAGCATGATTCCTGGGCTCAATTTCGAATGACTCTCTAATGATATTCCTAATTTGTTCCTCCATATTTTCAGGCCTAGGTGGGTCGGGCAAGACCGGCGGCTGAAAGGTGGCTGTTGCGACGCAATATTGTCATATTGGCCATCTCTTGTGTCGCGCGGATATCCCCTATTAGGATCATTATATTGATTGGGGACATGCGGGAATTGGTGCATGAACAGTAGCCACGGGAGTCATGTCTTGGGAACGTGGTATAGAACCGAGTTGCCCTTGATAGGATCTACTTCCTGTCACGGCACCGGCGCCGGTCGACCGGCCGGGGCCCGGTCGACCGGCTATATAAGGCGCGGTCTAACCGGCCATATAGCCGCCGCGTCGACCGATGTAGTATGGGTGCGGGCTGGCCGACGGCCGGTCGACCAATGTATGGCGAGCGGTCGACCGACGTAAGGTGACCGGTCGGCCGGCCATAGGTCCGATCGGACCGCCGTATTCTGTTCCGGTCAAACTAGCCGTCGGGCCGGTCGGACCGAGATATGGTGGGCGATCGGACCGGCGGTAGGGCCGGTCGACCGACGTGGTGAGGACCGGTCGGACCGGCCGTAGGGCAGCCAGGACCGATAGAGGCGGCGAGAACTATTTTCGCCGAGGCCTTGGGCAATTGCACCGTCGGTTTTGCTGAATATGTGGTTCACGGGGCTGGCTCGCCGCAATCGAGGTAGGCGGCGAATCGGTCGCGGGAAGACCGGATTTGCCGCTCATGTGCGCTTTAAACAATCTGTTAAAACAAGCCTCCATAGCGGATTCAATCTTATTGTTTACGGCGGCGGTAACGGACTCATCCACCGTACTAGCAACAAGTTTTTGAGTAGGCATAGAGATGTGATCAGCGCTTACCTCGCTGCGAGTTACATTGAGCGGGCTCCGGGCTTGATGATGACGCCTTGTCGCATTTTGGGGCAGGATTGATCTAGCACCTCTTGAGTGATCGCTCGAATGCGCTCCTCCATGATTTGGCGAGCCTCCCCATCCAAGTCGTCCAATGAGATGTGGACAACGTTGGATGGCTCCACGTCTTGCGCCGCTTGCTTGGACATGGCGGCGTCGAATCCGAGTTGGCATCGTGTCTTCCCAGCGGAGTCACCAAAAATCGTGTTGGCACCTTTTTTGACAAAGGCACGAACGTGATCGATTCACCTAATGATTTGCGGTGGTTCTTGGTACGAGTCGCCAACCACTTCAATCTAGCAAAAACTAGAACGAAGTGGGTTTTGTAGATCAAATCGGCTAGCGAAACCGATTTAGATGGATAGATTGATAACTACTCGTCTCGTGAGCAAACGGAAGGTTTTCGGGACAAACCTACAAAGGGATGTCGCACTCTCGCAGCGATGGCGGACGGTTTACGGTGCAAACCGACAAAGATGGACTAAACAAGGGCAAAGTAGAAAATATTGAAAAAACGATTCAAGTAGATTGATTGTATGTTGTGTTGATTCGTTCTTACAATTGAACTGGCCTTGGCCCTTAAATAGGTGTTGGTCTTGCCCTCCACAGGCCCCTCTCCACATCCAACTCGGGATAGACACGTTTGGAAACCTGAGACATTCCGTATGAAGGAAGGAAACCCGAATACCGACGAGGTCGTCTAGGCGGACTCGCCGCCGAGCCGGCCACATACCTCCTGGGCCATTTGCCACGCCCGGCCCCGAGCCTATACACGGCGGTCAGACCAGCCTCTCCGAAAGAAACCGGCAAACTTCCAAATATTGGCAATTTTCCCTATTTTGATTCCTAAGTGCCAATTTTGGTTGTAAACAAAGGGTTCTGTAAATAGCTGTAGACCTCAAACCTCCAGTCATCGGCTGTCATGGCAGCAACTTCTATCTCAACTTCTTTTATCATCGGCCTGTAGCCTGATGCGCCTTGAGCTAAATCATTGGCTTGTGTATTCTGCTCTCTAGGGATGTGTTTCAGTGTGACTAGCCAAAAGCTATCCATCAATTCTCGGCATTGTTGATAGTAAACCATCAGCGCATCATTTCTGCATTCATACTCTCCTGACAACTGGCTTATGACCAACAGTGAATCACCCATTATTTCGATGGCGTCGGCTTTGACTTCTTTGAGTAGAAGCAATCCCTTGAGCACTGCTTCGTATTCGGCTTGATTGTTTGTAGCATGGGGAGCGAATTCAAAACTTCCCCCTTGGTGAAATAATTACTAAGCCGATACCGCATCCGCTTGTACATACCGAGCCATCAAATGTTAATGTCCAAGGCATAATCTCGACTGAGCCGATTGAGTCATCTCTGTGTTCCACAATAAAATCGGCTATGGCTTGTCCTTTAACTGCCCTGGGTGCCTGATACCTCAAATCGAACTCTGTCAAAGCAAAAATCCACTTTCCAATACGTCCCTTTAACACTGGAGCCGACAGCATGTATTTGCACTACGTCGGCTTTGCATACTATTGTGCACTCGTTAGATAGTAGATAATGCCTTAACTTTGTACATAAAAATATAGGCACAAACACAACTTTTCCACGGGCGAATACCTTGTTTCTGCGTCCAACAGCCGTCGGCGGAGATAAAAGATAGCCTTTTCCTTGCCTTCAGCCTCTTGGATTAAGACTGAGCCGATTGATTTATCGTCGGCTGATAGGTACAGCTTGAACGGTATCCCTTTCTGTGGAGACATTAGAACTAGGGGTGAGCTCAAGTAATCCTTGATGTTGTCCAATGCCTTCTGTTGCTCTGCCCCCCATGTGAATGCTTGGTCAGCCTTCAGCCGGTCTGACCGCTGTGTGTAGGCCGGTCAGACCGGGCAGTGGGGCCGGTCAGACCGAAGGAATATGGCCGGTCTGACCGGCAGAGTCCGAAACCTAGATGACTTTGTCGGTATTCAGGTTTCCTTTTTCCATACGATGTATCTCGGGTTTCCAAACATGTTTATCCCGAATTGGACATGGAGAAGGGCCTGTAGAGGGCAAGACCAACCCCTATATAAGGGCCAAGGCCGGTTCAATTGTAAGAGACAATCAACACATACAACATACAATCAATCTACTTGAATCGTTTTCTTTATTTTCAGCCTTCTTTTCTACTTTGCCCTAGTTTAGTCCATCTTTGTCGATTTGCGCTGTAAATCTTCCGCCGCCGCTGCGAGAGTGCGACAATTCTTTGTAAGTTTGTCTTGAAAACTTTCCGTTTGCTCACGAGATGAGTAGTCATCAATCTATCCATCTAAATCGGTTCCGCTAGCCGATTTGATCTACAAAACCCACTTTGTTCTAGTTCTTGCTAGACTGAAGTGGTTGGCGACTCCGTACCAAGAACCACCGCAAATCTTTAGGTGAATCGATCGTGTTCGTGCCTTCGTCAAAAAAGGTGCCAACACGATTTTTGGCGACTCCGCTGGGGAAGACACGACGCCAACTTGGATTCGACGCCGCCATGTCCAAGCAAGCGGCGCAAGACGTGGAGCCATCCAGCGTTGTCCACATCTCGTTGGACGACCTGGATGGGGAGGCTCGCCAAATAATGGAGGACCGCATACGAGCGATCATGCAGGAGGTGCTAGATCAATCTTGCACCAAAATGCGACAGGGCGTCATCATCAAGCCCGGGAGCCCGCTCAAGGTAACTCGCGGCGAGGTAAGCGCTGATCACATCTCTATGCCTATTCAAAAACTTGTTGCTAGTACGGTGGATGAGTCCGTTACCGCTGCCGTGAACAATAAGGTTGAATCCGCTATGGAAGCTTGTTTTAATAGGTTGTTTAAAGCGCACATGAGTGGTAAATCCGGTCTTCCCGCGACCGATTCGCGGCCTACCTCGGTTTCAGGGAGGAGCCAACCCCCTCTGAACCACATATTTAGTAAAACCGACGGAGCGATTGCCCAAGGCCCCGGCGAAAGTAGTTCTGCCGCCTCTGTCGGTCTGACCGGCCATACGACCGGTCTGACCGGCCCTCACTACGTCGGTCTCGACCGGCCCATCATATCTCGGTCGACCGGCCCGGACGGTCGTGGCCGGGAACACAGCACGGAGGTCTCACGGCCCTATGGCCGGTCTAACCGGGCGCCTTACGTCGCCCGACCGGTTCACCTTACATCGGTTAGACTGGCCGTCGTGCAGCCCGCACCCATACTACACCGGTCTGACCGGCGGCTATCTGGCCGGTCAGAACGCGCCTTACCTGGCCGGTCAGATCGACGCTCTGGTGCCAGTACAGGAGATAGATCCTATCACGGGCAACTCGGTTCTATACCATGTTCCCGCACACGACTCCCCTGTGGCTACTGTCCATGCACCAATTCCCCTGCATGTCCCCAATCAATACAATGATCCTAATAGGGGATATTCGCATGACACAAGAGATGGCCAATATGACAATATTGCGCCGCAACAGCCACCTTTTAGGCCGCCGGTCGTAGCCGACCCGCCTAGGCCTGAAAATATGGAAGAACAGATTAGGAACATCATTAGAGAGTCGTTCGGGATTGAGCCCAGGAATCGTGCTAAGGTTTACCAAAAGCCGTATCCTGACTACTTTGATAACATCCCATACCCTCGTGGTTATAGGGTCCCTGAATTCACCAAATTCAGTGGAGATGATAATAGGACCACATGGGAACATGTCGGCCAATTCTTAGCGCAATGCGGGGAGGCTAGCACTTCAGATGCTTTTAAACTGCGCTTATTTTCGTTATCTTTATCTGGTACTGCTTTTACTTGGTTTACATCTTTACCGGCTAACTCCATTCATACTTGGGCTCAGTTAGAACAGAAATTTCACGATTACTTTTATACTGGTGAAACTGAGCTTAGACTTTGTGATTTGACATCGGTAAGGCAAAAACATAATGAATCTGTTACGGATTACATTAAGAGGTTTAGAGATGCTAGAAACTGGTGTTTTAGCTTGAGTATAACCGAGAGAGACTTGGCCGACCTCACTTTCAATGGGTTGCTTACTCCCATTAAAGAAAGGTTAGATGGCCAACAATTTCTCGATGTTAGTCAAGTGATGCAGAAGGCTCTGGCTCAGGAAAG
Organism: Oryza australiensis; assembly: GCA_019925245.2. Classification (NCBI taxonomy): domain Eukaryota; kingdom Viridiplantae; phylum Streptophyta; class Magnoliopsida; order Poales; family Poaceae; genus Oryza; species Oryza australiensis. The sequence goes on from JAIFGZ020000228.1 coordinate 496,846, forward strand.
CCGGGTTAGGGATGCTAAATAGTTTGTTAGGCCTAGTGATAAGAAACCTCATGTTAGCGTGATCGACTGTCCTACTAGTGACTCTGAGTCTGATGAAGTCGATCATGATATGTATGTCGCTGAGTGGTCTTGGACAAACAAGAACAAACCCTTTGTTTGTTCTAGCTTGACGCTGACTACTCGCACGGATCGAAAGAGTGAGATTAAGTACAGTTTCGATGTGGCCAAGTGTGATAGGATTTTTGACTATCTTTTGCAGGAAAAACAGATCAAATTACCTAAAGGCCACATCATACCCTCATTAGAAGAGTTGAAGCGCCGTTCTTATTGTAAATGGCATGATTCTTATTCACATTCTACTAATGAGTGTAATGTTTTTCCTCAATAGGTTCAATCGGCCATAGATGAAGGATGGTTGAAATTCACCGAGGGCCCAAAGATGAAGCTTGACAGCGATCCTTTCTCGGTGAATACCATTGATCTTGATGGTAAGAAGGTGTTGATTCGGCCGGAGCAAGCCGAATCGACTAAGGGAAAGGAGGTTGTCATCGGGGAGCCTAGGCCCAAAATGCTTGTCCCAAAGAGCCCAGAGGTTGGGATGTGGAAAGAGAACAAGGCCAAGACATCTACGTCAAGGAAGCCCCACAAGCCCAAGGTGACCTTCGACATGCTCCTTGACAAGTACAAAAAGAAGAGTGCCGAGAAGGAGCGCGCCAAAGGAAAGAGACCAAGATCGCCTCCTAAGGAGCGACTTGGTCCTTCGTCAAAGGTTTTGGAGCCACCATTTCCCCATCTCCCTCAAGTTATGCCATGGGGACCGTGCCCGATGCCGCCTCCAGGTTATCCGTTCCCTTACTTCATGCCTTGGGGGGCACCCCCGCCTATGTACGACATGCCTCCAATGCAGGATCACCAAGGATGGAGAGGGGAGAGAAGATCGCCGCGAAGGCAGGCATCTACTTCTAGTGGAAGCCGGTTCCCCACAAAGGACCGGTTCGACGGCGAGAAAAGGGTACACAAGCGTGCCAAGCCTGAGGAGAGGGCTTCGGAGGCGATCACTATCAAGATAGGATCGTATGATGTGCCAGTGCCATCTGGCAAGGAGGCTAAGTTGATATTTGGCCCCCGAACCAAAGTCGCGAAGGATGCCGCGCAGGAAGACAGTCAGACCGGACGTCCTGGCCGGTCTGACCGTAGTTCAATAGCCGGTCAGACCGAGCCTTCGCCGCCGTCTAACCACGCGTCGTAGCCGGTTAGACCGCGCCATCCGGCGGTCGATGTTCGCTTGGTCCGACCGGCCTGGTCGCCGGTCGACCGCAGCACGATACGGGCGACCGGCCACTAGGGCCGGTCCGACCGACGTTCCGGTAAGAAGGATACTAGAGTGACTCCCTCTCGGGTAAAGGCAACGGGGACATTATTTGCCTCCCTGGAAACGAGCCAAATCCTAGGTGGATGCACGGGAATTTGATGGCTACCAAGAGAGAAGGCTGCGCGTCTTCGCGCTTCCGAGTTAAGGGAGAAGGAAGCCGAAGAGAGGAGAGACAGGAGTTCGATGAGTTGCGACCACCGCCTGCGAAGGAGTGGAAACGTAAGTCATTAATCGCCGAGAAGCCGGTAGTTGTTCAAAAGGGCGAACAACCGGCGTGGAGGCATCATCCGGCGAGAACATGGAGATCAACATGGTTTGCATGTTGCCCATGGAGTTTTGCGCCATGGACGAGGCCGAATTCGCTCAAATGTCACTAGGTCCAAAGGATGCGGTCTTCGAGAAGCCCGATGAGTCCAACCGTCACATGAAGCCTCTTTATCTGAAGGGCCACATTGATGGGAAGCCGGTCTCGAGGATGCTAGTGGACGGAGGCGCGACGGTGAACCTGATGCCTTACTCTCTTTTCAAGAAGTTGGGTCGCGAAGAGGCGGAGCTAAAGAAGACCAACATGCTTCTCAACGGCTTCAACGGCGAATCAACAGAGGCGAAGAGGATCTTGTCCGTAGAGCTTACGGTGGGGAACAAGACGTTGCCTACCGCTTTCTTCATCGTCGATGTACAAGGTAACTACAGTGTCATCTTGGGGCGGTGTTGGATTCATGTCAACTGCTGCATCCCATCTACTTTACATCAGTGCCTAGTACAATGGGATGGCAATGAGGTTGAGGTAGTTCAGGCGGATACATCGGCTGATGTTGCCATGGCCGATGTTTCTGTGGGATGGAAACATGGAGACATGCAGTGCTTATCAGGGCTAGATCTTTCTAGTTTTAATTTTATTAGTGTTTCCAAAGAAGGCTTTGTACCCATTTCTGTAAAGCCAGCTAGTTTAGCTCGGCTTGGTGACATTACTTTGTATGATGAATAAAGCAGCCAATTTGGAATGGTTACAAAAGAGAGTTCAAGAATATCGGTCAACAAAGAACGATATTGGGGAAACTATAGAGGATTTTGACGAGGTAGAGAAGCTCGGTCAAGGGTTCACATCAGCCGACCCATTAGAAGAAATAGATATAGGAGATGGGAGCGTACCAAGACCGACCTTCATAAATAAAAACATGAGAGCCGATCATAGGGTTAGGATGATCGAGCGCTTAGAAATATAATGATTGTTTTGCGTGGGAATACCATGAAATGCCTGGACTTAGCCGTGATCTTGTTGAGCATCGGCTTCCGATAAAGTCAGGGTTTAGGCCTTATAAACAACCTCCTCGTCGGTTTAACCCACTTATATATGATCGTGTCAAAGAAGAGATAGACCGATTATTGAAAGCGGGGTTTATTAGGCCATGCCGGTATGCAGAGTGAAGGGTTACACGGAGGCTATGCTAGCCGAAAACAAAAACTTTTAACCGCGCAAACCAGGAACACTTGCAAGTAAGGGCCGATAGATCGTTACCGATTGGAGTGTGCAGCGGAAACAGCCAATCAGGGCTATCCGATCCGGAACAGTGTAGCCGATTCCCGCAAGCCGACAGCCGATTCCTGGGGACAGCCGATTCACCAATCAGCCTGTTCGCCGATTTGCCGAGTCGTCTGATCGTGTTCTCACGCCTCGCTCCGATGCGCTCGACCGCAGCCGATTCCTCCACAGCCGATGAACAGCGTGCAACGTAGCAGCGCCTCTACCGGTATCCACACGTCCGGGGACAGAACGCCGAACACCCGTGTGCTAGCACGCGATGCAAGGCTAGGGTTTGGCTCGAAAGTGGGGAGGGTTTCCGTGGAGATTGATCTCGGCGACTTCTAAAGCCGCGTGTGATCACATTGATTTCGGCGCAATCAATTGACTTGATTTCCTACGCAGCTCTCCACCCCTCACCCCTTTATATAGAGTTGGCCGACTGGGACTAGTGGCCGATCAGGACTCTATTTTGAATCGGATCCCATCCGAATCTCATAGAGTTGGCCGCCCATACGTCGTAAGACCATAGGACTCTATCCGATCGGATCCCTATCCGATCGAGCCGTATCCGAGTCCAACTCGAATGCCTGTTCTTATCCCCTTAAGCGTGCGACCCTGTAGGTTCAGGTATACTCGGTCTCGGCTATAGTCTAACTTAGCCGATCGTCGGCTCGAGTCCAACTCAGCCGACCTGTCAACAGCGGCGCCTAGCAGCACATATTGACACCATAGTATACAAGAATATAATATCGGCTCTGAACCTGTAATGTGTACACAAATCCCTTTGCCTCACGATACCAGTTAAGCTATAGGCAAGATGTGTGCCATCCCTTCAATAGCTTAACCATTCACTCGAACCGTATTGGATTATCCGTCCGTTGATTGACTCCTCAATCAACTTAGGATGGCCATGCATTTCCATAATCCATTACCTCGAGGGGCCCAGAGATATCTCTCCAAAGGAGGGGCAAATTCCATCTTGATCACTCACATCCCACTCCATGTTTCATAGCAAACCCGAAAACTACCTTTATAACTACCCGATTACGGAATAGCATTTGGTAGTCCCAAAGTAGGCTACTACACATGTTGGAATCCATGGTGATCTCAGGTCTAAGGACTTTGTACCAACACTACCCGAGACCAACTAATGGCACATTAATTCTGTAGTGTCTCATGGTGGGTCTATCCAACAATGTGTTCTCCAACACATATGTCCATGTTTATTGATTTGGTATCTCCATACCCATGATCTATGAGACATGATCATCAATCAATAAACATGCCGATCTTAGAATCATATTTGTTTCAACAATATGACATATGATCAGGGATCGTTTAGAAATAGATTCATACATAAAGAGTCTCATAAATAAGTCACGTACTTATTGATCAATACAAGATGTCTATTTCATGGAACTGAATAACACTTTATTCATAAATACATAAACATTGACGTGATATCCAACATCTCCATGTTGCCTCTAGGGCATATCACTAACAATCTCCCACTTGCACTAGAGTCAATCATGTAAGTATCTAATACCCATTGCTCTTGTGTGCGCCTCATGCTTCGGCTGAGGGAGAGGTTTTGTCAGCGGATCGGCTATGTTGAGATCCGTGTGCACTTTGCATATCTTGACATCACCTCTGTCCACTAACTCGCGGATGAGATGATATCGCCGAAGTATGTGTTTGGACTTCGATGTGACCTCGGCTCCTTGGCTTGCGCAATGGCTCCACTATTATCACAATAGAGAGACATTGGACCAGTCGTACTAGTCATCACACCAAGCTCAGAAACGAATTTCTTGATCCAAACAGCCTCCTTTGCAGCTTCCGAAGCAGCAATGTACTCGGCCTCCATTGTAGAATCAGCAACAGTATCCTGCTTGGAACTCTTCCAGCTGACTGCGCCTCCGTTCGGGCGAACACGAACCCCATTGCGATCTATAATCATCCTGGTCTGTTTGGAAGCTAGCATCGGTGTAACCACTTACAATGAGCTCTTCTTCACCTCCATAGACTAGGAACATATCCTTAGTTCTTCTCAAGTACTTAAGGATATTCTTTACTGGCAGATCCAGTGACCTTCACTGGATCCGATGGTATCTACTCGTAGCACTCAAAGCATACGAGACATCCGGGTGTGTACAAAGCATGGCATTCATGATGGATCCAATTGCCGAAGCATATGGAACCATACCCATCTTATTCCGCTCATCATGTGTCCGAGGACACCGATTCTTGCTAAGATTAATTCCATGTGACATGGGCAAGAAACCTTTCTTGGAATCATGCATGTTGAACCTTTTCAACAGCTTGTCAATGTATGTACTTTGGCTTAATCCAATTAGCCTCTTGGATCTATCTCTATAGATCCGAATGCTAATATGTATGCTTGCCTCCCTAAGTCTTTCATGGAAAAACTATTTTTCAATGAAGACTTGACGGATTCTAGCATAGGGATATCATTTCCAATCAACAATATGTCATCCACATATAAGATTAGAAATACAATTGCATTCCCACTGACCTTTTTGTAAACACAGGCCTCTTCTTCGTTTTTGCTGAAACCAAACCCTTTGATTACTTCATCAAAACGAATATTCCAACTCCGAGATGCTTGCTTCAATCCATAAATGGATTTACGTAGCTTGCATATCTTTCCAGCGATTCGGATCGACAAAACCCCGAGGTTGTATCATGTATACATCCTCGCTTAGGTTTCCATTGGAAAGCCGTTTTGACATCCATCGCCATATCTCATAGTCGAAATATGCAGCTCGCTAGGATAATCCGAATAGATTTAAGCATTGCGACGGGCGAGAAGGTTTCATCATAATCAACTCCTTGAATCTGTTTAAAACCTTTCGCCACCAATCGCGCCTTATAGATGTGAACATTTCCATCCATATCGGCCTTTTCGTAAAAACCCATTTACACTCAATGGTTTTGACACCATCGGTGGATCAACCAAGTTCCAAACTTGATTGTCGTACATGGATTCTATTTCGGATTTCATGGCTCCAAGCCACTTGTTGGAATCGGGTCCCACCATCGCTTCCTCATAGGTCTTAGGTTCATCGTTGTCCAACAACAATATATCACGTTGTTCCGCGCTGTGTACGTCGGGTGCACGACGTGATCTTTCGTACCTCCGTGGGGTGGTATATCTACAACCGGTGGCGCAACACTTTGCTCCTCCTGTTGTGGTTCGTGGTCGCGAAACATTTTCGGTGTTTCTTGAACTTCTTCAAGATGCACCCTGCTCCCACTAACCCTTCTTGAAAGAAACTCTTTCTCCAAGAAGGCACCGTGTCGGGCAACAAACACTTTGCCTTGTTCCCGATTATAAAAGTAATATCCCTTAGTTTCCTTAGGATATCCCACAAAGAAGCACTTGTCGATTTGGGTGTGAGCTTGTCGGACGTAAACATTTTACATAAGCTTCGCATCCCCAAATTTTGAGAAAAGACAAACTAGGGGTTGCCTGTCCATATCTCATATGGTGTCTTTTCAACCGACTTAGATGGAACTCTATTTAGTGTGAGCGTATGTTTCAAGAGCATATCCCCGAAGGATAACGGAAGATCACTTTGGCTCATCATCGACCGCACCATGTCCAACAAGGTGCGATTTCTTCGTTCGGACACCCGATTCAATTATGGAGTTCTGGCGGAGTCAACGTGGAACAATTCCATAATCTTTCGATGATTACCAAACTCTTGGCTCAAGTATTCCCCTCCACGATCGATCGTAGAAACTTGATTGTTTTCTCTAAATGATTCGTACTTCATTCTGGAATTCTTTGAACTTTTCAAAGGATTCGGACTTATGCCTCATTAAGTAGATATAACCATATCTACTAAAGTCATCGGTAAAGGTAATGAAGTGCGATAACCACCTCGGCCGTTGAGCTCATTGGTCCACATACATCGGTATGTATGAGTGCCAACAAGTCACTTGCTCTTTTACGTGTCCCGTGAAAGGTGCCTTTGTCATCTTACCAAGTAAACAAGACTCACATGTCTCAAATGATTCAAAATCAAAAGAGTGAAGCAATCCATCCTTATGGAGCTTCTCCATGCGTTTCTTATTTATATGGCCTAAGCGACAATGCCGGATAAACGTGGGGTTTGTATCATTAGAGAGTTGCCTTTCGTATTAATGTTATAGATGGGAGACGCTTCAAGATTCAAAACGTATAATCCATTCACCAATGGAGCATGAAAATAGAACATATCTCGAGATATATTGAACAACCATTGTTCATTGATCTAAAATCATATCCTTCCGCTTGCAAACATGAAGCGGAAATAACGTTTTGACATAGTGTTGGAATACAATAACAATTATTCAATTCCAAAACTAATCGAAGGTAGATGAAGTGGCTTGCGTGCCGACAAGAATCGTAGCAACGCTTGCTCCATTGCCGACGTGCGGTTCACCTCGCCCCTTCTCAATCCTCTACTTCTTCTCATTCCCTGCAACGACTTGCAAATATGAGCTACTGATCTGGTATCAAATACCCAAGAGTCAGCAGGTGAAGTAGCAAGATTAATGTCTATAACATTAATACCTGAAGCAGAAGTCGTACTTTGCTTCTTTTTGAGATACTCCATGTACTTCTTGCGTTCCTCTTCCAGTGGCTGTCTCCTTGCAATAGAAGCAAACGGCATCGATGCCGACCCCTTCTTGCCCTTCTTTGCATTGGAGGCACTCGCGATCTCATCGGGAGTTAACTTCCTCTTGGTGCAAAGTTTCTTGACAGTGGTTTGCGCTTAGCCTTCGCATCATCATCACATGATGACCGTTTTTGGATACTCTCCTCACTGTCTTTAGCATCCCATGCAATTCAGCCAAGGTTCTATCCATATTGTTCATGTGATAATTTAATATGAATGGCTCGAAGCTCGGAGGGAGCGACCGGACAATCACATCGGTAGCCAACTCTTGGCTAAGGGGAAAACCTAGTTTTTCCGGACTCTCAATGTAGCCAATCATTTTTATCACATGCGGGGACGGGATTCCCTCAACAAGCTCGCACGCAAACAAGGACTTTGAGGTGTTGAACCTCTCGGCCCGAGCTTGGTTCTCAAACATGCCACGCAGTCCCCGAATAATAGTGTGAGCATCGCTGCTCTCATATTGCTTACGAAGCTCGGGGACATTGTAGCAAGCATGAGACACTTATATCTAGGGCATCATTAGTGTGCTTCTCGTAAGCTCTCCGTGCGTTGCAATGGCATTATTTGGCAAATCCTCGGGATAGGGTACTTCTAGAACGTACTTCTTATGCTCTTGCTTGAGAACAATTCTCAAGTTGCGATACCAATCCATAAAGTTTGTTCCATTTAATTTTTCCTTTTCGAGAATAGATCGCAAATTAAAAGAACGGGTGTAGTATTAGCCGCCATTTATTCTACAACGAAAAAGCAAAGTTTAGCACAATGTTTATGCTATGTCTATTGTTAAACAATTTAACATTAGACTCCCGTTACGTATTTTACACCTTCCCTCTAGGTTACGTATTGGGTCAAGATCCACATGTTAGTTAATTTTCTAGTGAGCTTTGGCATCACTGCTAGAAAATTAGTAACATCGGTAAGCAACTCCTTGCTAATCACATCTCTATGTGACTCTTGTTGTTGGTGTGGCATCTCCATGCCCCGGCGCCAACCTATGCCCCAAGGCCCAAAACTGTTTTGATAGCCTTGTTAAGTAAACCAAATGTTCCTGCATGTATATGTCGACATATACCCCCTCGTGTTATGATAGAGAATGGCACTCTGCTTTAGGACCCACCATTGACGAGCATAACGGTGACGGTGCAACATTTGGAAGGGCATCATTACTACTTAATTTTGCGAGGGATGCTATCCTATCAAACAAACATATCACATATGAAAGCAAGAAGAATAACATATAGTGAAATAGTATGGCCCCCTTCACATGGTGATCTCCATCTCCATGCCGGTGTAGAGGATCTCCATCTTCATCACCGTTCTTTCGAGTGCCGAATGCTTGATATCTTCAAACTAAGCTACTACTATAGAAGCTCTAATTGAAGATTACATCGACTCGCAGGTCGTGAAAGAATATTACAAGCATTGCACGTATGAAAGAATATTACAGGGATTGCACATATGAAAGAATATTACATGCATCACATGCATCTCATACATACAATAGGGCCATACCATCTCAAAGCATTCTCTGCAAAAACAAGTTAGGCGTAGAAACGTTTTCTACCTATCGCAGAGATACGGCACCGAGACGACCTATAAGGGGTACGCACACGGCGGTCCCGCTACACTATCAAGGGAGATGGTTTGCGTAGGCACGAGGCAGCAAACAAGATCGGACTACGAGATAGCTTCGGCATAATCACATTATACCGTTCCGATACACTATCAAGGAACGCTATCTCGAACCCAACTCAAACCGAGTTACATGGAAATTGCTTCGACGTAATCACATTACGCCGTTCCGATACACTATCAAGGAACACAATTACCATTAACTCTCCTCAACAGATCCCGTAAAACCGATTGATCTAATCAACCCGTGCGCAAAACTTGTTTTAGATCCAATCTAAAACCCGAACTAAGCAAGATTAGCTCTGATACCACTGAAGGGTTACGCGGAGGCTACGCTAGCTTAAAACAAAAACTTTTAACCGCGCAAACCAGGAACACTTGCAAGTAAGGGCCGATAGATCGTTACCGATTGGAGTGTGCAGCGGAAACAGCCAATTAGGGCTATCCGATCCGGAACAGTGTAGCCGATTCCCGCAAGCCGACAGCCGATTCCTGGGGACAGCCGATTCACCAATCAGCCTGTTCGCCGATTTGTCGAGTCGTCTGATCGCGTTCTCACGCCTCGCTCCGATGCGCTCGACCGCAGCCGATTCCTCCACAGCCGATGAACAGCGTGCAACGTAGCAGCGCCTCTACCGGTATCCACACGTCCGGGGACAGAACGCCGAACACCCGTGTGCTAGCACGCGATGCAAGGCTAGGGTTTTGCTCGAAAGTGGGGAGAGTTTCCGTGGAGATTGATCTCGACGACTTCTAAAGCCGCGTGTGATCGGGACGATTTCGGCGCAATCAATTGACTTGATTTCCTACGCAGCTCTCCACCCCTCACCCCTTTATATAGAGTTGGCCGACTAGGACTCGTGGCCGATCGGGACTCTATTTTGAATCGGATCCCATCCGAATCTCATAGAGTTGGCCGCCCATACGTCGTAAGACCATAGGACTCTATCCGATCGGATCCCTATCCGATCGAGCCGTATTCGAGTCGAACTCGAATGCCTGTTCTTATCCCCTTAAGCGTGCGACCCGTAGGTTCAGGTATACTCGGTCTCGGCTATAGTCTAACTTAGCCGATCGTCGGCTCGAGTCCAACTCAGCCGACCCGTCAACGCGGCGCCTAGCAACACATATTGACACTGAACTGTAATGTGTACACAAATCCCTTTGCCTCACGATACCGTTAAGCTATAGGCAAGATGTGTGCCATCCCTTCAATAGCTTAACCATTCACTCGAACCGTATTGGATTATCCGTCCGTTGATTGACTCCTCAATCAACTTAGCATGACCATGCATTTCCATAATCCATTACCTCGAGGCCCGAGATATCTCTCCAAAGGAGGGGCAAATTCCATCATGATCACTCACATCCCACTCCATGTTTCATAGCAAACCCGAAAACTACCTTTATAACTACCCGGTTACGGAATAGCGTTTGGTAGTCCCAAAGTAGGCTACTACACATGTTGGAATCCATGGTGATCTCAGGTCTAAGGACTTTGTACCAACACTACCGAGACCAACTAATGGCACATTAATTCTGTAGTGTCTCATGGTGGTTCTATCCAACAATGTGTTCTCCAACACATGTGTCCATGTTTATTGATTTGGTATCTCCATACCCATGATCTATGAGACATGATCATCAATCAATAAACATGCCGATCTTAGAATCATATTTGTTCCAACAATATGACATATGATCGAGGATCGTTTAGAAATAGAGTCATACATAAAGAGTCTCATAAATAAGTCACGTACTTATTGATCAATATAAGATGTCTATTTCATGAAACTGAATAACACTTTATTCATAAATACATAAACATTGACGTGATATCCAACATCTCCATGTTGCCTCTAGGGCATATCACTAACAATCTCCCACTTGCACTAGAGTCAATCATGTAAGTATCTAATACCCATTGCTCTTGTGTGCGCCTCATGCTTCGGCTGAGGGAGAGGTTTTGTCAGCAGATCGGCTATGTTGAGGTCCGTGTGCACTTTGCATATCTTGACATCACCTCTGTCCACTATCTCGCGGATGAGATGATATCGCGAAGTATGTGTTTGGACTTCGATGTGACCTCGGCTCCTTGGCTTGCGCAATGGCTCCACTATTATCACAATAGAGAGACATTGGACCGTCGCACTAGTCATCACACCAAGCTCGAAACGAATTTCTTGATCCAAAAGCCTCCTTTGCAGCTTCGAAGCAGCAATGTACTCGGCCTCCGTTGTAGAATCAGCAACGAGTATCCGCTTGGAACTCTTCCGATCGCGCCTCCGTTCGGCGAGAACACGAACCCAGATTGCGATCTATAATCATCCTTGTCTGTTTGGAAGCTAGCATCGGTGTAACCACTTACAACGAGCTCTTCTTCACCTCCATAGACTAGGAACATATCCTTAGTTCTTCTCAAGTACTTAAGGATATTCTTTACTGCAGATCCAGTGACCTTCACTGGATCGGGTATCTGCTCGTAGCACTCAAAGTGTACGAGACATCTGGGCATGTACAAAGCATGGCATACATGATGGATCCAATTGCCGAAGCATATGGAACTACCCAGTTACGGAATAGCGTTTGGTAGTCCCAAAGTAGGCTACTACACATGTTGGAATCCATGGTGATCTCAGGTCTAAGGACTTTGTACCAACACTACCTCCGAGACCAACTAATGGCACATTAATTCTGTAGTGTCTCATGGTGGGTCTATCCAACAATGTGTTCTCCAACACATGTGTCCATGTTTATTGATTTGGTATCTCCATACCCATGATCTATGAGACATGATCATCAATCAATAAACATGCCGATCTTAGAATCATATTTGTTCCAACAATATGACATATGATCAGGGATCGTTTAGAAATAGAGTCATACATAAAAAGTCTCATAAATAAGTCACGTACTTATTGATCAATATAAGATGTCTATTTCATGGAACTGAATAACACTTTATTCATAAATACATAAACATTGACGTGATATCCAACATCTCCATGTTGCCTCTAGGGCATATCACTAACACAGAGTGGGTGTCCAATATAGTACCTGTAGAGAAGAAGGGGAGCGGCAAAATCAGGGTTTGCGTAGATTTTAGAGATTTAAATAAAGCCACTCCTAAAGATGAGTATCCTATGCCTATAGCCGACATGCTAATAAATGATGCCTCAGGTCATCGAGTGATTAGTTTTTTAGATGGCAATGCCGGCTACAACCAAATTTTCATGGCAGAGGAGGATATGTATAAGACAGCCTTTAGGTGTCCAGGATTTGTAGGGCTGTTTGAGTGGGTAGTCATGACATTCGGGTTAAAAAATGCCGGCGCAACATATCAAAGGGCGATGAACCTAATTTTCCATGATTTGTTAGGTTTTATTCTAGAGATCTACATTGATGATATTGTAGTCAAATCGGATGATATGGATGGACATATGGCCGATTTGAGGTTAGCTTTTGAGAGGATGCGTCGGTATGGACTGAAGATGAACCCACTCAAGTGTGCCTTCGGTGTGTCGGCTAGAAAATCTTAGGATTCATGGTGCATGAGAGAGGGATTGAGATTGACCCTAAAAAAGTTGAAAAGGTTCAAGATTTCAAAGCGCTGACATGGAAGAGAGAAGTTCAGAGGTTGCTAGGTAAAGTAAACTATTTGAGAAGATTCATATCTAACCTAGCAGGTAAAATCGATGTTTTTGTGCCTATTCTACGCTTGAAAAAAGAAGCCGATTTTATTTGGTGGGCAGCACAACAGGAGAAGTTTGAATGTTTGAAAAAATATTTATCTACTCCGCCCGTGGTGCGAGCTCCTAAAGTCGGAATTCTGTTTCGGCTGTATATTGCTGCTGAAGACAAAGTTATTGGAGCCGTTTTGACACAAGAGGAAGACGGCAAGGAATACATAATTACATATTTAAGTCGCCATCTTCTGGATGCCGAAACGAGGTATGTATTTGTAGAGAGGCTTTGTCTTTGCTTGTACTATGCTTGTACCAAGTTGCGTCATTACTTGTTATCTAGTACATGCATAGTTGCTTGTCAGACCGATGTCTTTAAGCATATGTTGCAAAGGCCAATTCTAAGTGGTAGAATTGGCAAGTGGGCGTATACATTAATTGAATATGATTTGGCCTATGAATCATTGAAATATATGAAGGGCCAGATTGTAGTGGACTTTATAGTAGATCATCATGTAGATGTTAATTGTGGAGATGAAGTCCGTTTAGTTAGTGTTACACCTTGGAAAGTTTATTTTGATGGCTCTTCGTGTAAGGAGGTCAAGGCATAGGTGTAGTTTTAGTTTCACCCAATGGTCAGTGCTTTGAAGCATCGGTTCGTTTAGAATATTATTGTACAAATAATCAAGCCGAATACAATGCTTTGTTATTCGGTTTGCAAGTAATGGAGATCGTTGGAGCTACACATAAGCGTTCGATGATTCCGAATTGGTGGTGCAACAAGTTGCCGGGATCTACAAATGCTTCGACGTATCATTGAACAGGTATTTAGATCAATGCATAGATATTATTGCCAGTTTTGATGAATTTACTATTAAGCATATTGCTTGGAATGAAAATTCTAGAGCAAATGACTTAGCTCAACAAGCATCTGGTTATAGCATCAAAAGAGGTTTATTTTTCATATTAGATCAACCGATGCTTGATTGTAATTTTTTGGGCGAAATTGGCAAAGAGGCAGACCGTAGGCGGTCTGATCGGCGCACTATCGCCGGTCTGACTGTGGATGGCATTCGGTCTGACCAGCGTTCTGTGGCCGGTCTGACCGCGGGTGGTTGCCGGTCTGACCGGAGTTGCTTGGCCGGTCAGACCGACTTCACAGAAGGTGCTAGGGGCCACAATCTTCTCAATACAAGGGCCGAATTAAGTGGAAATTCGGACATGTGTGCCCTGGAAACAGTAAATGATTGGCGAATTCCTCTGATTAGCTATTTGAAGGATCCTAGTCTTAGGGTTGATTGGAAAATTCGGCGGCAAGCATATAAGTATATTTTGCTTGATGAAAAGCTATATCGCCAAAATATAGATGGTGTACTATTAAAATGTTTAGATACCGATCAATCTAAGGTTGGTATAGGTGAAGTTCACGAGGGAATTTGCGCGACTCATCAATCGGCCCATAAAATGAATTGGCTGCTTAGGAGAGCGGGGTTCTATTGGCCGAAAATGATTGATGATTGCTTTAGATACTATAAAGGATGTGAAGCTTGTCAACGGTTCGGCAATGTTCAATTGGCACCGGCTTCGGTGTTGAATCCTATCATTAAACCATGGCCGTTCCGAGGGTGGGCTTTAGATTTTGTTGGTCAAATTTATCCTCCGTCTTCAAAGGGGCATCGGTTCGTGCTAGTTGCGATAGATTACTTCACTAAGTGGGCCGAAGCCGTGCCGCTCAGGAATATGACGCATAAGGAGGTAATTGATTTTATTCTAAAGCATATTATCCATAGATTCGGCATTCCTCAAACATTAACTACAGATCAAGGAGCTTCTTTTATGTCTAAATAAGTGAAAAATATTGCCGAATCTTATGGAATTTAGCTGTTGAGTTTGTCTCCTTACTACGCTCAGGCTAATGGACAAGCCAAGTCTAGTAATAAGACGTTGTTGAAGCTAATCAAGAAAAAGGTTGAGGAACATCCGAGAAGGTGGCATGAGGTGCTTTCTGAAGCTTTATGGGCGCATAGGATATCCAAGCATGGTGCTACCAAGGTGAACCCTTTTGAGCTTGTTTATGGACAAGAAGCCGTTTTACCGGTTGAGGTAAATCTTGGTTCTCTTCGGTTTATAAAGCAAGACGATTTGTCAGCTGAAGACTACAGGTTCTTGATGGGTGATAATCTTGATGAAGTGGTCGACAAACGTTTGAAGGCTTTGGAAGAGATAGAAAAGGAAAAGAAGAGAGTAGCCAAAGCATACAACAAAAGGGTGAAGGCGAAGATGTTCCAAGTAGGAGATCTAGTATGGAAGACTATTTTGCCTTTGGGTTCCCGATCTAAAGAATTCGGTAAGTGGTCGCCAAGTTGGGACGGACCTTATCGGATATATGGAATCGTTCGAGGCAATGCGTATTTCTTGGAGACACTTCAAGGAGAACGGTTTCAGCGGGCTATCAACGGTAAATATCTGAAGAAATACTTCCCGAGTATTTGGCAGGATGCTTAGGGAGTTGTGTGGCCGATAATTGAGTTATCGTTCCAAGTTAAAACATGTCTTATGCTTTTAGATTCACGATGTTCGTCATAAAAGGCAGGGGGCATGTGTTTACACCCAAAATTGGCACTTAGGAATCAAAATAGGAAAGATTGCCAATATTTGGAAATTTGTCGGTTTCTTCGGAGAGGCCGGTCTGACCGCCGTGTGTAGGCCGGTCAGACCGAAGGAATATGGCCGGTCTGACCGGCAGAGTCCGAAACCTAGATGACTTTGTCGGTATTCGGGTTTCCTTTTTCCATACGATGTATCTCGGGTTTCCAAACATGTTTATCCCGAATTGGACGTGGAGAAGGGCCTGTAGAGGGCAAGACCAACCCCTATATAAGGGCCAAGGCCGGTTCAATTGTAAGAGACAATCAACACATACAACATACAATCAATCTACTTGAATCATTTTCTTTATTTTCAGCCTTCTTTTCTACTTTGCCCTAGTTTAGTCCATCTTTGTTGATTTGCGCTGTAAATCGTCCGCCGCCGCTGCGAGAGTGCAACAATTCTTTGTAAGTTTGTCTTGAAAACTTTCCGTTTGCTCACGAGACGAGTAGTCATCAATCTATCCATCTAAATCGGTTCCGCTAGCCGATTTGATCTACAAAACCCACTTTGTTTTAGTTCTTGCTAGACTGAAGTGGTTGGCGACTCCGTACCAAGAACCACCGCAAATCTTTAGGTGAATCGATCGTGTTCGTGCCTTCGTCAAAAAAGGTGCCAACATAGGGAGCCGATCATATCATGAAAAATATAATTCATGGCCCTTTGATAAGTTGCTCCAGCGTTTTTCAACCAAAACGTCATGACAACCCATTCATACAAGCCGATCGCTCCTGGGCATCTGAAAGCAGTCTTGTGGATATCTTCTTCGGCCATAAAAATCTGATTATAGCCTGCATTACCATCCATGAAACTTATTATCTTGTGGCCGGAAGCAGCATCCACTAGTAAATCGGCTATGGGCATTGGGTATTCATCTTTAGGTGTAGCCTTGTTTAAGTCCTTGAAATCGATGCACACCCTAAGTTTGCCATTCTTTTTCATCACTGGAACAATGTTTGAGACCCACTCGGCATATCGACAAGGCCGAATGAATCCAACGTCATATAGCCGAGTGATTTCGGCTTTTATTGCATCATACATGTCGGCCTTGAATCTCCTAGGAGATTGTTTGAACAGCCAATAACCTGGCTTGATAGGCAGCCGATGTACAACAATAGATGGGCTAAGACCAGGCATCTCGAAGTACTCCCAAGCAAAACAATCTTTATATTCTTTTAATAAATCAATAAGGTGGGATCTACAAAGAGAAGACAAATTTTTACTAATGTATGTCAGCCTAGGCCTATCTCCAGAGTCGATATCTACTTCTTCTAGCTTGTCGGCCGACATAAATCCTTGCCCAAGCTTGCCATCGTCATCGTCCACGGTGTCCTTGCTGTAGACGCTCGAGCCCTCCACGATGCCTTCAAAGTAGCAGTTGCGGCTCCTCATCTCCGATTGGTTGTATGGCAGAATCGAATACTTTAAGAAAATTGGCTTGCCAGATTTTCCCGGACAAACAATCAATGCCATCGATTTCCCATAATGGCAAATCGGCATTAGCGACGCTTACTGACCTATCGGCTGGCACAATTTCGATCTTGTCGCCGTCCCATTGAATCAGACTTTGGTGCATGGTGGAAGGGACGCAACAATTTGCGTGGATCCAGTCCCTCCCGAGCAGCAGGCTGTAAGACCCCTTCCCGTCGATGACAAAGAAGGTTGTGGGCACGGTTTTACTGCTGACGGTCAGCTCCATGTTGAGTACACCCTTGGCCTCTTATGGGTTACCGCCGAAGTCTTTAAGTACCATATTTGTTTTGATCAAATCTCCGGCTCCCTTGCCCAACTTTCTGAAAGTCGCGTAGGGCATCAAATTTACCGCAGCCCCTCCATCGACCAGCATCTTGGACATCGGCTTGCCATTGACAAATCCCTTCACGTAAAGTGGTTTGAGATGTCGATTTTTAGTCCCCTCTGGTTTGTCAAAGATGGCTTGATCTGGGGACAAGGCTAGTCTGGCCAAGGTATCCTCTACGCTATCTGCATCGGCCTCAGTGACGCCGAATTCAGCTGGCAATACAAAAACCATATTTACCGATGCAGTAGCTTTTCCTTTACCTTTGGCTGCCCTCCTAGCTTGATCGGCCAGGCTTTCTTCGGCTTGGCTTTCGTTGGCTGGTGCGGTTTCCTTCTTGGGCCTCCACTATTTCTTGCCCAGCCGACGACGCTGATCACGAATCATCTCCCGAACTTCTTCTTCCTGTCCCTGGCGTTTCAACCTCTGGATTCTTCTCTTCTGAGTTTTAGTGAACATGTCAGAAGGGCACCATTGGGGGTTAGCCGATTGATCATCATCGGCTGCTTCTTCGTTGTAGTATTCATCATTCTCATCTTCGTCGAAGAAGTCTTGATGGAACGGCCTAAGCCGATCATGGACAGACTGTCGCGTCTGGTTCAACCTCACAGCCCTGGGGACGAATTGAGTTGGGCTTCAGATCGGTGGGTCTCTATACTCGTCCTTGCGGTGCTCACTGCAGGCCGAACAATTTTCAATCGTCGGTAGCCTCATCCTCGATTCCCAACAGAATCAAAAAAACTCACATTGCCAGTGCGGATCGCAGTCGCTGTGATGCCTAATGAAGCGGGGACCTGCAGCCTCTGGCTCCCTCACATAAGGCCTATCGCGCCGAGCTTCTTCTTCCCGCCAAAACCGTTGTTGAAAGCGGCGTTGGCTGTCCATGCGGATCGGCCGTTGATCAGCCGATCGGCCAGCGGGACGCACCATGTTGATTGGTGCGGCTTGGTCTCCAGTCGGCTTCTTGTCTGCCTTAACCCCTTTGAGAGTTTCGGCTAAGCTATTTGCCATTCTGTTCTGTCGATCAGCTCGCCGGGGCCGGCTTGAACCATGTTGACCGGGAAAGGGTTTCTGTCTACCTTCATTGGCCGAGGTGAATCGGCGAATTTGAGCTTCCTGGCCTCGATCGCCAACTGGATTTGCTGCCTGAAAACTTTACAATCATTAGTGGCATGGGAGGTGGAGTTATGCCACTTACAGTATTTCTTCCTCTTGAGTTCGTCAGCCGATGGGATCACATGATTTTCGGGAAGCTGGATCTGCTTCTCCTACAGCAGTAAATTGAAGATCCTATCGGCCTTGGTGATGTCAAAATCATATTTCTCTTCTTTGGCCATTTTCAGCAACCATTTACAGACGATGGCCTTTTTATTATTGGCCCATTTGGCAGCTGCAATCTTTGCGTCATCGTCGCTTGTTTCTGAGTCGGACTCAACGATGACGTGGGCAACCTTCTTGACGGCCTTCCTTGATTCCTGGAATCACTGCTCGTGGGTCGTCACCTTCTGCGCCAAGTGGGCTAGGCTATCAAAATCCTAAGCCGAGAACCTTTCACGGATCGGCGACAGCAGTCCGTGGAAAGCCAAATTGGCTAACTGGGAATCGGACAACACCAGGCTATAGCATCGGTTCCTCATCTCCCTAAACCTCTGGATGTAGTCCTGAACCAATTCTTCGTGCTTCTGCCTGATGCTTGTCAGGTCTGACAATTTCATCTCGTGATTGTCAGTGTAAAAATAGTTGTGGAATTGCTTCTCGAGATCAGCCCAACTCTGGATAGAGTTGTAGGGCAACGAAGAAACCCATGTTAAAGCCGATCCTGATAGGGAGAGTGGGAATAGACAAACTCTCAGGGCGTCTGTAGCCGATGCCTCTTCACACTGGGCTAAGAATCGGTTGATGTACTCGTACATTGAAGTGTTGTCCTGCCCTGAGAATTTGGAGAAGTCCGAGACCTTGTATCTGTTGGGCAACGACACCCTCTCAAAGTGCTCTGGGTATGGATACCGATACATGTTCCCAGAATCCTTTGGCTTAAGGTCGAATTGATCGCACATGACGTCGGCAATCAAATCGGCCCAAGTCTTGTTGTCTTGAACCGGTTGTATCGGCTCGTATCGATCATAGTGCATATGTGCTTGCCGATACTGAGGCGGCGTTTGAGGCCGATAATGCCGATCTTGGTGGTCTCCCTGGTACTGATACTGGAGTGGGTTGCCAGCGAGAAGCGGCCGATTCGCCGAGGGTGTCTGTGGTTCTGCAAAGAGATGTCGGCTACTGGCGTTGTATTGAGCTCTTGGAATGGGATTGGCAATCGGCTCTTGATGCCGATTGAGATTGAACATACCGGCTAGCTGCTCCTGGGGGAGATGTTGTTGCTGGTTTAAAATAACGAGTGATGGCCTTGGAGCCGATGCGTGGATGCGGTCGGGCCGGATTTACTCCTCCGACGGTCCTAGGCGTATCGGAGGCAAGATCGCCGGTTTCCGAGTCGCCAAGACCCTGTAGTTGGGAAACTGGCCGTCTGTGAAGTAGGTTGGCCCCCGCTGTAGCTGATCGACAATTTTGGAATCGACCACAGTGGCAAACATGTTATTGAGAGTGTTGACCAAGATGCCACTTGACGAGTGCGTGATGTACAGCCGAATTGATCCGGTCCTGCAAGGTGTGTAGCTCCGAATCGTCTTGCTCCTGTTTCGGCTCCTCCATCTTGTGTTTGCCTTTCGTATGGCTTGAGGAGGATGCCTTGAAATCGTCCATGCTGAACTTGTATTTCTGGAGGACGGATCCAGATTAGGTCTGGACGAACGAGCGCAGGTAGTTCGCCTGCAATTCTTCTACCATCTTCTTGTAGTCGGCCTGGTGTTCAGCCGACAGTTGCTCCATTGTGATTTGAGTCACGTTCTCTTCAGTGATCTCTGAGTTCTTGATGTTAACCATCACATCTGATGCTTGGTGATCTGCTGATGGTCCCACCAGGCGTGCCAAGAAGTGTGTTGATGAGAAAATTATCTCACGCGCGGGCCTGGGAGATTTGCTTAGCTCCAGTGCAGGTCCGTCCTTGGCTACCTGTGATGATCTAGGCGTGCCAATTTGTTTGATCTGCTAACCAATAAGAAAGAATACACAGATACATGCGCTAAGGTTAAAGTTAGATCCTACCAGATCGGCTCAGGAAACCAACATGCATATAATTGCTTTTTCGAAGTATATTTAAACTAAGTGACTGGGATAGATCGGTTGTGCTGAGACAGTATGAATCACTTAACCTAAATATACATCAAGACAATAAATATATGCGTTCATAACCTAGCCGATACTGCAGGTCTAACGTAAAATCGGCTAATACTATGATCTATCTTATAAAAAGATATCGATCTGACCTAAATATGTTAAACCTAGATCAATCGGTTATCGGCTGATGCCAATCGGTTACTGGCTTAAGGCATTTAACTAGATCGAGATCTTAATATAAGAGGCGGCTCTAATAGATCTAATAGCAAATAATACTAAATAAATATTAAAACAGATAAGGCCGGCTGAAACCCCGGACTGTCTCCATAAATTTACATCTAGCCGAATAGATCATAATACTTCTAAAAGTGACTTAATAGGTCATGGATGATGCAGCGTTAAGTACAAAAAGATAGTATTGGATCTATATGGACCGATGTAAACCCTGCAAGACGGTAGATACAACATATAATCCAGGTCAATATTTAGATCTAGCTCTATCGGCTGCTGCTTCCTGAGAAGAACAAGCCGATGGCGAGATAGATCTAGATATTATTCTAGATTATATGCTGTATATGATAACTTGCACAGTTTATAACATGAAATCTAGAGTGTCATGATGATGGAAGCACTAGATTCGACGAAATAAACCACTAAACAACAAGCATTTACCTTAATCTGGGGTCGAAATGATGCAGCCCGAAGCCGGATCAAGAACTCGTCTAAAAGAAAATAGGAGGCGATGCACCGAGATTGTATTGATTGTGATTGTATTGTTTACAGGGATCTCAGGTCCTATTTATACCTAAGAATAAAACTACCCGTGCAAGACACGGTTTCTATCAAATCTACTATACATGGTATGACAATATCCCAGGACATGGTCCCATGCCGCATTACAATAGGAAATCTAAATAAATCCCTAGTTTAAAGATACAATTGTTGTTACAAGACTCTATCCATAGATGGCAATATCTTTTAACGCGCTATTGGGAACCGAATCCAACTCCTTATCTCTACGCTTTCCATCGGGATTGGTCCCACTTCAACCCTGACTCAGAATCGGCTATCGGCTATCCTAGTCCGATTCGCTCTCAGCCGACTGGCTCTGTAGCCGATTCGGACTCAGTCAATTATGTTTCCGTCTCTTCTCAGATCGCATACCTTCTATGATTCCGCTTCAATCTCTGCTTCAAACTCGGGATTAGGTTACCAATTTTGGTCGTTAACAGTTCCCTGTCAGAGATCGGCCAATCACTCATGTTCATAGATATGAAGCCGCTCCAGCCATCGATGCTCTTTGTCTTGAAGATATGCTAGCATTTCATTTGGAGGTCATTGGGGCTGACAGTAGAAGTGATGTCTAAACCAGTGATCATGGCCACATCAAAAAGGGTTGGCGTCATCGGCCCTTGCCTAAACAGAAAGGCGTTGAGGGTGTCGGACCAAAAGTAGCTTGTAGCCGATAGAAGGGATTCATGCTTAGGCATATCGGCTATTGTCAGTCCTAAACATTGGTCTATCCCAAGTTTGGTCCAGTGGGTTTGTTTCCTGGCCGACATCCTAAGATACCAAGCCAGCCAAGATTTGTCAGTTGACGGCCAAGATTTGAAAGCACTAGTCCAATACAACATATCTGGGGTTGAGAATTTCTAGGGGATTCGATTGGTTTCGGCATTGATAAACTCACTAGGATCCAAGTTGTTGATCGGCCCAAAAAAATACGTGAGGTCTGGGATCGCAATTTGATGAGACAAGTGCTACAGGGTGCAGAAAAAACAAAGAAAATATGAGAGGGCACAATGATTAAATCGTGAGAACAAAAGAAGCAGAGTTGATTGGGGTTTACCTCAGGGTAGAGCAGTTGCGGCGCGTCGGCAGGAGTGCTTGAAGACGCCATTGGTGAGGGGGATCGCCGCCTTGCAGGGTTCGCCAGAAGGATTTGTGGTTCGGATCGCCGGAATCGCCAAGGAGTCGCCGGGGAAGAAGGCTTGAGTGCGCAAAGTGACAACGTGGCTCGTTTCGGCGCCGGGTGGGCAATATGTAAAGAGTTTTTCTAGCAGCCAAAACGGACTTGAACGACAAGTGCGCGGGAATTTGAAAAAAAGCAGCAAATCCGCGATATTATCTTATCACGGACTTGGGGGCATGTGTTAACGACCAAATTTGGTAACCAAATCCCTAAGCCCAAGCCAAGATTGGAGCGGGATCGGATCGGGAAAGTAATCTGTGGAGAAACTGAGGCCGCATCGGCTACGATTCAATCGGCTGGGAAACCAGTCGGCTAAGGCCGAATCGGATGGGAACAGTCGATAGCCGATTCTGATTCAGAGAGGAAGATGGGATCGTTTCCGATGGAAAGCTTGAGGATAAATGGTAGATTCGGTTCCCAAATTACGTGTTAAAGATATTGCCATCTACGGATAGAGTCCTGTAACGGCAATTGTATATGTAAATTAAGGATTTGTGTAGATATTCCTATTGTAATGCGACATATCCCGAAATATTGTCGCATTTTGAATAGTAGATTAGATAGAAACCGTGTCTTACAGGATAGTGTTATTCTTGGGTATAAATAAGACACGAGACCCCTATAAATCAGATCATCACAATCAATACAATCTCGGCACATCGCCTCTCATTTTGTTTTAGATGAGTTCTTGATCCGGCTTCGGGCTGCATCGTTTTGATCCCCGATTAAGGTAAATGCTTGTCGTTAGTGGTTTATTTCGTCGTATCTAGTGCTTCCATCATCATGATACTCTAGGTTTGATGTTTTAGACTGCACAAGTTATCATATACAGCATATAATCTAGAACAATATCTAGATCTATCTTGCCATCGGCTTGTTCTTCTCAGGAAGCAGCAGCCGATAGAGCTAGATCTAGATGTTGGCCTATATTATATGTTGTATCTACCGTCTTGAGGGGTTTACATCGGTCTATATAGATCCAATGATATCTTTTTGTACCTAATGCTGCATCATCTATGATCTGTTAAGTCGCTTTTAGAAGTATTATGATCTATTCGGTTAGATGTAAATTTGTAGAGACAGTGCCGGGGTTTCAGCCGGCCTTACCTGTTTTAATATTTCTTTTAGTATTATTTGCTATTAGATTTATTAGAGTTGCCTCTTATATTAAGATCTTAATCTGGTTAAATGCTTTAAGTCGGTATCAATATGTCAGCACTATCCGACAGCCGATTGATCTAGGTTTAACTCATTTAGGATAGATTGGTATCTTTTCATAAGAAGTATCGGAGCACTAGCCGATCCACAGTTAGGTCTACAGTATCGGCTAGGTCATGAATGCATATATTTATTATACTAGTGTATATTTAGATCGAGTGATTTATACTGGCTCGGCATAGCCGATCTATTCCAATCACTTAGTTTAAATATACTTTGGGATAGTAAATACATGTAAATTCGTTTCCTTAGCCGATCCGGTAGGATTTAACCCTAACCTCAACGCATATTTGTTTGTTTCTTGTTGGTTGACAGATCAAACCAACTGGCACGCCTGTTTACATCAGACAGCCGAGAAAAGGACCTGCACTGGAGTTAAGCAGATCTTCCAGGCCAGCTCATGAGAGAATTTTCTCATCAACAAATTCCACAGGACTTCTAGTCATCCGTTGGCTGAATGTCGTGTCATAATGCAAGAAAAGGCTGAACTCGACGCTTGCAAGGAGCGTGGGATTCAGCATGTTTGTCCATACAAGGCGTGGTGCCCAATCCATAAGTCCACGAATCACCCCCTAACCAGATGCGAGATATTCTTGAAGCGTGCAGAACCAATTACTCGAGTTCCATGTTGTTCGATCCACTCTCGTAGAGATCAATCTCGTGCGATGTCTGTGGATGACAACCCTTCATATTGCATGTGGGTTACATCGGAATTGATCCCGATGAACCACCTGGTCTCCATAGCCTGGACAGCATGGAATCATCTAGTTCAAGTTCTCCACGTGACGTGAACATGGTCGACGTCGAGATCGAAGACAGGGATGAAGACGACCGTACATCGTGGGGTTCCACAGAGGAGGGCGAGTTCGTTTGATCTCGAGACATAGCCCTTTACCAAGAGGAACCTGTCCGTACTCCCATCGAACACTTCACTATCTATCTATTATATTATATTATTAAGACAGACTTAAAGAAGACATATATCTATTATATTATATTATTAAGACAAGCATACAACCCGTCGACAGCAGGGTTTGCAATTTCGGTTCGAAATTCTCGAAATTCCCAAAATTTTGGTTTTTTCGGTGGGGTCCGGTAGTAGTGGGTGCCGGGTAAAAATTTCGGTGTAAAAGTTTGAAAAAATTTACCTATCCTATCCCATTCCCACCACACTCGGCTGCCGCACCAAGCAAGTTCGCAACACACAGCAGCAGGGCGCTAACCCTAGGCGGCGCCGGCGGCGCCGGCCCCTCAAGACGGCACGGCTGCTGCGGCCTGCGGCAGCTAAAGGAAGCAGCGGCGACGGTGGCACCCAAAGGCAGCGACGGCGGCGGCGGCACCTGAAGGCGATGGCGGCGGCACCTGAAGGCGGCGGCGGCAGTGGCACCTGAAGGTGTGCAGACTTCTCCCTCTCCCCTCACCTTCTCCCTCTCCCCCCACTGTGATTTGCAATGTGGTTTGTTTTTTAATCGTACAATGCTGTGGAACACTACTTATGTATTTTTTGCAATGGTTAAGTACATGTAGATCTGATATAATGATCTAATTTAAGTGAAAATCAATGGTGAAATTAGACTGTCACTTGGTGGCTAAGGAGCATTGGTAGAAAATAAATATGGCATGTAAGATATACTAGGATATAATATAGTAGTAAAAACATAGCAAATATAGGACTGGAGTTGGTGATTTAATTAAGAAAAATACAGCCACTAAAGTGTATCATATTGACTAAAATAATTGTTTATTTACAGCATCAGATCATTTTTATTGTAAATTCCTCGCCTTTGCACGTTCTCTATAAAAACATATCTAATAATTTATGATAACACACACAAACTAGATGTTTTTTTGAAAGAATATGAATGACATTATACTTCTTTATCAATGCTGTGCAGTGTGGGAATGGAGGAAGAATCTTCCTTTGTCGGCAGGGGGAGGGGAAGGGGAGCAGCAACAGCAGCTATTGAAGCTGATGGTGGAGGATCTGTCGGCAGGGGGAGGGGAAGGGGAGCAACAACAGCTATTGAAGCTGATGGTGGAGGCTCTGTCGACAGGGGGAGGGGAAGGGGAGCAACAACAATATTGTGATTTGATATTGGTCTAGCAAGTTAATTTCTTTTTTTTGAAATAATAGCAAATGCTACTCGTGCTGAAATTGAATATATATGGAATCATGGAAAGAGCACCCATAAAAATGGTTCTATATGTTGGTACTGTGGGTTTCAATCACAAGGTGGAGGTGCTACCCGCTTTAGAAAGCATTTAGCAGGTCTTTCCGGGGATGTAAGAGCTTGCTTGAGTGTGCCACCACATGTTCGGGATGCCATGAGGGCATATGTGAATCGTGCATTAGAAAGAAATGCCTACAAATCAAATCACAAGCGAAGGGTTCTATAAAATATTGATGAACCAATATACATTGGTAGTGATGATGAAAATGATGGGGCTGAGATGGATGTGCCAGGTCGCCGTAGTGCTATTACTAGTAATCCATGTCGTCGTAGTGCTGCTAACGGCAGTGGTAGTGGTGGTGCTAGCTGCTCTGGTGGTCGAAATGGAAAAACAAGGTTGTCTAGTAGTGCAAGGATTATGGACTTTGATATAGATTTGTCACGGAGCCGATCACCCATGCAGCAACAGGTGGATACCATGTTAAACAAGGATGTTGTTGCATCACTTGGGAGGGCTTGGGCGAAGTTCTGTCATGCCAACGACATTGTCGGTAGGAAGGTTGATTGCCCTTACTTTAAAGCTGCCATTAAGTTGACTCAACAACTTGGTAAGGGAGTGCTTCTACCTACAGGTCGACAAATAGATGGTACTTACCTTCCATCAAATTATGAGGAGATAGAGCAAATAATGAGGGAATTCAAGTCTAGTTGGAAGGATTATGGGGTCACTATCATGTGTGACTCATGGACAGGCCCTACCATGATGAGTATTATCAATTTTATGGTGTACTCTAATGGGTGTATGTACTTTCACAAATCTGTTGATGCATCTGGCCAAGCACAGAATTCAGATTTTTTGTATGGCTGCATTAAAGATGTTGTAAGTGAAGTCGGGGCTAATAATGTTGTTCAAATTGTGACTGATAACGGTTCGAACTACAAGAATGCTTGCAAGAAACTTATAGAGGATGATCATCATCAACACATTGTGTGGCAGCCATGTGCAGCTCATACAGTGAACCTTATGTTGAAAGACATTGCAAGTTTGGACTGGGTTGAGAACATAGTTTCTAGTGCCAAACGAATGAGCAAGTTCTTCTATAACCATAATAGGTGAGCTAGCTTTCACATTTATTCTTTGTAGGTGAGCTAGCTTTCACATTTATTCTAACACTTTATAAGTGTCTTTGTAGGCTCCATGAAGATATGAAGGAGAAGATAGGAGGAGAGTTGATCCGACCTAATGCCACAAGGTTTGGCACAATCTTTATCTTTTTACAGAGTTTTTGAGATCAGAAAGATAAGTTCATGAAGTGGATGGTGTCAGATGAATGGACCAATAGTGATTGGAGTGCTGAGGAGGATTATTACTTCTGTTATGATTGCTTAATCAATCGGGATTGGTGGGATGGTGTAAAGTGGGTGCTAGATGGCAGCAAGCCGTTGTTTTTTTACTTCGGTATGCTGACCAGCAAAAGCAATCAACCCTTTCTGGGTTTTTGCCAAGGTTGTTACAGGCTAGACAAAAAATGGATAGTTATTTTGGCAAGGGACTTATGAGGAGAAGCTTCTATTGACTAAGATCGATAAGAGGATCTCATATTTTGGCAAGGGACTTATGAGGAGAAGCTTGCAGGTTTGAAATCTCACAATTTATAGCTTGCTTTTAGGGTATCATGATGGTTTCTTTTAAAGTGTTGTGTTAGAATTAAACTTGCTTTTTTTGTAGCTGGTGCACTTGATCCTGAAGCCCATTACAAATATGGTGCTATAGCTACACATCCTGAATATGGGAAGGCAGTCACACTAGCACTTAGAAAGGTTGCAGCAAATACTGAAGGGTTACGCGGAAGCTACGCTAGCCGAAAACAAAAATTTTTCTACCGCGCAAACCAGGAACACTTGCAAGTAAGGGCCGATAGATCGTTACCGATTGGAGTATGCAGCGGAAACAGCCAATCAGGGCTATCCGATCTGGAACTGTGTTGCCGATTCCCGCAAGCCGACAACCGATTCCCGGGGACAGCCGATTCGCCAAGCAGTCGATTCGCCGAGTCGTCTGACCACGTTCTCGTGCCTCGCTCCGATACGCTCGACCACAGCCGATGAACAGCGTGCAACATAGCAACGCCTCTACCGGTATCCACACGTCCGGGAACAGAACGCCGAACACCCGTGTGCTAGCACGCGATGCAAGGCTAGGGTTTGGCTCGAAGGTGGGGAGGGTTTCCGTGGAGATTGATCTCAGTGACTTCTGTTGCGGATTCGTTCAAAGCGATACAGCAACTCTCCACCCTTCGCCCCTTTATATAGAGTTGGCCGACTGGGACTAGTGGCCGATCTGGACTCTATTTCAAATCGGATCCTATCCGAATCTCATAGAGTCGGCCGCCCATACGTCGTAAGACCATAGGACTCTATCCGATCGGATCCCTATCCGATCAAGCCGTATCCGAGTCCAACTCGAATGCCTGTTCTTATCCCCTTAAGCGTGCGACCCTGTAGGTTCAGGTATACTCGGTTTCGGCTATAGTCTAACTTAGCCGATTGTCGGCTCGAGTCCAACTCAGCCGACCTATCAACAGCGGCGCCTAGCAGCACATATTGACACCATAGCATACAAGAATATAATATCGGCTCTGAACCTGTAATGTGTACACAAATCCCTTTGCCTCACGATACCAGTTAAGCTATAGGCAAGATGTGTGCCATCCCTTCAATAGCTTAACCATTCACTCGAACCGTATTGGATTATCCGTCGTTGATTGACTCCTCAATCAACTTAGCATGGCCATGCATTTCCATAATCCATTACCTCGAGGGGCCCAGAGATATCTCTCCAAAGGAGGGGCAAATTCCATCTTGATCACTCACATCCCACTCCATGTTTCATAGCAAACCCGAAAACTATCTTTATAACTACCCAGTTACGGAATAGCGTTTGGTAGTCCCAAAGTAGGCTATTACACATGTTGGAATCCATGGTGATCTCAGGTCTAAGGGCTTTGTACCAACACTACCTGAGACCAACTAATGGCACATTGATTCCTGTAGTGTCTCATGGTGGGTCTATCCAACAATGTGGTCTCCAACACATATGTCCATGTTTATTGATTTAGTATCTCCATACCCATGATCTATGAGATATGATCATCAATCAATAAACATGCCGATCTTAGAATCATATTTGTTCCAACAATATGACATATGATCAGGGATCGTTTAGAAATAGATTCATACATATAGAGTCTCATAAATAAGTCACGTACTTATTGATCAATACAAGATGTCTATTTCATGGAACTGAATAACACTTTATTCATTTATACATAAACATTGACCGTGATATCCAACATCTCCATGTTGCCTCTAGGGCATATCACTAACAAATACTGCGGAGGCAACAACAGCGATTCACCAATTTATACATTACCGAAATAAGAGAGGAATGTTTGACTCCGAAGAAGCTCGGATGGCGTCACGTACTTTTGCAGCAGGTATGTTAATATGTAGTGTTAGTGTGTTACTGTGCTAGAGTAATTATGAAAAGTAATATTTTATACTTCATTTTGCACCAAAGTTTATGTGCTTAACCAAAATCATGTTATGTAGGAGATTGGTGGGAAGCTCTTGGGATAGACTGCCCAGAATTGCAAAGGCTTGCGAAATGAATTGTATCGCAGTGCGTGTCCTCTAGTGGTTGTGAGCGTAACTGGAGCACATTTGCTTTGGTTCACACAAAAGTGCGAAACCGGCTTGGGTATGAAATGCTTCACAAGCTAGTGTTTGTCCATTACAATCTGAAGTTGCGACTTCAAAATTTTGAGGCTGAAATGGGTCATAGAGAGGATGAGAGCGATCCTCTTGGTGTGTTGAGGGATGTCGCCCTCTATGATGAAGGAAATCCAATCATGGAATGGCTATCAAATTCTAGAAGTCAAGCTGCACCAGAACTTGATCCTTTAGAGATTGCTGAAGAGATTGATAGATCTGAGGAGGAGCAACTTTCGCCTACCAATGTGGTACTTGATGTCCACATTGACATGTCAGGCGAGAGACTACTTGATGAGCCCATCAATACTTGGGTATCAAAGGCAAAGAATATTACAGGAGGGTCTGTGTCTCAGGGCAGAAACAGGAAGGCTCACGAGAAGGGGAAGAGGAAAGAATTAGAAGTGAAAGAGGAAGAGTTTGTAAGTGATGATGACACAGATTCAGGGGGCAACGATTTTCCTAGTGATGACGATCGTGATGATGTGACTCCTGAACAAACAAGAAAACCTACAGGTGCATCTTTATATTTAGTTGTAAAATATTTGTTGATTTATATATATGTGCATGATAATATGTTTATTTGCTTGCAGGTCCTGACAACGGACAAACTCGGCGTCCAGTGAAGAGAGTCAAAAATGTCAATGCCTTGGTTTATAACCATAAGTATTCATATCACACTCCTTGGTTTATAATGCTTGAAGTTGTATCATATATGAAATGTTGATGTGTGCTATATTGCTAGATCCGAAAAAGCAAAAGTAACTCACAAGAAGATGATTGTTGGAAGATGAATGCTGCTGATAATGTCTTTTTTTTCAAAATATGAAAGTATTGTGTGATGGACTGTGTCAGACTGGTTGTGTTAGATTGGACTATTTGGACTATGTGTTGGACTTTTTAAACTATTTGGATTGTGATGGACTATTTGGACTATGATGTGTGAAGGACTATTTGGACTGTGATGTGTGATGGATTATTTGGACTGTGATGTGTGATGGATTATTTGGACTGTGATGTGTGATGCACTGTTATATGTGAGTTATTTGGACTTCCCAAACTATTTGGACTGTGATGGACTGTTATATGTGACTTATGCTATTTTTGGACTATGTGAGGGATAATATGTAAATTAAAATTTATTTTTGGCATGATTTAGACTTTTATATGAGAATTGTTCTAGATTGATAATATGTGGGAATTGTTCTTTTTGGCATGATTTAGACTTATTTTTGATGATGATAGATTGATAATACGTGGGAAAATTTTTAGGTTGACATCATCCTGTCATATTATGCTATTTTGTACTATTGAAATTGCTGTCATATTATGCTATTTTGTACTGTTGAAATTGCTGAAAATGTCGAATTTGTGATGAAGTCGTTTTCGGAAATCTCGAAATCTCCGAAATTCCGGAAATTTCGGCCGAAATTTCAGAAATTTCTCACGAAATTTTCAAATTTGAATTTAAAATCTTTCGTTCGAAATTTCCAAAAAAATTCCGAAATTTTCGAAATTCGGAAATTTCGGTCCCCCCCCGGTAGAAATCTTCAAACCGAAAGTGTAAACCCTGGTCGATAGTGACGCGCCAGGTAGAGGACTTGGTGCTAAAAAGTTTCGAAGAGATGAACTCAAGAGCGGGATTTTTCGATGAGGGCTTCTACAACTAGCCTAGCCTAGGAGTCCAACCCAGCCAGCCTTCACTGTGGTCCAAGTCGGTTCCATAGTCTTCTCAGTCTTCATCGTCGTTCCGATCTCACCCTCCTTAGCACATACTAAGGACGAGCCATGACGACAAGACAAGCGGATACATCTTGTCACAACCCGATTTTCGTTCGGGATTAAAAAATCATTAAATAAATCATTTCCTAGAAAATAAATAAAATGAAAGCAAAGTAATCAAGTGAATTAAAGAAGGAAATTAAATTTTCCTTTAAAAATCATGGCTGGAAATTTTTTTGAAATATTCTCGATGGCCTAAAATACTCTCTAAAATTTTTTGTGAAATTTTGGAGCTCCAGACATAATTATAATAATACAAAGAACACTTAAGTAATTATTTAAATAAATAAATTAATCATTAAGTGAGCTGGTGATATTTTTATTAAATACTTTGAGTGTCCATATATTTTGAGGAAGTTTCTTGAAATTATTTGAGCACTGAAAGTATTTATAAAAATTTGGAGATCATTTATGCGATTAATTTAAATAAAAAACAAATTAAAATCCTCCCTTGCTCGGGCCGAAAACGGCCCAAAAGTCCTCCTTGCTCCCTTGCCACCCAGCCCGGCCGATGCCGCCTTTCCTCTCTCCTCTCAGCCCAGCTCAGGCTCGGCCCATTTCCCTTCCCCGCCGCGTGCAAAGTCCATTTTCCATCCCTCCCTCTCCAAGCCTCTAACCGCGGGCCCCCGGTCGCCCTCTCTCTTTTCCCCGAGCCGCCGACGGTGGGCCCCACCTATCGGGGTTGTCCACGACCTCCGGCCACATCCCGGCCACAGTCGCGCCATCTCCACCGCCCGCGCCATGCCACCCTGTGTAACCCGGTCGTTCCCGTGCCGCACCCGAGCTGCGCGGACCGCACCCGACCCACGCCGCCTTATCCGTGCGCGTCGGCCAAACCCTAACTGCTCCGCCGCCACTCTCGCTCCGAGTCTGCAACGGACGGCGAGAAATCCGCGGCCATCCGTGCGCTATCCGGTCTCGCAAACCCCCTGTAAAGGTAGCCGAGCTCCTCCTCTCCTGTTTCCTCGATTTGCTCGAGCTCCCCGTGAACCCTAGCACTCTCCCCGCGCTCCTCCTTCCTCCGCCGCTCATCGTCGAGCTTCGGTCATGCGCCGCCGTCGCTCCAAGAATCGCCATCGCAAGCCGAGCTCACCGCCGTGTTCGCCGCATCACCTCGCACCTCAGCTGCCCCTCCCCGCCCATTGCTAATCGCTGGAACCACCCCATCGCTGCAAAACCCGAACCCCACCGCCGCTTGTCACCTCGGGCCGACAATCGCCGCTGCGGCGCGCTAAGGTCACAGCCGCCTTCCCCACAACACCCCGCATCCCAGCCACCACTTCCCATCCTCAGATCGGCGATGTACCACCCCACCACCGTGTTTCCCGAGCCACCGCCATCCCGCTCGCCTGCAGCCGCCGTTTCCTGCCGTTGCACCGGTCTCGAGCGCCGGCCGCCGCCCTCGCTCGCTACCGCTCGCGGCGCCGTCCGTTTCGTCATCCCAAGCGCTCGGTAAGCCTCCCCCTCTCTTTTCCACGCTCGCCACCGTGCTAATGGCCACCACCAGCAACCATCGGGGCACGCACGCCGCCGCCATGATGCTCGGCCGATCGGTGGCAGCCACGCCACCCTCTTTCGTCCTTCGCCACCCGATCTGTCTCGGGATAGATCTGGGCCATCCACCCAATCGCCCACGTGGCCACCGCGTGGAGGCCAGGTGGCTGCCGCGTCGGCGCCACGTCGGTGCCATGTGGTGCGCCCGCCTGTGGAGCGCCGTGGACCCAGTCCACGATGGACCGGCCCGTGGACCGCGTTGCCGCCACGCTGACGTCAGCCTTTGGTCTGCTAACATCAGCCCTTGTAGCTGCTGACGTCAGCCCTCGGTTGCTGACGTCATACCGAGCCTTTTCCTTTGAAAAATAATTAAAAATTACGCAATAAATTATTTTAATTTTCAGAATTCATTTAAATGCTCCAAAACTTCGAAAATTCATATTTAATTTATATGAACTCCAAATTGGGCCATTCAAATTACAAAATTGATCTAAAATTGAGCTCAACATGTTTGTTTACTTTTTACTAGAATAACTTGACATATATTGGCTATCCCGAAGCACATTTAAACTAAGTGACTAGGATAGATCGGCTATGCCGAGACAATATAAATCACTTAATCTAAATATACATCATGGCAACAAATATATATATATATAACCTAGTCGATGTTGCAGATCTAATGTGTATCGGCTATTACTCCGATGTATCTTATGAAAAGATATCAATCTAACCTAAATGCGTTAAACCTAGATCAGTCGGCTATCGGCTGATGCCAACAGACTGATACTGGCTTAAGGCATTTAACCAAATTGAGATCTTAATATAAGAGGCGACTTTAATATATCTAGTAGTAAATAATGCTAAAAGATTATTAAAACAGGTAAGGCTAGCTGAAACCCTAGTACTGTCTCTACAAGTAGGCATCTAATCAAATAGTTCTAAATACTTATAAAAGCGACTTAACAGATTATAGATGATGCAGCATTAAGTACAAAAAGATAGTATTAGATCTATATAGACTGATGTAAACCCTTCAAGACGGTAGATACAGTATATAACCTAGTCCAACATCTAGACCTAGCTCTATCAGTTGTTGTCTCCCGAGAGAAACGAGCCGACGGCGAGATAGATCTAGACATTGTTCTAGATTATATGTCGTATATGATAACTTGCGCAGTTTATAACATTAAACCTAGAGTGTCATGACGATGTAATCACTAGATTCGACGGAATAAACCACTAATGACGAGAATTTACCTTATTCGGGGTTCGAATCGATGCAGCCCGAAGCCGGATCAAGAACTTGTCTAAAAGAAAATAGGAGGCGATGCGCCGAAATTGTATTGATGTGTGATTCTTATTTACAAGAGGTCTCGGGTCCTATTTATACCCAAGTACAACAAAGTCTGTGTAGAACATGGTTTCTATCTAATCTACTATTCAAAATACGACAATAGCCCGGGATACAGTCCAATGTCGCATTACAAAAGGAAATATCTAAACAAAACCCTATTTTACAGATACAATTGCCGTTACAGGACTTTATCCATCAGAAAATAAGCGGATTAAGGTCTCGTCTTTGTTTAATCTCTCCCTGGTCCCCTCCTTTCTCCTTCTGCAGCAGATAGGTAAAGCCAGAGGCAATGTTAGTGGATCAGAACCCCAACCTTCTCAGGGGACAGCTCAGAATAACGCTACAAGTATTTCATCTCCTGGGAATCCAACTCTAGCCCAGGTAGTGGTCAATCAGACGCAGTTAATGGCCATAATGATGCGGCAAATTGTCGACATGAAAACATACGCACTGGCCTGAGAGATCTGCTTAATTCTAGTGCAGGTTCGTAATCTTGTTTTTGGGGTTCAAGGGCGTGCCAGTTGGTTTGATCCTGCAACCAACAAGAAACTAAAGAAAGAAAACAAGGTTAAATCTATAAACGATAGCCAATCGAGTATAGCTGATGACGTATCGTTCAATATTGAGCCGATGTGATATGCGCAAGATCGGCAAAGGGAAAATTAGATCTAATCACTCGGCTGTAGATATCAATAGTATATAATCTATGTCTTGAAATATGTTTAAACCAAGTGATTGGGATAGATCGGCAGTGTGCCAAGACAGTATAAATCACTTATATCTAAAAGTACTTTAAGACAAAGACTATATATATTTATAGCATAGTCGATGTCATAAATCTAACATGTATCAGCTAGTACTCCGATACCACTTTATACTAAGATATCAATATAGATTAAATACATTGAACATGAATCGATCAAGTGTTAAGATAACCTAATAGATCGATAACAAGCTTAATATATTTCATCATAGTGAGATCTTAATATAAAGGGCAAATTTAGCACATCAAGTAAACATATAGAAAACAAGATAACTAAACCAGATAAGATCGGCTGAAACCCCGATACTATATCTAATAGCAAACATGGGACAAAATAGATATTATGATTCTGGATAATATTTAGTAGGTCAGCATAAGATCTAAACAAGTCAATGAAAGCCTTTCGAGATGGTGGATACAATATATAATCTAAGTCGATGTTGATATCTAACCCTATCTTGTCTAGACAGATGCTAGCCGATTAGGGTTAGACAGCAATATAGATCTAGATTATATAGTATATATGATAACTCGACGATTTACGTAAACAGGATTAGAGTGTCATAAAGATGTAAGCACTAATCCCGAGAGCACAAACCGTCATAACAAGCTTTACCTCTCGTCGGAGATCGAAGCCGATGCAGCCCAACTCAAAAGCAAGAACTCATCGAAGTAATTGAAAGTAAAAAGGTGGCGATGCGCCGAAGGTGTATTGAACTGATTGTTGTTTTTTGATTACAAGGTCATGGGTCATATTTATACCCAAATACATGATATGTCCTCGTCGGACCCGATTCCTATCCCTATTACAACTCAAATTACGGATAAGTCCCCTAGCTGGACTCTTATCGGTCACAATCTATAAGGAAGTTATTTAAAACAACCTAATTAATAGATACAATTGTTTTTTTGGACTCTATCCATGCATGGCAATCCTCATGAAGCATTTCAAACGAATCCGATGATGATTCCAATGCCCTTTTACCGGGATCGGCTACATCGGCTATCCTTATCGGAATCGGCTACATCGGCTATCCTTGTCCAACTCGGTCTTAGCCAATGAACACCTTTGTCGATTCAATCTCAGCCGATGCGCACTCTATCTCCGAGAACCATGATCTCCTCCAAATTCGCTTCGGCTTTAATTCCAAATCTGATGGTTGGCTTACCAAATTTGGTCATTAACACAAATGCAACGGTAGTATAGCAGCAGTAGATGCAAATTCAGATGCAAGCTCAGGGTCAGTATCAAGAGCAACGCTAGTATTTTTCGGTGCAAGCCCTGACAACTCCCGCCAGTATACCGTCAAGTTTCTAGGAGACGGTGGCACCAACTCTGTCATCAGGTTGGAGAGAAACACATGGCACCTGCATGGTTTCAATGAGCAAGGTCATAACCGTTCATGGGACATGTATGCCAACACATCGACCGAAGATGAGACGCAGTGCTCAAGAAAGAAGGAAGACTCCGGTCAACTAATCAGCCAAGATTTTGGTTCGCCGCCGTCCAATTCTAAGAAAAGAAATGTACCAATAGGGAATACAGGTTGTGCCAGCAAGATGATGGTCACAGGCATAGTGTTTACTCCCGAAGATGCTGAGAAAATTCTCCAACGCCTGAGAAAGAATATTCCGTGGTGCACGCCAGCTAACCCGACATCTCAGGCTTTACAGTCCGCCCAAGCCAGAAGATGACGAATTAGAAGAGATGTCCTCTGGTGATGATGATGATGCGAACATGAAAGACGATAGTGAAGAAGAAATGGAGCTCAAAGCATTTATTCGTTGTGGAGAAGTTGGACACACTGCGAGCATGTGCATCCACATCTGCCACTGTGGTGAGGACACCCATATGCCAGATGAATGTCCCACGAGAAATGTCACGTGCTTCTTGTGTGAGGAAATAGATCACGTGCCTAAGGACTATCAGCTAATGTTGGTCTTAGATAAGGACAAGGAAAACCAAAGGACATCCTGTCGGCCTATCAGTCAACTCGTGGTTGGTCCCTCCAATGGTGATGATGTTCCCGATCATCAACTAGCTCCAACCTCTGTGAAGATCATCAGTGATAACAGAAGCATGGAAAACAAGTCTCACGAGTCAGTGCACATTTCAATTCCAACTGCTAGCCTGAGAGATCTGCTTAACTCTAGTGCAGGTCCAAATCGTGCTTTTCAAGTTTGTAGGGCGTGCCAGTTGGTTTGATCCTGCAACCAACAAGAAACTAAAGAAAGAAAAACAAGGTTAAATCTATGAACGATAGTCAATCAGGTATAGCCGATGACGTATCGTTGAATGTTGAGCCGATGCAATATGCACTGAATCGACAAAGGGAAATTAGATCTAATCGATCGGCTATAGATATCCATAACATATAATCTATGCCTTAAAACACATTTAAACCAAGTGACTAGGATAGATCGGCAGCATGCCGAGACAGTATAAATCACTTATGCCTAAAGATGCTCTAAGACAGAGCTTATACGTATTTATAGCATACCCGATGTTATAAATCTAACATGTATTGGCTAGTACTTCGAGACCACTTTATCCTAAGATATCAATATAGATTATACATTAAATAAGAACCGATCAAGTGTTAAGATAGCCTAACAGATCGATAACAAGCTTAATATATTTTATCACAATGAGATCTTAATATAAAGGGCTGATTTAGCATATCAAGTAAACATATAGGAAACAAGATAATTAAAACAGGTAAGATCGGCTGAAACTCCGATACTATCTCTAATAACAATCATGAGAAATGATAGATATTATGATTCTAGATATTACTTAGTAGGTCAGACTCAACCGATGCAGCACTAAGCATAAGAAGAAGCATAAGATCTACAAAAGTCGACAAAAACCTTTCAAGATGGTGGATATACTATATAATCTAAGTTGACGTTGATATCTAACTCTATCGGGTGTTGTCTAGTAACAGATGCTAGCCGATTAGGGTTAGACAGCAATATCGATCTAGATTATATAGCATATATAATAACTCGACGATTTACATAAACAGGATTAGAGTGTCGTAAAGATGGAAGCACTAATCCGGAAAGCACAAGCCGCCATAACAAGCTTTACCTCTCGTCGAAGATCGATCCTGATGCAGCCCAACTCGAAAGCAAGAGCTCGTCAAAGTAACTGAAAGTAAAAAGGTGGCGATGCACCGAAGTTGTATTGAACTGATTCTTATCATTGTTACAAGGTCTTGGGTCATATTTATACCCAGATACATGATATGTCCTTGTTGGACACGACTCTTATCTCTATTACAATTCAAATTACAAATAAATCCCTTAGGTGGACTCTTATCGACATAATCTATAAGGAAACTATTTAAAATAACCTAATTAATAGATACAATATCCTTTCTTGGACTCTATCTGTGCATGGCAATCCTCATGAAGCACTTCAAACTAATCCGACAATGATTCTAACGCCCTTTTACCGGGATCGGCCACATCGGCTATCCTAATCGGAATCGGCTACGTCGGCTATTCTTCTCTGACTCGGTCTTAGCCAATGAACACCTTAGCCGATTCGGTCTCAGCCGATGTGGACTCTATCTCCGCCAACCACGATCTCCTCCAAATCCGCTTCGGATTTAGTTCTAAATCCGATGGTTGGCTTACCAAATTTGGTCATTAACACATGCCCCCAAGTCCATTATATTTATAATATTGCGGATTTGCTTGATCTTATCCTCGAGAAAATCCAGGACTTTTCTGTTTTGACCGTTACCTCACCTCTTTAAATAAAAACCACCGCCTCAAAGCTTTTTACGCCGTCACTTGTGCTTCCACCGCTCTAGGCACAAACATCTCCAATCTTCACCGGCGACCTCCTTGAAGCCCTCGGCGATCCTGCAAGAAACCCCCTCGCGGCGACAAATTCATCCCGGCGATGTCGACCTTAACTACTCCTTCTGGTGTGCTGTCGATTGAATTCCCTGAGGTAAGCCCCATCAGCTATAACTCCTTTCCTTGCTGTGATTTGTCTTTGCTTTTCATAATTCGCCCTTTTTTTCATTGTAGCATCTCTCAAACCAAATTGCAATCCCCAATCCCAACCGATTCTTCTTAGGGCCAATCGGCAATACAGACCCCACCGAGTTCATAAACGCCGAGACCAATAGGGTTCCTTTTAGATCAACAAACCCTAGTTTGGCGCATTGGGCTGGAACTTTCAAGTCGTGGCCATGCACCGACAAAACTTGGCCAGAGTGGTACAACAGAGTATCGGCTAGCCAGCAGAGCCACTGGGAAGAACTTGGGATAGCGCAGTGCCTAGCCCTAACCATAGCCGATATGACCAAAGACGAGCCTATGTTGTCGGCTACTACCTACTTCTGGTCCAACACTTTGAACGCTTTCTTGTTCAACCACGAGCCGATGACACCCACTCTCTTGGACATAGTTATGATCATGGGTCTGGACATCACCTCATCGGCTAACCCGGTCAGCTTGAACACCAAGGGCCAATTCTCTTTCAAAACCTGAGCTATTGGCGGCTAGAATGGATTCATCACCCAAAACATGGGAACTGGCCCAGTAGGCCCTAGGGAGCACACAACCTTCCTCTTGATGTGGTTGGAAAGATTTCTATTCTGTGGTTCGAGCTACAGCCCCACCACTAACTGGCAGCATGTAGCCGAAGCCTTGGTAGAGAAGAAACAAATTCCTTTGGGCAAATACTTGCTAGGGTATCTCTACCAGACCCTAAACTCTGTGTCGGCTAAGATCGCTACATACTCTGCTATCGGAATCGGTGGCCCCTGGTGGTTATTGCAAATTTGGCTCAACTTGCATACACATAAGGTTGCTGAGAGGCCAGCATTAGTAGAAGCTGAATTCCCAAGAGTGCAGCCGACGACAGATGAAGATGGCAATGAAGTGACCACTTGCCGATGTATGTCCTTTGGAGAGGCAGTATCCTCATATACTGGATCGAAGCTATCGGCTGACTTCTTCAGAGATTGGTTCAGCAACTTCTACGATGGGTTTCCAAGGAACACAAGAATCTAGTTTGCCTATGCAAATTCTGAAGATTTTGAGCTCCCCAGTGACTTCAGGTTTGATGAGATAAACTCTGAGAAGTTTGACAAGTCCAAGGAAGTCTTCACAGCTGCCATCTCTCCTTGCATCCTCCCAGTCGGCATTCATCAGGGAAGAAACGTCCAAGTTTCATACGAGTTCTATCATCCGATGAGTGCTGCCAGACAGTTAGGGATGGGACAACTGTCGATCAGCTTATATTTTGCTGATAAGATCTAAACTAGGGGAGAGATCTCTTCGGGCCTTATGATGGACAGATTGCTCAATATCCCAGGGCCTCTCCTCGACAGCATTGACAATATTGAATTTGCCATAATGAGGAGTGCAGCCTTCGACCGATGGTGGATTGAATGGAAGAAACACCTTTTTCATCAATCAGCTTCGATGTACTTGACCACCATGTACCCGGAGTTGGTTCCACAAGTAAGCACTTCTTCTTTTGTCAAATTATTCATTATTGGCTTAACATCTTTCAATATTTGACTACATCATTCTCTTTGTTTGCAGATTACCGACTCCTGCCCTCCTCATACCAGCAACACTGGGGCAACTATCTGTTATGTTGTCAGCATTCTCCCCAATGGTTGTGGACTAGCCCCTTCAAGGATCAAGTATGATGCCCCCAAGACGGCATCTTTGCTTCATGGTCAAACCCGCCAGCCGATCCCCTCTAAAACAGGAAAAAGGAAAAGCACCAAGCCATCGGCTGCCGATCCATTGGCTACAAAGAAGAAACATCCAAGAAACAAAAAACAGCTGCAGTCGATGATCTGTCATCCCTAGACCCGAACATGGAGGAGTTCCTCAATCAAGAAGTAATAGAGGAAGCCATCGACGATGTTGCGGCTGATGCAAGTGAAACAAGAAGAACCATGCCGATGCTGCCAGCCGATGACCCAGCTCCTTAGAAAACTCCAACTCCTCCAAGACGCCAACCTCGTCCTCAGCCGGTATGTACTTTTCTAGAGTTTTTCTTCCTTTAAATATTCACATTTCAATTCCTGAACAAACTCCTTCACTTTGCAGAAAAAGAAATTGGCCACTAAAAAGAAATCGGCTCCACCTCCATCGATAACTTTAAACTCAAACCCTTCCTTGGCTTTTTAATCAATCGATTCTGAATCAAACTTGTCTTTCTTTCTTTTTGTGAAGCTGCTTCGCTCTCCAGCATCTTCCCAGCACGAATCAAGTGAACGCACTCCATCGGCTAGGGGCAGCCATCACGTGGAAGCAGAAAAAGAATCTTCTCCTGTCATCCCTGTAAGTATTTTTAATACACCATATTGGATGTTCTGAGTTTTTTCAATACTTAACAATTTCATCATTCTCTTTTCAGGTCTTGGCCGATATGTTCTCCTTTGATATAAGACAGTTTATGGATAAAGAG
This sequence comes from Oryza australiensis, assembly GCA_019925245.2. Taxonomy (NCBI): domain Eukaryota; kingdom Viridiplantae; phylum Streptophyta; class Magnoliopsida; order Poales; family Poaceae; genus Oryza; species Oryza australiensis. The sequence goes on from JAIFGZ020000228.1 coordinate 538,412, forward strand.
GAAGAGACCACAAGCAAGACCCTGGCTCCCATTGCGGATGATTTGAAGGCCAAGCTATTGGATATTGCCCATCGGCTAGAGAGCTCCTTGGACTACTTAGTCGTCAACTGCGGGCCGATCAAAGCTTGGTTCGAAGAGATACAAGATCAAATCCCAGATAACCTAGCTGACATCATCTCTCAAGCAGCATATCTTGAACAACATTGATACAAGCTGGAAAGGGTACAACAAAGGATTGTCGATCAGCGAGAGAGAAAAGCTCTTGAAGCCACCATCGAAGCTAATAGGCAATCGATTACAACAGAAAAAACCAAGCTTGATGAGATGACTACAGTGCCAAATTAAATTAAGACCAACATTGATCGGCTACAAAAATGTTAGTGATATGCCCTAGAGGCAACATGGAGATGTTGGATATCACGTCAATGTTTATGTATTTATGAATAAAGTGTTATTCAGTTCCATGAAATAGACATCTTGTATTGATCAATAAGTACGTGACTTATTTATGAGACTCTTTATGTATGAATCTATTTCTAAACGATCCCTGATCATATGTCATATTGTTGGAACAAATATGATTCTAAGATCGGCATGTTTATTGATTGATGATCATGTCTCATAGATCATGGGTATGAAGATACCAAATCAATAAACATGGACATATGTGTTGGAGAACACATTGTTGGATAGACCCACCATGAGACACTACAGGAATTAATGTGCCATTAGTTGGTCTCGGGTAGTGTTGGTACAAAGTCCTTAGACCTGAGATCACCATGGATTCCAACATGTGTAGTAGCCTACTTTGGGACTACCAAACGCTATTCCGTAATCGGGTACTTATAAAGGTAGTTTTCGGGTTTGCTATGAAACATGGAGTGGGATGTGAGTGATCAAGATGGAATTTGCCCTCATTTGGAGAGATATCTCGGGCCCTCGAGGTAATGGATTATGGAAATGCATGGCCATGCTAAGTTGATTGAGGAGTCAATCAAATGACAGATAATCCAATACGGTTCGAGTGAATGGTTAAGCTATTGAAGGGATGGCACACATCTTGCCTATAGCTTAAGCGGTATCGTGAGGCAAAGGGATTTGTGTACACATTACGGTTGAGCCGATATTATATTCTTGTATACTATGGTGTCAATATGTGCTGCTAGGCGCCGTCGTTGATGTGTCGGCTGAGTTGGACTCGAGCCGACGATCGGCTAAGTTAGACTATAGCTGAAACCGAGTATACCTGAACCTACTGTGGTCGCACGCTTAAGGGGATAAGAAGGCATTCGAGTTGGACTCGGATACGGCTCGATCGGATAGGGATCCGATCGGATAGAGTCCTATGGGCTTATGACGTATGGGCAGCCAACTCGTGAGATTCGGATAGGATCCGATTCAAAATAGAGTCCCGATCGGCCACTAGTCCCGTCGGCCAACTCTATATAAAGGAGGGAGGGGTGGAGAGCTGCGGCACGTCAATTGCATCGCGTGCAACAGAAGTCGCCGAGATCAATCTCCACGGAAACCCTCCCCACTTTCAAGCCAAACCCTAGCCTTGCATCGCGTGCTAGCACACGGGTGTACGGCGTTTTGTCCCCGGACGTGTGGATACCGGTAGAGGCGCTGCTACGTTGCGCGCTGTTGATCGGCTTCGAATCGGCTGCGGTCGGACGCATCGGAGCGAGGCGCAAGAACACGGTCGGACGACTCGGATCGGCTACGGCATCTGCGAATCGGCTTATTGGCGAATCGGCTGTCTCCGGGAATCGGCTACACTGTTCCGGATCGGATTGCCCTGATTGGCTATTCCGCTGCACTCTACTCCAATCGGTAACGATCTATCGACCCTTATTTGCAAGTGTTCCTGGTTTGCGCGGTTAAAAATTTTTGTTTTCGGCTAGCGTAGCCTCTGCGCAATCCTTCAGTGGTATCAGAGCTAATCTTGCTTAGTTCGGGTTTTAGGTTGGATCTGGAACAAGTTTTGCGCACGGGTTGATTAGATCAATCGGTTTTACGGGATCTGTTGAGGAGAGTTAATGGTAATTGCGTTCCTTGATAGTGTATCGGAACGGCGTAATGTGATTACGTCGAAGCAATTTCCATATAACTCGGTTTGAGTTGGGTTCGACATAGCGTTCCTTGATAGTGTATCGGAACGGTATAATGTGATTATGCCGAAGCTATCTCGTAGTCCGATCTTGTTAGCGCCTCGCGTCTACACAAACCATCTCCCTTGATAGTGTATCGGGACGGCATAATATGATTATGCCGACATGGTTTTCGTAAGCGAATTCATAGATTGGATCTATGAATTTCGTGTGGTGTTCGGCGCTGCCCGAAGCCCGCGAGGGGCGGCTTCCCTCGACCCCCGCCCGCTAACCGGCTAGGGGGACCGCCGTGTGCGTACCCCCTTATAGGTCGTCTCGATACCGTAGCTCGTGATAAGTAGAAAACGTTTCTACGCCTAACTTGTTTTTGAGAGAATTCTTTGAGATGGTATGGCCCTATTGTATGTATGAGATGTATGAGATGCATGTGATGCATGTAATATTCTTTCATATGTGCAATCCCCGTAATATTCTTTCATACGTGCAATGCTTGTAATATTCTTTCACGACTGCTGAGTCGATGTAATCTTCAATTAGAGCTTCTATAGTAGTAGCTTAGTTTGAAGATATCAAGCATTCGGCACTCGGAAGAACGGTGATGAAGATGGAGATCCTCTACACCGGCATGGAGATAGAGATCACCATGTGAAGGGGGCCATACTATTTCATGCTATTCTACTTGCTTTCATATGTGATATGTTTGTTTGATAGGATAGCATCCCTCGCAAAATTAAGTAGTAATGATGCCCTTCCAAATGTTGCACCCGTCCACCGTTATGCTCATCAATGGTGGGTCCGCCAAAGCAGAGTGCCATTCTCTATCATAACACGAGGGGGTATATGTCGACATATACATGCAGGAGCATTTGGTTTACTTAACAAGGCTATCAAAACAGTTTTGGGCCTTGGGGCATAGGTTGGGGCCGGGGCATGGAGATGCCACACCAACAACAAGAGTCACATAGAGATGTGATTAGCAAGGAGTTGCTTACCGATGTTATTAATTTTCTAGCAGTGATGCCAAAGCTCACTAGAAAATTAATTAACATGTGGATCTTGACCCAATACGTAACCTAGAGAGAAGGTGGAAAATACGTAATGGGAGTCTAATGTTAAATTGTTGACAAGCGTGATCTGACGTGCCTCCGGAAGCTGTGACCTCCATGTTGGGAAGACACGTTCCCACAAACCCGTGAACCTCCAACCGAACACGGTAGGGCAACTCGCCACTGAGAGGCGCAACCGTTGTATACTCCGGTGCTTCGGGATATCCAAGCGCAAGGGCCATACGCGCCGGCTACGCACGAAGCTTTGTCATCCCTTTTCCGCAACGGCGTCGCCGGGGAACCGCCATCTATAGAAACAAAGGAGTGGAAAAATCAAAACATGCTCAAAAACCCACGACCAACACCCCATTTTCGCAACTCCTAAACCCTAGACTGACTCCACTTTTCAAAACACCCCCTTTTTTTTAAAACATATGCACACGAAAAGAATTAGAGGGCTCTTAAGGTTTCCAGTTGGCTTGTCCTACATCCAGGAAGGCTCGATACCAACTTGTCACGCCCGAAATTCATACAGAATTTGCAGCTAATTTGTGCATTACATCCTCGTCCAGAATCGCCGAGGTACACAAATCGACGTTATTGATAATACAGAATCCTCGTCTTAGAAACAATATAAAAGAGTTACACAAATGCAGCGGAAAGGAAAATAAAACTGACTTAAGCTAAACTTGACACGAGCGAAGCGGAACACCAACTCCACGGCCAAACCTTGACGAGAACAAGCCTACACCTCCTCGGAGACCTCGATCTCAACCTCCGCACCGAAGGGGAAAAAGAAGCAAGACTGAGTACAACCACAGTACTCAACAAGTCACACCGGAAAGGGGGATATGATGCACGATAAATAACAAGGAAGGGTCAAGGGCTCAATTTGCATAAACAGCATTTGCAATATATAATAATAATATTTGAAGATAGTAAAACAGTAGTAATATTTAAGCAGTATTAAATAACGCTGTCCAACGCTCAAACCACGTTGCAACGGCCCATCCATCCACCTGCACTAGTCATACTTCAACATTTCATTCGAATAAAATAAATGAGACTAATCAAGGTGAATCTGGTCGATCGCCCGTAACCGTGGGCACGGCTATTCGAATAGTTTTTACTCTGATCAGAGGTGTACAACTGTACCCACAAGACAAAATCCCACAACACGTTACCGTGCGCCGGTGCACCACCACGGTGCCCCGGAAAGGAATTGTGACGGACCCTTCACATAACCCCTCTAATCAATCGTACCACACCAAGGTTTCGCCCCCATTCCCATCGGGCAATGGGCAACCCCTCTAGTGCCGCGGTGAATCCGGAAGCTGATCAACCCTTAAAACCGGGGCCGACCCAACTCCATCACGCCCACCCTCTGCGGGATACGTTAACTAGAGACGGCTACGCTACGGGCCCGACCATTACCCATGCTGGCTTGTGGTATGCACCGAAGGAGTACGCGGAGGCTACGCTAGCCAAAAACAAAAACTTTTACCGCGCAAACCAGGAACACTTGCAAGTAAGGGCCGATAGATCGTTACCGATTGGAGTAGAGTGCAGCGGAATAACCAATCAAGGCAATCCGATCCGAAACAGTGTAGCCGATTCCCGGAGACAGCCGATTCGCCAATCAGCCGATTCGAGTCGTCCGGCCGCGTTCTCACGCCTTGCTCCGATGCGCCCGACCGCAGCCGATTCCACCACGCCCGATCGCTCCGATTGCAGCCGATCCAAGCCGATCAACGCGCGCAACGTAGCAGCGCTCTACCGGTATCCACACGTCCGGGGACGAACGCCGTACACCCGTGTGCTAGCACGCGATGCAAGGCTAGGGTTTGGCTCGAAAGTGGGGAGGGTTTCCGTGGAGATTGATCTCGGCGACTTACGTTGCACGCGATGCAATTGACGTCGGTAGCTCTCCACCCCTCCCTCCTTTATATAGAGTTGGCCGACGGGACTAGTGGCCAATTAGGACTCTATTTTGAATCGGATCTCATCCGTATCTCATAGAGTTGGCCGCCCATACGTCGTAAGCCCATAGGACTCTATCCGATCGGATCCCTATCCGATCGAGCCGTATCCGAGTCCAACTCGAATATCTATTCTATCCCCTTAAGCGTGCGACCCGTAGGTCCGGTATACTCGGTTTCGGCTATAGTCTAACTTACCGATCGTCGGCTCGAGTCTAACTCAGCCGATGCACACAAAGAGCGCCTAGCAGCACATATTGACACCATAGTATACAAGAATAATATCGGCTCGAACCTGTAATGTGTACACAAATCCCTTTGCCTCACGATACCGGTTAAGCTATAGGCAAGATGTGTGCCATCCCTTCAATAGCTTAACCATTCACTCGAACCGTATTGGATTATCCGTCCGTTGATTGACTCCTCAATCAACTTAGCATGGCCATGCATTTCCATAATCCATTACCTCGAGGGGCCCAGAGATATCTCTCCAAAGGAGGGGCAAATTCCATCTTGATCACTCACATCCCACTCCATGTTTCATAGCAAACCCGAAAACTACCTTTATAACTACCCGATTACGGAATAGCGTTTGGTAGTCCCAAAGTAGGCTACTACACATGTTGGAATCCATGGTGATCTCAGGTCTAAGGACTTTGTACCAACACTACCGAGACCAACTAATGGCACATTAATTCCTGTAGTGTCTCATGGTGGGTCTATCCAACAATGTGTTCTCCAACACATATGTCCATGTTTATTGATTTGGTATCTCCATACCCATGATCTATGAGACATGATCATCAATCAATAAACATGCCGATCTTAGAATCATATTTGTTCCAACAATATGATATATGATCGAGGATCGTTTAGAAATAGATTCATACATAAAGAGTCTCATAAATAAGTCACGTACTTATTGATCAATACAAGATGTCTATTTCATGGAACTGAATAACACTTTATTCATTTATACATAAACATTGACGTGATATCCAACATCTCCATGTTGCCTCTAGGGCATATCACTAACAATCTCCCACTTGCACTAGAGTCAATCATGTAAGTATCTAATACCCATTGCTCTTGTGTGTGCCTCATGCTTCGGTGAGGGAGAGGTTTTGTCGGCGGATCGGCTATGTTGAGATCCGTGTGCACTTTGCATATCTTGACATCACCTCTGTCCACAATCTCACGGATGAGATGATATCGCCGAAGTATGTGTTTGGACTTCGATGTGACCTCGGCTCCTTGGCTTGCGCAATGGCTCCACTATTGTCACAATAGAGAGACATTGGACCATCGTACTAGTCATCACACCAAGCTCGAAACGAATTTCTTGATCCAAACGGCCTCCTTTGCGGCTTCCGAAGCAGCAATGTACTCGGCCTCCGTTGTAGAATCAGCAACGTATCCCGCTTGGAACTCTTCCGTGACTGCGCCTCCGTTCGAGCAGAACACGAACCCGATTGCGATCTATAATCATCCTTGTCCTTTGGAAGCTAGCATCGGTGTAACCACTTACAACGAGCTCTTCTTCACCTCCATAGACTAGGAACATATCCTTAGTTCTTCTCAAGTACTTAAGGATATTCTTTACGGCATCCAGTGACCTTCACCTGGATCGATCGTATCTGCTCGTAGCACTCAAAGCGTACGAGACATGCAGGCGTGTACAAAGCATGGCATACATGATGGATCCAATTGCCGAAGCATATGGAACCATACCCATCTTATTCCGCTCATCATGTGTCCGAGGACACCGATTCTTGCTAAGATTGATGCCATGTGACATAGGTAAGAAACCTTTCTTGGAATCATGCATGTTGAACCTTTTCAACAGCTTATTAATGTATGTACTTTGGCTTAATCCAATTAGCCTCTTGGATCTATCTCTATAGATCCGAATGCCTAATATATATGCTGCCTCCCTAAGTCTTTCATGGAAAACTATTTTTCAATGAAGACTTGACGGATTCAAGCATAGGGATATCATTTCCAATCGTAATATGTCATCCACATATAAGATTAGAAATACAATTGCGCTCCCACTGACCTTTTTGTAAACACAGGCCTCTTCTTCATTTTTGATGAAACCAAACCCTTTGATTACTTCATCAAAACGAATATTCCAACTCCGAGATGCTTGCTTCAATCCATAAATGGATTTCGTAGCTTGCATATCTTTCCGAGCGATTCGGATCGACAAAACCCCGAGGTTGTATCATGTATACATCCTCGCTTAGGTTTCCATTCAGGAAAGCCGTTTTGACATCCATCTACCATATCTCATAATCGAAATATGCAGCAATCGCTAGGATAATCCGAATAGATTTAAGCATTGCGACGGGCGAGAAGGTTTCATCATAATCAATTCCTTGAATCTGTTTAAAACCTTTCGCCACCAATCGCGCCTTATAGATGTGAACATTTCCATCCATATCGGCCTTTTCGTAAAAACCCATTTACACTCAATGGTTTTGACACCATCAGTGGATCAACCAAGTTCCAAACTTGATTGTCGTACATGGATTCTATTTCGGATTTCATGGCTCCAAGCCACTTGTTGGAATCGGGTCCCACCATCGCTTCCTCATAGGTCTTAGGTTCATCGTTGTCCAACAACAATATATCACGTTGTTCCGCTTTGTGTACTGTCAGTGCACGACGTGATCTTTCGGACCTCCGTGGGCGGGTGTATCTACAACGGTGGTGCAACACTTTGCACCTCTGTTGTGGTTCGTGGTCACCGAAACATTTTCTCGGTGTTTCTTGAACTTCTTCAAGATGCACCCTGCTCCCACTAACCCTTCTTAAAAGAAACTCTTTCTCCAAGAAGACACCGTGTCGGGCGACAAACACTTTGCCTTGTTCCCGATTATAAAATTAATATCCCTTAGTTTCCTTAGGATATCCCACAAAGAAGCACTTGTCGATTTGGGTGTGAGCTTGTCGGTAAACGTTTTACATAAGCTTCGCATCCTCATATTTTGAGAAAAGACAAACTAGGGGTTGCCCTGTCCATATCTCATATGGTGTCTTTTCAACCGACTTAGATGGAACTCTATTTAGTGTGAGCGTGTTTCAAGAGCATATCCCCGAAAGATAACGGAAGATCACTTTGGCTCATCATCGACCGCACCATGTCCAACAAGGTGCGATTTCTCCGTTCGGACACTTCGTTCCATTGTGGAGTTCTGGCGGAGTTAAGCGTGAAACAATTCCACAATCTTTCGATGATTACCAAACTCTTGGCTCAAGTATTCCCCTCCACGATCGATCGTAGAAACTTGATTGTTTTCCCTAAATGATTATGTACTTCATTCGGAATTCTTTGATCTTTTCAAAGGATTCGGACTTATGCCTTATTAAGTAGATATAACCATATCTACTAAAGTCATCGGTAAAGGTAATGAAGTACGATAACCACCTCGGCCGTTGAGCTCATTGGTCCACATACATCGGTATGTACGAGTGCCAACAAGTCACTTGCTCTTTCACCGTGTCCCGTGAAAGGTGCCTTTGTCATCTTACCAAGTAAACAAGACTCACATGTCTCAAATGATTCAAAATCAAAAGAGTGAAGCAATCCATCCTTATGGAGCTTCTCCATGCGTTTCTTATTTATATGGCCTAAGCGACAATGCCGGATAAACGTGGGGTTTATATCATTAGAGAGTTGCCTTTTCGTATTAATGTTATAGATGGGAGATGCTTCAAGATTCAAAACGTATAATCCATTCACCAATGGAGCATGAAAATAGAACATATCTCTAAGATATGTTGAACAACCATTGTCCATTGATCTAAAATCATATCCTTCCGCTTGCAAACATGAAGCGGAAATAACGTTTTGACATAGTGTTGGAACACAATAACAATTATTTAATTCCAAAACTAATCCTGAAGGTAGATGAAGTGGTATCGTGCCGACAAAGAAGCGTAGCAACGCTTGCTCCATTGCCGACGCGCGAGTTCACCTCGCCCCTTCTCAATCCTCTACTTCTTCTCATTCCCGCAACGATTTGCAAATATGAGCTACGATCCGGTATCAAATACCCAAGAGTCAGTAGGTGAAGTAGCAAGATTAATGTCTATAACATTAATACCTGAAGCGAAGTCGTACTTTGCTTCTTTTTGAGATCTTCCATGTACTTCTTGCAGTTCCTCTTCCAAAGTGGCATGTCTCCTTGCAATAGAAGCAAACGGCATCCGATGCCGCCGACCCCGCTTTCTTTGCATTGGAGGCACTCGCGATCTCATCGGGAGTTAACTTCCTCTTGGTGCAAAGCTTCTTGACAGGTGGTTTGCGCTTAGCCTTCGCATCATCATCACATGATGACCGTTTTTCTGGATACTCTCCTCACTGTCTTTAGCATCCCATGCAATTCAGCCAAGGTCCTATCCATATTGTTCATGTGATAATTCAATATGAATGGCTCGAAGCTCGGAGGGAGTGACCGGAGAATCACATCGTAGCCAACTCTTGGCTAAGGGGAAAACCTAGTTTTTCCGACTCTCGATATAGCCAATCATCTTTATCACATGCGGAATGACGGGATTCCCCTCAACAAGCACGCACGCAAACAAGGACTTTGAGGTGTTGAACCTCTCGGCCCGAGCTTGGTTCTCAAACATGCCATGCAGTCCCGAATAATAGTGTGAGCATCGCTGCTCTCATATTGCTTCTGAAGCTCAGGGGACATTGTAGCAAGCATGAGACAGCTTATATCTAGGGCATCATTAGTGTGCTTCTCATAAGCCCTCCGTGCAGTTGCAGTGGCATTATTTGGCAAATCCTCAGGATAGGGTACTTCAAGAACGTACTCCTTACGCTCTTGCTTGAGAACAATTCTCAAGTTGCGATACCAATCCATAAAGTTTGTTCCATTTAATTTTTCCTTTTCGAGAATAGATCGCAAGTTAAAGGTACTGGGTGTAGTATTAGTTGTTAGTGATATGCCCTAGAGGCAACATGGAGATGTTGGATATCACGTCAATGTTTATGTATAAATGAATAAAGTGTTATTCAGTTCCATGAAATAGACATCTTGTATTGATCAATAAGTACGTGACTTATTTATGAGACTCTTTATGTATGAATCTATTTCTAAACGATCCCTGATCATATGTCATATTGTTGGAACAAATATGATTCTAAGATCGGCATGTTTATTGATTGATGATCATGTCTCATAGATCATGGGTATGGAGATACCAAATCAATAAACATGGACATATGTGTTAGAGAACACATTGTTGGATAGACCCACCATGAGACACTACAGGAATTAATGTGGCATTAGTTGGTCTCAGGTAGTGTTGGTACAAAGTCCTTAGACCGAGATCACCATGGATTCCAACATGTGTAGTAGCCTACTTTGGGACTACCAAACGCTATTCGTAATGGGTAGTTATAAAGGTAGTTTTCGGGTTTGCTATGAAACATGGAGTGGGATGTGAGTGATCAAGATGGAATTTGCCCCTCCTTTGGAGAGATATCTCGGGCCCTCGAGGTAATGGATTATGGAAATGCATGGCCATGCTAAGTTGATTGAGGAGTCAATCAACAGACACATAATCCAATACGGTTCGAGTGAATGGTTAAGCTATTGAAGGGATGGCACACATCTTGCCTATAGCTTAACGGTATCGTGAGGCAAAGGGATTTGTGTACACATTACGGGTTGAGCCGATATTATATTCTTGTATACTATGGTGTCAATATGTGCTGCTAGGCGCCGTCAAGGATGTGCCGGCGGTGAGTTGGACTCGAGCGACGTCGGCTAAGTTAGACTATAGCCGAAACCGAGTATACCTGAACCTACGTGGTCGCACGTTTAAGGGGATAGAATAGATATTCGAGTTGGACTCGGATACGGCTCGATCGGATAGGGATCCGATCGGATAGAGTCCTATGGGCTTACGACGTATGGGCGGCCAACTCTATGATATACGGATGAGATCCGATTCAAAATAGAGTCCTATTCGGCCACTAGTCCCGTCGGCCAACTCTATATAAAGGAGGGAGGGGTGGAGAGCTACGATATGTCAATTGCATCGCGTGCAACGAAGTCGCCGAGATCAATCTCCACGGAAACCCTCCCCACTTTCGAGCCAAACCCTAGCCTTGCATCGCGTGCTAGCACACGGGTGTTCGACGTTCGTCCCCTGACGTGTGGATACCAGAGGCGCGCACGTTGCGCGCTCTTGATCGGCTT